>JARJLF010000556.1:0-169932 GCA_029378395.1 Mycena leptocephala | reverse complement strand
TCGTATGCTACTGTATGATGCATCGGCGCGCAGGCCAGGCCGACAATCACTTCTACCTCAACCGCACCACTCCACGTTCGACCCCACCACGGTGCCGCCCGGCCGTTTGTACCCCAGCACCAGCACACCATTTGACCTCGACAATACACGACGTTACACACACCCCCGACGCTCGCTGAGCGCTGAGCCCCGAGGCGTACGCGCGCGGCGGGTCCGTGAGTCTCGAGTATAGGCGCACGTGCGTGCGCGTGCACGCGCCGTTGCAGGGAATGGCCGCGTGGGCTAGCGCCGAATCCCGAGGGCGAGGACGAGGGGCTCGTTTACCTTTACGCGTGCCTCTCGAGTCTCGCCAACGACTACGACTGCGACACCACGCCCACGCCCACTGACGCACGGCACGGACACGGCACCCCACCAACGCTCGCTGAGCGCTGAGCCCTGAGCCCTGAGGCGTAGTCCTGATGGATACGTGCGCGTGCGCGTCCGCGGAGCATCGATAAGCTCGGACTTTGTGCACGCGCCGCCGCAGGGGAATAGGAAAGAGCCAATGGCAGAGGAGGAGCTCGTTTACGCGCCTGCCTTTCGCGCCGCCAGCGATATGACACCACGCCACGCCCACCGACGCACGGCACAGGCACCGCCACCGACACTCGCTGAGCGCTGAGCCCCGAGGCGTACGTGCGCTGCGGCGCTATGAGTCAGTCCCGATGCATACTACGTACGCGCCTGCGCATCGCGGGCCCCGGGGCGACGACTCTCGAGTATGGGTGGAGGATCGATAAGCGTGGACTTTGACTTTATGCGGGCAGGGGAATGGGCGGCGGCGGAGGAGGGCTGGTTTACGCGCCTGCCTCTCGCCCCGCCAACGACTGCGACTACGACTACGACACCGCCAGCGCCGCCGACGCAGCAGGCGGGCACGGGTACCTAACGCCAGCGGAGGCGGCGCTCCACGCGCGCGAGCGCCCTCCAATGTGTACGCGGACGTCGAGGGCGACAACGGCTTCGTCGACGCGGGCAGGGAGGTGGACATTGAGGACGGCTGGGTCGATCGTGTCGCGCCGCCTCGGGGCCCGAACACCACGAAGTCGTCGGGGTCGAAGGGGAAGGGAAGGGAAGAACGGGCCGACGACTCTCGAGTATGGGTGCGCGTGCGTGCGCAGAGGATCGATAAGCTTGGACTTTGTGTGCGCGCCGCCGCAGGGGAATGCGCAAGCGCCAATGGTGGAGGCGGATGAGGGGCTCGTTTGCGTTTACGCGCCTGCCTCTCGACTCTCGCGCCGACGACTGCAACACCACGCCCACGCCCACCGACGCAGCAGGCGGGCACGGGCACCTAACGCCAACTGAGGCGGCGCACCACGCGCGCGAGCGCCCTCCAATGTGTACGCCGACGTCGGGGGCGATGTGCCCCACCGTCCCTCCCAGTAATCCTGCGCCGCGCCGCCGTTCTCGATGCGCTGCAGCTCGCAAACTCGACGCGCTTGCTCTCTCAGGTCCTGCCACCCAGCGCACTCCCAAGCATGTTTACACGGCCTACGCGCGCACTGCGCCGGCGACATCGCGTATGCACCGCGTCCCCGGCACGGGATTCCACGCAGCGGCTTGCGTGCAGAACCAAAAGAAGAGAAGGGAAACAAAGCGCGTACCTTGTACTCTTCCCGGCTACACACCTACGCTCACTCGTTTCGTCTCGGGATGTAGCTAATAGCTATGGTGCGCGAGGGCCGCTGCTTAAGGCGGTGTATGTGTAGCTGCTACTGGGGCGCATCCATATCCGCACACAAGGTGCGCACCTGCCTTTACTTCTCCCCCCTCCTCTTCTCTTTCCCCCTCCACAAAGTCCTCCGCGCACAACATCCTCTGCGCGCAGGCCCGCACCGCGAGGGGCTGCGCGTCTAATTCCCACGTCCCGTCCCGCACCGTGCGACTGCGGGATCACACGCACGCCGAGCTGGGCTGGCTGCGTGCGGGGATGGGATGGCAAAGTCCTCTGCGTGCGCCTGCGTGGAATCCCGGATGATGCGGAGCCAATAGCGATGCCGAGTCGTCAGTGCCTTTCGTAGACCCCGGGCTGCAGCAGCAGTACCCGCCCCGCTCGCGTTGCTGCGCTGCCCTGGGTTCCTCCAGGCAGGGACTGCGAGCTGCGAGCGTCAGCGCACGCTAGCCGCGTCCCCCGAATCCCGGTCTCTGCGCGCTCCACATCCGGCGTCGACTTTCGCCTCGCTATGCAGCTACAGGCAGTCAGTACATAGACCAAATTGAAATTCATACCTTTGACACCACGCCCACGCACGGCGGCCACCTAACGCCAACTGAGGCGGCGCACTACGCACTACGCGCGCGAGTACAGCGCAGGTTCCGCACGCGTACGCAAGGGTGCGCTCTCCAATGTGTACACGGGCGGGGGTGGGGAGGTGGACATTGACATTGAGGACGGGACGGACGACTGGGTCGGTCGATCGTGTCGCGCCGCCCCGAACACCACGAAGTCGTCGGGGTCGAAGAGGTCGAAGGAGAAGGGAAGGGAAGGGAATAACGAGAATGGGAGGAGAAGCCGGTGCCGGTGCTGGTCCGCGTACCCCTTCCCGATTTCGATTTTGGGATAGATATGCTGCAGGAGCAGCAGCGAAATCTTTTTCCCTCTTTACATATGGCTTCGTCTTTGGGTATCCTCCTCATCTCATCTCACCTCACTCCTCTCTGATTCTTTACCTCCCTCCCTCCCTCCATTACCGTATATGCCCTTCACTTACATTATATCTCTTCCTTATGTTACTTCTTTCGCATCTACAGGCCTCGGAAATCTCCCAAAAAGATAACTCCGCCGCCGTACTAAAATTCCACGAAATACTGAGGCTAATTATGTGAACCCTAGGAAACAGGAAGTTGCTAAAATAGGGCTAGTAAGTCCCCATGAAAAAGCGAAGGCCCACCTTTCACGATCCCCAAGATATTTAGGATATATTGGTTTTTTTTTTCGGCCAGAGGCGCACAAATCCTAGAGGTACGAGCTAAGAAACGATAAAGCGTCTGTCTAGAGAGACTACACAAATCCCTCATCAAGTTTGATCTGATTTGTACGGAAAAGCTCATTTCCCCACCGCGCTGCTACGGTGACAAAAACTGACTCCGGAACCAATGGGGAAACAATTGTGCGGATAGGAGCCCAGGTGCGACCACAAAAAAAATGTTTGTTACGTCGAGTTGGGGGATTTTACGTGACGGAGTTTTTATGTCAACTTCCTGGGCCTGCCTCTACGTCTGTAATATGTATCTAGTATCGAGTGTCTATCTACTCCTGCCGGTTGCATGCTACAAATTCATATATAAAAAAGCAGTTGCTTTGCATTGAAATCACCTTCATTTTGCATACAAGTTGAACACGCACTACCGATTCCAGGATTGAGAACGTTGGCCAGCGAACGTAAAAGTGCCAATTAAAAAGAAAGCCGCCCACACCCACATTGTTCATATTCCCGAGTCAATCCTCGGAAAACCGTGCACACGCCAGCATCGCTCTATATCTTGTATTTGCTCTTCCCAAAAAGCGATAGCTCGCTTCGGAGGGTCTGCGAATTTCTGAGGGTGT
Source organism: Mycena leptocephala (assembly GCA_029378395.1). NCBI lineage: Eukaryota > Fungi > Basidiomycota > Agaricomycetes > Agaricales > Mycenaceae > Mycena > Mycena leptocephala. The sequence continues at coordinate 166,340 of JARJLF010000556.1, read as the reverse complement.
ATTAGTCCAACGCTGCACAATTTTGAATTGGCGGGAAAGTTGGTCCCGCATCGAAAGCCAGTCTACGACGGGACGCAGATATCGGGGATTCAGGAGCAATTTATGAAGATCCTGGTGCCAGTGAGCCGTTTCGTCTGTCGCAGCCCGAGCTTCTTCGCAAAGGGGACGCAAATCGAGGAACGCCAGTTCGTGGAGGAGTCGGGGGCTTGGGGACATTGGTCGATTACAAGATCGTTGCTGCAGAATAGAATAGTCACGGTGAATCCTGATTTTTGCTGTAGTGGCTTGTAGTGTTCTGTAGTGAAACCTACTACTGCTGTAGTGCCTGTAGTGAAACCTATTACTACTGTAGTGGCCATAGTGCGCTGTAGTACTGGCCCTGAGCTCTGTGGTGCTATGGAGTGTCTGGCTGTCTCTGCATAGTGCTCTGTATTTTCTGATCAAAAAATAATCTTCAGGATGCATTTGGGACAGTCCCTAGTGTTAGTACTGATGACATTTCAAGAGTTACAAATGATGTTCTTGCATGTTTAGGCCTTTTTCAGGGGTTGAAAATCTCAAAACCGCCGGCTCTCGAAAGTATTTGCGTTTTGTGCCTTAACAAAGGAGTTTTATGCAAATGGCCTTAGACAAGTCTTGTAGTGCTCATTGAGCTCTATAACTTTCATTTTGGTCTATTTTTAGATATATAGCACATTACCCCCTGCTTTCATTACAGTCAGCAGATTCATGTTTAATTGCTTGAAACTAATTTCATGTTAGTACTGATGATGTTTCATGAGTTACAAATGTTGTCCTTACATGTTTAGGCCTTTTTCAGGGGGTTGAAAATCTCAAAACCGCCGGCTCTCGGAAAGTATTTTGCATTTTGCGCCTTAATGAAGGAGTTTCATGCAAAATGACCTTAGACAAGTCTTGTAGTGCTCATCGAGCTCTACAACTTTCGTTTTTGGTCTATTTTAGATATATAATGCATTACCCTTCCCCATCCCCTCGCTTTTCAGATTTATGTTTTAATTACTTGAAACTATTTATTCATGGATTAACACCTCAGAAGAATGAAAAGAGGAGTGGCAAGAGAGGTGGAATGAGTGAGAAGAACAGTAAGATCCACATAAATAGTATAGGTTTCTGTACACATCCATGGTTACTTTAGCCTAGTGTGTATTTTGTCTATCAAAGTATTTTGTCCCGTTCTCGCGAGGTCGAGGGTTCGATTCCGGCCAGCAGCAGCCATTTATTGCAATTTTCAAAACTAATGTCATTCTGAAAAAAAAAAAAGTTTGAAGTTCCCAGAGGTCGTTAGTTCAAGCCGCGCTGCCGACGTCATTTTTCCGTACCACGCACAACCAAACACAGACAATTTTCGGTTTCTGTGGTCTGTCTAGGAACTCTGTACCCTCTGAAAGGATTGTATATGCTTGAACAATGTCCACGATTTTTTATGACACATATCAATGCTTTGTTTGGTGTTAAAAAAAAAAAATGTTGGCCGCCCGATCCGAACTCATGACCTTTGGTGTCAGGCCAAACTCAAAACTTTTTTTTTTTAGAATGACATTAGTTTTGAAAATTGCAATAATTTAATTTAATAATTTAATTACAATTAAACAGAACAGTGTAATATAGTCACAAAAAAACATGAAATTGATTGTGTTCAATAGGTATCATCACAGGTAAGAAAAATGAATACAAAGTTGCAAGGAGCAACACTAATTGGATTTTTTCTGACCTTGGAAGCTCCCACTCTATAGTACTACAGAGAGAACCCCTTGCACTACAGAGTACTCCATGACCCCGGACCCGCACTACAGACACTACAGCCACTATAGACACTACACGGCACTATGTAGTACTATGGAGTGGGCTCAGGGTTTGCTGATGACTTGGGGAAGTCAATGCAAAGCACCTACCCATCGAGCCAGAAATCACTCCTCCCCGCGAGGACCTCTCTGATGTGGGGGATCCACAGAAGCACGATTTCTTCTGCGGTGTCCTGGGGGTCCTGGTATAGTTCACCTTCCCGATAGGATCTGCCAGGAAATCGAGGGGAGAATCTCCAGCGAGGAAGGGGAAATGAACGACTCCGCGAATTCAAGAAACGGTAGGAAAACTCGGGATGTCAGGTGACGGAGACGGAGGGTTTCAGAAAGATGGAGACCGCCGAGTAATCGGCCCGCAGGACAAACAGAAGGTCGGGGTGCCGGCTGACGACATCTGCATAAATCGTGTCGAATTTCAGGGTTGGTGGTAATCCTTGCTGCTTTCGCGGGAGCTCTAACTGGGAAGAAAGAGCGGAGATGAAGGAGTGATCCTCCAGAGCTGGGTTAAATCGGAAGGGTATGCTGAATCTCTCTAGCCGTCGTGAAATGTTCAATGACGAGACTGGTTTACTAGGACAGCAGGATAATAATTACCTGTGGCCATATTGCACGATTATCCACATCTAGGAAAAGGGAGTCTTGGAAAGATTGATTACGCAGGAGTTGAATCAAAGCTTCAGAGGGTGGCACAATCATAAGCACCAATGGCAACATGGCAGCGATTGCACTTTGGGAAGAATTATCAGATCTGTGGGTGAAGTACGGCCGGTATCTCATTCATACATACCTGTAGAATGTCTGGAGATAGAATGTAAGTGGTGGCAGGGAGGACAACAATCTAATCATGAAATGAAGGTGGTCCGACCATAGCCTCGGTGTCGAGACACACCACTGCCCAGATCGCCGTGGATCACATAGATAGTCGGCGAATGAGGCATGCAAGACCTCTACACACCATCGCAATGCCAGGGGATGCCGGATCGGCGGGACAAAGAGCAACGAATGCAAGCCACGCAATTTCAGACGACATGTCCCTCGACGCAGGTTCAGAAGCATGTCAATCTCCTCTGGGTCCATACCCCGGCTAAACGAAAGGGTTCCTTGCCAGATTGCGTGCAGGATATGAAACTGTTGTGGCTTCTGTGGCAACGCCGACAGAATTCGGGTGTACAGATCATCGAGCGGTGCGGTACTTTGTGGGTCAAGGCTGAGAACAGACTCAAGTCGGTCCGTTGGATGCGAGTATTCGTCATCAATGAATCGGATGACAGTCGTCGCGTATACAAAAATCCCAGAGGACTTTCTGACCAGGTGGGCGAGTGCTTCGGGTGGAGGCCAAATATCTCCTAGGTTGATTCCTCTGGCTATATATTTGGAACGAATCGTTGAGAACTCATCGCAGAGATAAGCTCTTATGTCGTCGTAAGCAGCCGCATCGGCCGAGAGCTCGGAATGGCGACAAATTCCGAACGTCTCCTCCGCTCGGAGGATTTCACAAAGGTATGGTTCTGGGCGGCTGGTGATCAGGATGCGTATCGGAAGCTGGCCAGCGCAGATCGCTTCAATGAAGAGACGCAAAATCTGTTGTTGCACTTTGCGGTCTTCGCATTCGTCCAACCCATCCAGAACGATTGTCGGAATGCGTCCGAGCTGCGGAGCGTGCGCGAGAGGTTCAAGGAGCAGCCTCTGAAACTGCACTGTCATAGAACGTCCGCTTATGAGTTTGTCGTGCTCCACAGCCTCCTGGATTGGGAGGCGTAGCTCGGGTACTGAAGTCGCTAGTTCATGTGCAACGGTCGTGAACAGCCTATTCCAGGTACCACACGTTGGATGTCCGCGCCTGAAGAAGAACGATGCTCCCAGTTGGTTTCGAGTGTGGCAGCCACCAGCAAAATTTTGCGCAATGGCGGACTTGCCCACACCCGCCGAGCCATAGAGCCATAAAAGGCGGCTCTCTGCGCTTGTATCGAGGGACCAGAGCTTCAACTCCTCCAGTATCGAAGTGCGGGTTCCCGGATGACAGGCAGGCTCCGGGAATCGTTCCCCCGAGTTGTGCAATGCCTCTATGGCGACGGCTTGGCGAAGTATGTCGATTCCTGTGGTTTTTGTGAGTGTGAGGATGGCTACAGGGGAAACAGGGGGACAATACCAGATTCCCCGTGCGAATTCACAGTAAGCTGTGTCATATTGCCACCGACACTGTTCAATGTGGTGGCCTCGGGTCGCCATTGAAACTTTTCTCCTTCGAGTGGCTCTGCAGAGGTCGACACGATATCGTCAGGGATCGATGAGTGGACGATGGTCGCGGCTCTTTCCCCTTCGGGGTTGTGAGCTTGGTGAGCACGGTCCGAGATCGCTGAAACATCGTCTCAATTTTTACACGCGACAAAATGGCTGGGGCGTACCGTAAGGCGCGCGTAAATGCCTGCCTTGTCTCGGTCTCCTTTGCGGACCGATGACACCGATGAGATTTCCTGTTGGATTTGAAACTACACAGGTAAATCAGCGGGACGAAACCCCGAGGGCCGCGCACGTACGCAGTGGACCACCTCCACCATCGATTGTCCGTTGCCCCCGCAGAGCACCAATGGGTACCGAATTTGAGTTGAAAACCTGGGTCATATTGCCCGACACATTGTTGAAGGTCCCCCCACTGATCTGAGTTCCGTTGAGGGCGAAAGACATGTTGGCTGCGGTGGGTGGTGCGCCTCGGCTGTGACTGCCGGTCAGTTTTACCGCGGCTCGGCTTAATACGTGACAGTTGTCCAAAATTATTTTCACACGAGAGGTAGTGTTTTGAGCAAGAAAAGTGTCAGAGTCCACGACCTTTTTCGAAACAAGCGAGAAAACAAGAATGAGAGGCACGCCGCATTCACGTGCTTGACGCGTCATTGTAACTCGAGCACAACAAGAGCAGACTCAAGGTTGGAATACTTATATTGCACATTCAAGTGAGATTCCACCCTGGCAGTGAGATGTGGTTCCGAAAGATTTTGTGCAAAACGAAAATAAAAGAGAACGGTTGTCTCGGGAAACAAAAAGGTTAAAAATTGATGAACCCTGACTCGAACGGGTACATGAGATGTCCGCCAATTTTAGCTTATCGGGTTGCCCTCAAGTATGCTCTCGTACGCGTCCACCTCTGCTCGTTCTTCCGTGAATAGATCAATCTCTCGCGGGATCCGCCACTAAAAATCTCGCTCAGCCTGACAAAAAATCGACGTTTGAGCGAGAAACACAACGTACCTTTGTCTGCCGGATAAGTTTCCATCCGACGAAAATAAAAGGGAGAACGGCGATGAGCGCGTAGGAGAATATGAAGGTCGCAGAGTTCCAGTTCCCAGGAAGAAATACAGCGTATCCTGAAATAAAAATCATCGCGAAGCTGGCAACCAACGCATAATACCTGTTGAGGAATGGATTGCTATTATCCATTCATCCTGTTCATGAGTTGTATGGCACATACCCGCAAAACGGCTGCCACGGACTTCGGCGCGGGAGAGACTCGCGAGGGATGCCCTGTGCTTTCAGGGCCTGGAATACAAGCGTCAAATTTTGAGCAGGAAAATCCGACGCTTAACCGTAGACGTACGGCGTGGAACCGGAGGTATGTGAACGCGATCATAGCATAGTTTGCCATCCCCGACGTGGTTGCGAAACGAGTGATCCTTCGTCCAACCCAGAATCTTGATAAAAAATCAAGAAGAAAACAGGGGAGACACACCATTGTAGTACCACTGACGACGCATTCCCTAGCTGAAGAAACGCTAGCAGGGAGAACAACATTGCTACACACACGCAGTACACCGGAACTCCCCGCGTATTGCACACGGAGAGGATGCGTGGGACGCGTCCCTCGAGCGCCAACCCGAAGAGGATGCGGCTAGAGGTGTAGACGTAGCTATTGCCCGCAGAGAAGATCGAGAGCATTACGAGCGCGTTTACCACATGCGCGAGGCCACCGAGGCGGAGGCGTTCCATGGCGATAACGTATGGCGAAGTCCCAGCACCGGGGCGAGCCGCGGCAGTGGCGAGGAGGCTCGGGTCCGTGTACGAGACGAGGACACCGACGGAGAGGGCACCGAGGATGAAGAACACGAGCAGGCGCATGGTGATGGAGCGGAAGCTCCGCGGTAGGGTGCGCCGTGGGTGAGAGGCTTCGCCTGCGGTCATCGCGACATATTCCGGTCCTTTGCAAGATTGACATTAATGCGGCGGATGGTTGGCGAGTCAAGGATACCCACCGGCAACGGTGAAGGACGCCTGGACAAGGCAACTTAGGAATCCAAAAAGGCGGCCCAGGGCTCCGTCATATACGTATGGTACGAACGGGCCTCCCTATTGAATGCCTTCAGAAATAATGACACAAGAGGGTAGCTCGATAACTGACGGGGACTTTTCGAATTTGGAATGGATATTGGTTAAAGAATGTGCGGGCGAGCGTAGTGGTCAACATGGCTCACCGCTCCAGTTACGGAATCCAAATGCATCGTGCTACATTCAGAGCGTCAGCTTGATCAAGGTATTTAGCTCTAGAGAATTAATCACGTCTGGATTACCTCCTACCATCACCACGAACGTGAAAAGAAGAAGACCGAAGATAAGGATAACCTTTCCGATTGATAACCAAAATTCGGATTCTATGCAAGTGAGCACACGGTTAAGTATGACGACGGTCTAAAGGATTCACCCACCGCCGTAAAATCGAACAGCGAACAAATTAAGCACGCTTCAAAAAAAATCAAGGACCCGTGGTGATTTGGAGCGCATATCATTCACCCGTAGCACAAGATCATGAAGACGATAACACTGATCACAGGAATTTTATCAGTCCAGAAGTTGAGCATGAGGTTAAAGGCGGTGATCTCATATGGGATTCCGGTCCCGATGGCGAAAAACAGGTTGAGGCCACTGCACACGCCGAGGGCCTCGTCGACGAAGCGGTCGGCGAAGCGCACCTGTACAGGTTCAATAAACGTCGAATACTGGCGGACGGGAAGCAAGCACCAACATATGGAGAAGATATCGGGATCCAGGTAACCATTTCCGCTACAGAGAACGGTAGCATTAGGTCGATGACTAGGCGTGGGCGGCATACGCACAGAGGCAGTAGTTGATCGCGAGCACAACCGTTGACCAGAGAACGATGGCGATGAGAAGGCTCCCAGGTCCACCGACGGGGAGTGCGGTGCCGATTTGCACAAATAACACGGTGCCGATGGTCCCTGTGGCAGATTAAGTTGAGGGTTGGAATGGAATATACACAATGTGAATACCGCCGATAGAAATTAACTGAATGTGCCTTGGCTGCGAAATATACTGAGCAGGGTCGTTGAGCATCTATTAGCTTCATACCTTCAGTGTTCTGTGGGTCTGGTCCCGTCGATGAGCATCATCGTCATGCGCAGATGTTCCGTGCTCCGAAATCCTGAAAGCTTTCTCACTCGGGGGCGAATCCGAGTTTTTTTGCCGCCTGAGGAATTGTGGGGGCATGGCGGTGAAGTAGAACAGGATAGAAGAACGCCGTAATGAAAGCTTTGGGTTACTTCCGTTTACCAAGCGTACCGTGGGCTTATAGCTAATACCCGTCCGAATCGCATTTTGAAGAGCAGAAGAACGGCCCATGGTCAGCGGCGTCGCCGCATTACGAGGCTGCGCCGTTGGGTAAGATCCAGGGGCTTATTCGGCGTTGTGGTGAGATTACTGGAGTAAGTTCGATTTGAGGACTCCACTTGTAGGTGGAGATTGGGATCAAAGCTGAAAGAAAGCGAGCGTTTCGACAAGCAGAGGGTGCCAAAAAATGAAGCACATCGTTAAAGCAAGCCCTTCGTTAAACCTTGGAAGCTTGAGGCCTGGTCAGGCGATTTCGACACCAAAAAGAAAATATCATGGCCAAATCAATGCACGTCAATGCAATTCTTCGGCTGAGGCAAGGATTCGAAAGCATACGTCTTATACTTGAAAAGAAGTTCAACGTTGGAGAAGAAAAAGAGTCCAGTGGCGGTGCGCCTCAACCACGTGACACAACGCGCTCAATTTGGGTCCAAAACAAGAACAACCTGAAGCCTTCTTCAAGTTGGCGGCGGTTCACGAGGACCAGCCCTAATCAACAAAATCTTGGGGCGAAAAAACCTTGATGAATTGCTGCTAACTTGCGGCAATCGAACAAAGTAGATTGTGCAATGAATTCAAATTCTCAGAAATGTCCGATTAACCGTCCTGGGGGTTACTGAGACGATAAGTTCTATTACAACCATTCGGTATCTGTATCCAGCTCTATATCAACTGAGATACGAGGAAGTATTGATACTAGAGCGTCTGTCAAGAGAGATTAGTATTCAACCGAGTTTCAAATACAGTGAGCTTGAACATGTTACAAATTATTCAAAACCGGATTCACATCCTACTACTCGCTAGACTGAATTGCATACCTCTGCCTTGCTTGAATGGACTCTCACGCTTGGGGGATGTCTACGGTACAGCGCCTCAGGCCTGTCATTCGGCGCGTATCACAAATGATGTGGCAGTGTAGTTGGAGATGTTTTTGGATGACATGCGTGGTTGCCGTGCCCAATGACAAACGTCAGTAGCTTTCCTTTCTCCTCCCATGCCCTTCATGGGCGCTTTCGCGCTGGTCCTCTCACTTAGCGGCTTAGCCACGGCGCACTTTGCGGCCTGGCATAAAGGTTTGCCCCACCAGAATCCATTCCATAACCTCATTGGCTTTTTGCCTAGGGATGTACTGCTTGAACGGAACGACACCGGGATACGACGACAATGATACGAACGCTATTGTTAATCCTTTATTTAATGCATGTCTCCTTGGTTGGACTGTGTTACTTCCGTCGGCTGACCGCCGCGTTATAGTTGACCAACGATGATTGGTGGTTTCACCATTATAATGGCGTCAGTCGCAGTGCCTTCTCATCCTCCGTGTCGTTGACTTTTCTCAGTGCGACGATCTTCCTCCCGACGACGGAGACTTCCTGGAATTGTGAGTTGCTACCCATTTTTGCCTTATGTCCATCTTACACCCGCAGGCCCGCAAACGGGAATTTCACAGTAGAGCTTGCAGTGAATCGAGCATTCACGACTCTATCATACGGCGGCGTGCGCACCGCGGTATTCGGTGACGGCCAGAACTACACCAACGGGCTGGGAGGCGTTGACTGCATTTCTGAGTTAAACAGTGAGTACGGTATCCATCAACCCGAAGTCAAGCTCACACACATCAAGTCCATACGCAAAACGAGAGCATGGCAGCTGGGACTGCGTTCGCCATATCGTACCAGGTGTGTGTCCGTGACCCTGTTGATATCTAACCTGTTTTTTCGCAGTCAGATCTTTCCGCTGTGACCGCGGAAAATCTCGTTGTCTTCACCACACTATATCAGTTCGTCCTGAATTTCGTCGGCTCAACGGGATGCTTATCGGGTTTAATTCCGCAGTACACCATGGAGGCGCATTGCAACATACTCCGTCCCAAACTTGCCCGCATGTCCCAAAGCAGGCTGTATATGTGCAGTGAGTGACCCCTCCTCCGTCGGGCTATCCAGTTTCAAACATGATATCCGCAGTGGGGATGGGTGCCAAACGGGTGCGGCTCAGTCTCTGACAAGCAGCCGCTACAATAAATCTAACTCGTACCTCGTAGATGTGGCGAGCCAAATATGTATATGCAAGGTCTGTCCTCGGGAGCACTATAGAATTATTTTTCACCCGCTGAAATGATGATATTATAGGCTTCCGCTGCAAGGTGGTCGGCAAAACAGGTGGCTCCGCACTCGCGCCCGCGATACCTTCGACCTGGTGCGAAGACGCGCCCGAGAACTGCACCTCGGGTGCACGGCAGATGATATACTGGAACCAGCTCGACGGCAACAATATCGTTGTGGACGGGAGCGACTCTCACGGGTCGCCCAAATCCCCCGCGTACAATTCCGTCCTGGGCTTTGACGAAGGTGCGTCAACCGCTCCTTCAAGTTGCAAGATTGTTTATTCATTCCATACGCAGGCCCGCAAACAGATATATTCCTGTCTAACGGGACAGCCAGCCGCACATCTGTAGCGCCGATCAGCAGCGCGACTGCGTCAGGCTCTCCTGGATTCCCGAATGGGGATTCCCGGTTGAGCTGCCATTGGTCCTGGATTGCATCGTTTGCTCCATGGTTCTTGGTATATCCCCTTCGCGACCTCCTTCATTAAATATGTACGTTGTATTGTTGCAGTCTGCCTCCTCTGACAATGTACTTAGACTGTTGAAGCCTGCCTCCTCTGACATTGACATTGTCTGATGCCAGACGACCGAATCGTGTCCAAGAATGAGTATTAATGATAATGAGTGCGGCGTGGATGATGATATATAGATTTCTGGTAGCACAACACAACTGTTAATTGTAGAATTTAGATGATCCATACTGGTTACGCCTGCATTCAAGGTGTCATAATCAATCAATTTGACAGTCGGGCTCTTACGACTCGGGAGAATTGAGGGGCAAATACCTGAGTGGACGGTACGAGAATTGAGACTTGTCATGTATCACGGTAAAGTTTAATACGACGGCGCGTCAGTTGCGTAGAGAGCGACCATATAATAAATCCCGCTCTCCTTCCGGTGGGTAGTAGCAAATTAGACTTATACTCGGACTTCGTATCCCGTAGACAGACGCGTATGGCCTCATAGAGACAAAGTGCTCGGAGAAAGAATTGTGGAGATAAATACAAGGTTGTTGAGATGAAAATCAACCCGACATAAATATGAATCGAAATGTGACCTGATCCAGTAACTGCCGCGACCTTAGATCTTCAACAGCTGGCGGCGCAACGAAAACTGGATTTCGTCGTCGTTGAGCTAAAGACAGTAAGTCTCGACGTGGGACATCAATCAAATAGGCGACGAACAGAGTTGATCACCCGAGAGCGCAATTCGATTCCCAGACCGCTGCAACGTTCTTCTAAAGCAGAAAACCCAGGGTGAGCAGAGCTCCCCACCCAAATGAAAACCTGAAGGTTCGGGTTGCGTTATATACGCCACAGATGCGGGAGGACCCCGCAGTGCGGCGGGGAGCAGTATCTGAGAAGAAGAGTCGAGGGTGCGGTTTGTTACAGCCAACATTGTGATCGTTCGTGGGATGGCGGCAACAAGTTCGTCGGATGGAAATGTCTCGCATTCGAACCGCTCGAGGTGTGTGCAAAGGCCAAGGACATGAGGATCCTTGAGCTTTCCACTCACAGCAAGCAAGCGTAAACTCCGGCCGTGATTAGAAAGAATCCTGTGTAAATCGGCGGATGGGACGGAGAGCGGCTGGGAGTACGATTGGAGGGCTTCACCGTCCGTGCGGCCCCCAACGAGAAACGCCATGAACGGACTCGTATCGGCCACCCATTTTGAGCTGAACCTGAACGATACAAGTCCTAATCCGAGAGGTGATGTGAGATCGGGCATCTCCGGGAATGTTCGAAAGTTATTCGCGGTAACATCCAGCATACGAATCATCGGAAGGGCTGTCACAAGCTTGATAACAGCAGGTCATGGCGAGGGCCCCATCGAAGTAATGGGGCCCGTGTGATCTGCGTTGACACGCAGAGACCGGATACTGGGCCCCGAGTTCAGCAGCTGCAAGAGCTCGGCATCGCTAAACATGCATGCTGTTCCGATGATATCCAGCTCCCGCAGGTTCGGAAGATTGGTGAGAATGGCAATGATGTCCTTCGATGAATGCGGTCGCAAAATGATGCTGAGGACATTCTCCCGCAACCAGTGGGACTTCTCTGTGTCTGCGGTGATTGTTTCAAGAAAAGAAGTGATTCGGTTAATGGGCCGTCTTGGTTGACCGCGCATAGGAAACATTCTCGTCAATAGGGTGTCAATACTGACACGCTGAAAGAGCAATCGCTGAGAATGGGTGGACCAGCTCTTACAGACCAAGCTACACGAACACAAAGTCGCGCGGTCCGTCGGCGGCAGCTCGTCGGTCTGAAAGGCCAAGAGTACGGCGAGCATATCCAGTATCTCTAAGACAAGCTCCGGGGGGGTGTCCGGCATATTGGCCGAGCTTGTGGTTTGTTGCTGGTGGTGGTCAAGGCGGAGTTGGTGGATCAATAGCTGAGCCGGATTCGTCGTGTCTCGGCAATCTCCGGCAATACCCGGCAAACATGATGGATCGTCGTTTACGAAACAGATCCGTCGGGCCCGTCTTCAGAGTCCGTACCGTAGTGAGTAAGCTATACGGGATGGGGCGCGGCGGCCCCGTCAACACACGCATATCAGATTTTCCCGAGGCGAAAGGTTGGGAAATGGGTTCGCCATCAGAGAAACTGTACAAGTGGCCCAGTGCCAAGCCTGGTAACAACCGCCTTCTCACGGCGCCGCGTCAAGCCTCCTCTCCCACCCGAATACTCGTATGCTGTCAATTTTGTCCGTAGAGCTTCTGCAGGAGATTGGAAGCGAGGTACGTGATGATCCCTCCACTGCCATGGGTGCTATTGACCTGCGTAGCTAGCCAAGAAAGACCAAAAGTCTTTCCGAGCGGTATCCAAGGACATCGGCCTTTCTATAAACCCTCTGTTTTTCGCCGATTTTGTCCTGAAAACCCAGCGATTGCATCTGGAAACTGCTGTCGATATCCTAACGGCCGTGGCGTCGGGCGAAACTGGGTGGTCGCAGTATGCAAAGTCACTGATAATCATACACGGGTATACAAGGCAATTACTTGTAAGACGGGAGAAGCCACCCAAGACGGGGGAGGCCAACCTCTCGGATGAGGCTATACAGAACCTTCTCGCTGCGGCCCTTGGCACCATGATGAAGGTCCGCATAGTGGTGTGAGTTCGACTTTCTCCAATGCTGGCCCAACAACAATTATTCATACATTTTGAAGATGGAGTGTGTGCTACAGTGATCCTGTATGGCTGCACGATATTATCTTGGAGTTTCTCCTCACCGCGCCGCTTCTCGACGACTTCGAATTGAAGGCAGAGGATGTCGGTGACCTCGAATTGCCGTCGCTGTCCAGTTTGCGCAAGGTGAAGATCACAGCCCCGAATTGGAAAGAAGTCCCCCTTATCGAGAAGTTTCCCCGGCTTGTCCAACAGAGCCTGGGTCTTACCTCTCTTCACCTGTTCGGTGGCGATGGCATTGCATGGTCTGGAGTCTGGCGCATGCTTCGGCGCACTGCCAACCATCATCTCAAGGACATCCGTGCAAGATATTCACCTGCGCTATTTGAATATATCGCATCGTACTCGGGAATCGAGAAATTGGAACTGAAGGACCCCGATCTGGGTGACCCAAATATTTTTTTCCATCATCTACTCCCCCTCCACGCCGCGTCGCTCGAGGAGCTCTCGTGCTCGGCGAGCTACGAGTGCCGCTGGAGTTTCAGCTCTGACACTATCGACGCGCTTCTGAAGTTGCACAGGCTCACACACCTCACAATGAGCATCAACAGGGCTGATATTGCTGTACCCGTGAATGCTGTGGTACGTGACTTTCTTTCGTGACCTTGATTCATTGGCGGGACTCAAATAACGTTACCAGGAACATCTCCTTCGAACTGCCATTGCGCTGCCTGCGCTTCGCAGTCTCACAATACGTCCTGCCAATCCAGAGAGGAACCTAGGCGCGCACTGCGGGAATTCAATTGATCACAGCCGTAGCGTCAAGCAAGGCATAGCGACGGGGGTGCGAAGCCTTCGATGCAATTGTCCATCTCCTGTCACGGTGCACGTCGGCTACAATAGTTTTGAACTGAAGCCTGTGGATACATCGGAGTCGGGGGTGGAGCAAGACGCGGTGTGGGGATATCATCCTATCGGACCGCAGCTAGTCTATGATTGGTAGTTGGATTTCCTGGAATCGGCTATAGCCACCTCTTGTTGCTTTCGCTTTGTTCCTGTGCTGATGTTGAGCAGAGTGTTGGTACTGCCCAACGAGCTTGGCGGCAGTGCGGTACTGGAGCACATCTTGGAAATGATGCGGGGGACCAACATATGTTCATCATTTTCAGATATTTCGTTCTGGAGCAAATCTACGAGGAGCATGGCTCGTGCAGCGTGATGGGAACGGGAAGATCCAATCTGAGCAGGAATTCATGGGACTTTGCGAAAAAGAACGAGCTCCGATCTTAATCGATTTCTCCTCCGTAAAGATTGAGGAGCACTGCTCCTTACTGTTTGGAGTAATCGTTCTCCTTGTAGAGTTAATGCCTCCATCATAATCAAAGCCACATTGAATTTTTTAATTCAAAATTCAACAAGGATAACTTGGGGAGGGGATAAGTAGGAAATGGCGTCCATTTTCATGATTTCTCTTATGCAATGGTTCCGTTTAACTCACGGCCAAGTCGATACTCCAGCTCACGATCATGAATGCCGGGACTCGTGAGAGTAGGCTCGTTAGAAAGCAGGTAAGTGGGGCCTTCATACCATACCCTACTCACGAAGTGAATCACCTAATTTGAACGTTCCAAAATTCCGGCTGTCTGGTTTGAACCAGACACGACGATGGCCCTTTCTCCGTCAACTGTGGTCTGAATTACATGAATCCGGGTGATTCTGAAGGCTTAAATCAACGCCACCAATAGTCCGCCGCTGTAGAATGAAACATACACGATGGCCAGTGGCCACCAGCAAGAATGGATTTATTGAATGGGACTGAATATTTATTCTTATCAGGTTGCCTAGAAGGTAAACCAAAATATAATATACCAGAGAGCTTTGCATTTATTGTAGACTCGTGAACCAGTCGACGCTAGCGGATTGATCAAGACAGAGAACGCCGGATATAAAACTGAATCGGGAATATCAGACAACAAAGCCAACAATCAAGCAAATAGAGTACAACGGGGAGACCGCTAGCGGACTGGGCCCTCTTGGCACCTGTTTTGTTTCGCCCGCCATTTCAGAGGTGTCGACTTAGTGCAATTTTTTCTGAAAAATTGAAAGATGCATAGAATCAAAAACTATTGCGCCTGAACTCAACTTTTTTTCGACCGATAATTTTCTTCAAAAAAAAAAGATGAGCTCATCCGCAATAGAATCAAAAACCATGCATCTTCCATTTTTTCAAGTCTTTTTGCACTAAGTCGACACCTCTGAAATGGCGGGCGGGACGAAACCCTGCTTAAAGTGCGCCAGGAGGGCCCAGCCGGTATCCAGGACTGACTCCGAGCGTTAGCGAGTGATAGATTTGTCTTTGTTTTGCTGGATACCGGATGGGGACGAGCCTACATTTATTGTAGCTTTCAGAATCACTCAGGTTGATGCGGATCAGCCCTCTGGTGATGGAGAAACGGCCGTAGCCGCGTTTGGTTGAAACCAGACAGTCGGAATTTTGGAACGTTCAAGTTACGTAATTTACTTGGTGAGTAGGGTACTGTATAAAAACCTCGCTTACCCGCTTTCGAACGATCCCACTCTCAACAAGATCCGACCAGAATTGAGCAAGCAACGAGCGCAGAAAGTCGGCGTATCAAAAATGTTCTTCTTATTCTATTTTTGGATACTATCCCCCCCCCACCGCTCCGGACAAACCTAGTACTCGGACAAACAAACATTTCTCGACCAATATTGGACCGTTTCCTGGGATTTCTGGGTCCACATGAACGTCAGTAGGTGCCCTAAAGATATAGCATCGAAAACCCTTATAACAATCCATCCTTCGAATATATATCATCGTGGAAAGCTGACAGCTTAGGCCATTTCCATTGATTTTGGGTATTTTATGGTTTTGGGCCCTCCACTTGAAGTCATATTACTTCATAAACACACCTAAAGGATACCTTGACATCATAATATCACGTTCCAGACGTTGCAAAAATCAAAACCAAACAAACTTCGAGGTTCGGAAAACTTGTTTTTGTCAAATCTCAGAATGTCTCTATATTACATTTGTACATAGTATATGAGTGTATGATACCCAATCTCACGCGAATAGGGCCGTATCTCGGTGGAACACATGTAGAACATAATTCCGGGATCTCGGGCTGCCTGTGCACCGCCACCACGTCAAAGCACAAACATCCGCCACAACCTCTACCACGACGCTACTATGGTTCCCGAGATTCCTCAGGAGCTCATTGATGCCACCATCGACTGCCTCACGGATCCTGAGGACCTCTATCGTTGTGCATTGGTCAGCCAATCGTGGCGACCTCGCGCACAGTCGCACATCTTTCGCGTTGTCTCCCTCGGAATCGGTCTACAGGGTGGATCTGCCCCAGGGATTATGGAAATCCCCTCATTGGGTACAGATTTTGATAACTTCCAGTGTTTTCGTGATCTACTCCAAGGTTCACCCCATCTTGCATTGCATATTCGGACCCTAAACCTGGGGCTTCCACCGTTGCAGTCGGAGCTCATCACTTCGATTGATCATCCAACACTAGACCCTGCTTCATGGCAGGTAATTGAAGACTCTGTTGTGGAGTTTTTGCCCTTGCTTCAGGGCTTGGACTCCTTAGGGCTGTTCCCATGCGGACAAAACACACATACCTTCCACTTGCAACCCCGCGTTTTCAGTGCATTTCGAGATTTATCGATCAAGTCCCTTAAATTCTCTCGATGGAGTTTTGCCGATTCTTCAGCACTCTCTTCATTTGATTCGAACCCCCCGTCCTCTCTACAATTCATCGAATGTGACTTTCAAATGCCTTTGATGCCATTGCACTTGGCGCCATTCAGCACCCACCTCACTGCTCTCGAGCTTCATCATTGCGAGGGCCTCTCGATCCTTTTTCAGTCTCCGGTTCCTGGTCGTGACCAGATAGATTTCCTGACTATCGGTATATCATACTCCCCCGAAACTGCACTGTTAGTTTGTCGCACTTTGTCCCATATCGCTTGGTCAGTTGGTCAAGGCTTGACCGTTGTGTTCGATGCAGGTGGGCATCTATTATCTGGTGTTCTAATCGGAATTGCTTATTTCTGAACGCAGTCCATTCCGATTCCCCGCCACTTTTTACTCTCGCCCCATTTTCGCACCTTCGAATACTTCGTCTCTCATTTATGAGGTTTACTTCTAGAAGATGGCTTGAGACAGCCTTCGCCTCCATTATTCTAACAACAGGGACCACGCTCTACCTGTCTTTCATCGATCCCCATCCAGAATGGAAAAGCACTCTGCATACAATGTTGAGTTGCAATCCTAATTTACACTTGAAAACCCGTGCAACATATTCAAACGGTTATCCCACTTACTTTGAGACCATAGAGTACGCCTTTGTCTCCATTAATGATGTCTAGTTACTTTTGTCGCTGTACAATGTTCAATCAAAACATGATTTTATATGCCTTGCATTAAATTACCGTACTAACTTAATAAATATGGCAGTGGCAGTGTGGGCTGCACGTTGACCTGCATACAGAAATTGAGGCAGATGCGAGTGCTGTCCTGTTCAAAAACCATTACGCGGCCACGACTAAAAGTCCAATATGCGGCCCGTTGAATATCGGTATAGTGCCAGAAAAACCGTACCATTGATATAGCGATGAGAAACGTACCATACACCAGCTTGGACCTTTGAAAGGGCGTAATAGGCCTTCGATTTGATGCGTCTATAAACAGACATTCAGGGTTGCTTTTCACCTTCCTCTCTTCCTCCATGTCTTCCCCATGTCATGCAGAGACGAACGACGGACGGGTTTGTGACTGCGAGGAGTACGATGAGCCCCATGATTCCTCGGCTCCGTCCAGATGTAATGAATGCGGGCATGGCAAGAGTAAACACAAGCCCAGTCGACAAGTCCAGCAGGGAGCTGGCAAGAAGAGTACTGTCCTCGACATCTTCGCAGCCCAGTCACAAAAGACACTCCAAGAACTCATTCCTGTGGCAGCACGAGCCACTGACTTTAGCACCGCCCGAATGGATGCCCTCAAAGGGTATCGAGTTGGACCAGAGGAGTCAGGTACTTCTAAGCAGAAGGCCACCGGCAAGAAAAAGGCGTCAATGGTAGGCTCCAAGTCGCAATTGTTCCAACTGATACACTGAACCAATTAGAAACCGGATTCCAAGCCAAAGGACCTGGTAAAGGTCATTTTGTTGACGTGCGGAGTCAAGGTTAGTTCGAATATCATCTAAGGTCGTGTTCAACTTCGTAACAACTCTTCACATTTTCTCCAGAAGAACGAGCTACGTACCTCCAAAGCACCCACCCCGGTCGACTTGCAGTATATGTCATTGCATGGCTGTGTTGCGAAGGATGTCAAGATAGAACTAGACTCGACCTATGACGAGAACACCACGCAGTTTTCGAATCTTTTCCCCAACGCATTTGAATATGCGATGGCCAATGCTCGAAGGGCCGATGCTGGGCTGTGGGTGCTTATTGCGAGAGAGTACCAAAGCGTCCGCGTAGTACCGAAAGCGAAGCCGACTGGGGCTGATTTGATAGAGTTCAAGACCGAGCGCTCAAAGAAAAACAGCGCTTCAATCTACATTGGTGAGTCGGGTGACATCTTTGATTTGTAATCTGTCAAACTAAAACGGAACGGCGACTATCTAGCCCTCACCAGGTCCATTCCTGACGACGTTTACAAGTCCTGGAATAAGAATCCAATCCCGCAGGAGCCAAGCTCCGATATCGAGAATGACGAGCATGAAGATCCCTTACAAGCTAGCTCATCTGACTACGACCCTGCTAATGACTCGGACGCAGATGGCATGGACATTGTACATTTACCCACCGAACGTGCGTTTTCATTCAATTGTGCTAGCTCTGTTGCCGAGTTCTGCTAGGATATGGAACCCGTCCCGCACCAGTGCCTTCTATTCGAAAACGCGAAAGCATGGCGGCCAGAGAAGACTCTGAGAATTCGGATATTGAACAAGTTCTTGAACCTGTTGCAAAGAAGCAGAAACTTCGTGAGTTATTTAGCAGTCGGTGTATACCTAGCGGCAACTAATCCCCAACATTCTTCAGGTTCAGGTAGGGCCCATACAACCCAGTTCGCAAGCTCGAGTCGTTTATCCGAGCCGTGTAAGAACTGCCGGCTTTGATGTTTCAATTAAAGCAACTAATCATGGCTCATTAAGTGTTCCTTGACTGCAATTCATACTCTGCAGCCTTTGGAAACCCCCAACCCCACCTCCTCTCGACGGCTGGCCCCTCCACCACAAAACCCTTGCCCGCCAATCATCTGTTCAAATGTCACTGCCGAAAGGTTTCGCCGCCGCCGACTGTTGTTATACGCACATCCTGCCCTTCTTGGGAATACGATGGATCCCCGACCATCCCCCTTGAAATGCATATCAACCCGTGGAGTTCCACGTACAAACCCCCCACTTTTTAACCTCCCCGCACCCCGACACCCACCTTACCTTACACCTGCTCACTTATACCCCGATACCATCTGCCTAGAGTCTTTGTCACCTCACTGTAACACACTCACTTACCAATGTCGCCCTATACCGTTTGCATCCCAGTCTTTATTGATACCGATCCTCTTTGTCGCCCTCGACATTAACACTCATTCCTATACCTCTATATCTGCACTCACACTCCTTCCTCTCTTCCTCGTTGTTACCCATCTCTCATTACATTAACTCTCAAACTTTTAATAACATTTAATTTTTTCATGTAAAAAAATGACGTCCCAAAAGTGTCTACTACCAAATCCCGAAGATCAGGATTGAACACATGCAACGCCAGAGGCACATTTAAAACTCACGGAGGCTGTAAGAATGGATTAAAGAAGATTCATTAAGTTGCGAGAAGTTCGTCCATTTTACTAAGTAAATTAAGTCCTTCCTCCCAACGCGAGGCCTTGAGGTCCATAAGCCGCTCGTATTCCTCAGGATTCTCCTCCTCTAGCTGCTCCTCCGTCCGGAACCCGTTGT
This sequence comes from Mycena leptocephala, assembly GCA_029378395.1. Taxonomy (NCBI): domain Eukaryota; kingdom Fungi; phylum Basidiomycota; class Agaricomycetes; order Agaricales; family Mycenaceae; genus Mycena; species Mycena leptocephala. The sequence goes on along the minus strand of JARJLF010000556.1, from coordinate 146,680 downwards.
CGACGTATCGAAAGATGCCGCCCGCACTGAATTGCGTGAAGGATGCTCGCTTCTCCTCAGGTGCCACGGGTATATTGGAGTGTGCAAGCGTCGCGGAGGGTAGCAAGATCAGCGCACCGGGAGGAAACTCCACAACAAGGTTCAGGTCCCAAAGCACGAGGTGCCCGCCTTTGGTGGGATCAAACTCGCCAAGCGCCTGGATGGCACACCACCCGAACGCCAGGTTGAGGACATCGCGATGGCGAAATGTCCAAACGTTGGGCCCGAAATTGAACGCGGCGCAAAAAAAGACGGAGTGCCCAAAGGGCCTACGCAGGTCAGGATAGCGCCAGTGCAGGGCAGTGTTGTGGCCGCGGTAGTACTGATACAGTCGTGGGGCCCAGAGGGCGAAGGCCGCTGGGGGGTGGGTGAGAACGCAAGTAGAGGGACAGGCATGGGGGACGAACCATCTGCGAAGCCAGCGAGGCGCTTCACGTTCCCGCTGGCCAGTAGCCCGTCCGCAAGACTGTTGTACTCCTTGTTGTTTAGCCACCCCGGAGTCTTCTGCCCTTTCCCATATGAAAGTCCCACATTAATCACGGCATAAAGTCCACGGCGATGCCGCCGCATGTCCGCAGGGAAGCAAGCATTGATCCCTGCCTGCATGATGTCGGCGAAGGCCCACGGGCGGCAGCAGTGTAGGCGGCGTTACGGGGCTGGCCGGCGAGGACCAGGAAGATGCGGCCTTGGTTGTCAACGATCGGTAATGGGGTGCTGGAAAGAAGGCGAAAAGAAAAGAAGTTAGCAAGAGCACAAGCATGCGAAGCGAGTGAGGACGCACAAGCCGTCCCATGTTATCAACCTGAAGCCCAGCCCCAGAAGGTCGGAAAGCGAGCGCTGCACTTTGCTGCCACGCTTCTCTGCCCTGTCCTCTACCTTCCCCGCATACGCACCGAGCGTGGTTGGCAGGGCTGAGGCGTTGAAAGAGGTGGCGAGCGGTACAGCGGGTTGAATGTGCGTGCGAACCGTGGAGGCAGCGGGTACGTGGCCTGCTGCTGCATGCGCCTTCGCGCGTTTAGTGGCACGGCGCATCTTGGCAGCTGCAGCTTGCTTTGCAGGACGTGTGCGGTGGGGGCCCGTGTGTGGCGTGTCGGCGCTAGCCACGACCTCGTCAAACGACGGCTTGTGTCGAGGTTTCTTGGATGGGTGCGGGTTCTCGTCGTCCACTTCGTCCCAGGGATCTGGCGGAGGTGGGGGCGGCCATTCTTCATCAATGCCATCAAGAGGGCCAGGGAGTGGCCACTCATCGTCGACCTCGTTGAGCGCGTCTTCTGGCTCGTGGTCCTCTTGCTTGTCGTTGTCGAGGCCACGGCGGACTTGAGAAGGGTCCCAAAGTCGAGATCACGCGCCTGGAGCACATCTGCTTCCACAGGGAGCGCGTCTTGCTGGGGGAGGCTGTGTGGCGAGAATTCTACGCCACTACGTGTCTGCAGGCCTTATTTAGAAAAAATCACGCGTTAATGGAATGTAACTTACGCGCCGCGCAAGAGGATACCAAAGCATCGCGTGAACTGCAGGAAAAGTCAGCAACAGGTGGGTGGCAAGAGTGGGAGGTAATTCCCAAGGTAAATTAGGCCTGCGGGGCATGGAAGATCCAAGTACTGACTCTATCCATTTCCGCAGGCCAATTCCCAAGAGAGCAACCTCCAAAAAAAAGACTCACCGTGCCGACGCGTTGTGGGTGCTTGGAGGTGGTGGTTTGCTGAGGATTGACGCAGTCATGTGACGCTTCAATCCCTTTCGCATCCAATCACCACTGCGTTCCCGGCGCGTCTCCCCGTGGCCCGATACCCACCGGCGTCCGTACTGGCCTATGCGTCGGTCTTAAAGACGACCCTTAAACCCGCCCTCCTCCCTGACATCGATTCCCTGCAAGGCATAAACCACGCCCGGATCCAAATCGCCTCAAGAAATAATAAGTCGATCGAGGCGGAAATCCTGGGCGAAGACTCGGGGGGAGTCAAGGTCTGAGGAGTCGAGTGAGGACGCAGACGAGGACGAGGCCATGCAGGAATGGTGGGGCAGCATTTATTTCTTCTTTCGGTAAATTCTACTTCGCGCCCTTTTACTAAGCTTTTTCCCTCAGCATTGGTGCTATGCACCTTGGCAGCCCCTTCTCATCTCTTTTTGGGCAGCGCTGTCCCGGCGACGGCGTTGCCCATCTCTGCGACCCCGTCCGAGACCCCTGAAGACAAGGGGCGATGCCGTGCGTACCTTTTTTTTTCTCTTGTCCCTGCGCGCTGAGGCTGACATGGGGCAGCACCCTTTTTGTTTGCAGGACCTGCATGCACGCGACGAATTCATCTCGAAGGCGCTGCGCGAGGAGGCAGAGACTCTCCCCGACATTGTATTGACAGAGGTACGCAGGAATGAGCATTAGCACTTCGGACGGCGTTGACCGGGCCTCAGCGTCAGCTATGCGACCTCGAGCAGCTCACAAATGGCGGCTTCAGCTCGTTAGAGGGATTCATGGACGAGGCTGATTACAATAGGTGTGTTTCGTTATTCTTTCTGACTGCGTGCTGAAGCCCGCTATGCAGTGTCGTCGACAATCTGCGGCTCGCCAATGGCGTGCTGTTCCCGATGCCCATCGCCCTCGATGCCTCGCAAGAAAGCATTGGCGCACTGTCGCTTGTGCCCGGTGCCCATCTTGCGTTGCGCGATCCGCGCGACGACGAGCCGCTCGCTATCCTCACCAGTTCGTCGCCCTCCATCTATTTATTGTAGTGCTGAATGGACTCGCAGTCGAGGACATATACAAGCCCGACCAAGTGAAGGAGGCGGTCCAGGTACTTGGCGCGGATGACCCCGCCCACCCCGCTGTCGCCTACCTTCGCAACAAGATACGCCCGTTCTACGTCAGCGGAAAATTGCAGGCGATCCAGGCGCCGACCCACTTCGACTACGTCGCACTTCGCTGCAAGCCGGCTCCTCTTTGAAAAAATACAGCATTCCTGATTCGCACATGCAGATACGCCCGCCGAGTTGCGGGCGCACTTCCAGAAGCTCGCGTGGCGCAAGGTCATCGCGTTCCAGACGCGCAACCCCATGCACCGCGCGCACCGCGAACTCACCGTGCGCGCGGCTCGCCAGCGTCATGCGGTATGTGCCGTCCTTTGTTGCGATATGTATTTTAACGAGGGACACCTCAGAATGCGCTTATCCACCCAGTGGTCGGACTCACCAAGCCTGGCGACGTCGACGCCTTCACGCGCGTGCGTGTATACCAAAGCATCATGGAAAAATACCCCAATGGTATGGGCCATCTCGCCCTCCTCCCTCTGGTACGACCATTTCCGTTCGCGTCCCTTCTTCGAATTGATTTCTTTTATTTCTCTAGGCCATGCGCATGGCGGGCCCTAGGGAAGCCGTCTGGCACGCGATAATCCGCAAGAATTTCGGCGCGACGCACTTTATCGTCGGACGCGACCACGCCGGACCGGGTAAGAATTTGCAGGGCAAAGATCTCTACGGCCCGAATCCCAAGGTACCGGCGTGCATATTGTTATGAGTGCGAAAGCTGCCTTGGACATTGGGGCACCCATTCGCGGCATCCTCGCCTTCACTTCGACTTCGACGTGCGTCCGTTTGATTCGATCTGTTTGCAGTTGACTTATTCATTGGTTTTAGTGACAAGGCCGGTCGCTCTATTCCCCGGTCGTCCAAGCGCCCACTTCCTATCCTTGATCTGGCTTCTCGATCTCGCCAACTTGCTTTCCGTCGCACACAAGTCTCGTAATGGCTCACCCACGAACACTCTCGACTTCAGGAAGAACTCGAATTCCGGAAGACACAAGGGGAGCCTGTAGATGACGAATATTTCTCATCCAGAGTTACGAACATCGAGAAAGAGGCCGCGCAGCAAGACAAAGACGCCCTAGCTATGTACGGAATGCTCGAGGGGATCGACCCTCGCGTTTCACTTCTCCGTCGACCACCTACTTGAATCACCAGCGTCTGCACTGCGCAAGTCGATAACGGGTATTGAATGTTAGTCCGTTGCCCGCGAGCTCGAGCGTATCCACGAATACTGCACCGTCGTCTGCGTCCTCGCACACGCCCAGATCCGCAAGACTGGTCTCTCCCAAAAGAAGGCTCACCTCATGGGGATCCAGGTGAACGGTGGCTCGGTCTCCGACAAGGTCGAGTTCGTGCACGGCCTGTTCGAGAAGCCAATCGAGGTCAACTCGGTGTTCGAGCAGGACAAGTGTGTCGATGTTATCGCCGTTACCAAGGGCCACGGATTCGAGGGTGTCGGACGTCTTGACCAGCTCATCTACATCCCCCTGCCCGACGAGCCGTCGCGGTTGTCGATCCTGAAGGCTTGCCTGAAGAAGTCGCCTGTCTCAGCCGGCGTCGACCTCAACTTCTTGGCGAAGAGCACACATGGCTTCTCCGGTGCTGATCTTACCGAGATCTGCCAGCGCGCGGCCAAGCTGGCGATCCGCGAGAGCATCGACTCGGATATGTGCCGGACTCGGGAGAAGAGGGAGAGGGATGAGGCTGCGGGTGACGACGCCATGAAGGTCGAGGACGACGCGGTGGAGGAGGAGGAGGACCCCGTCCCTGAGATCACAAGGTTGTAATCGTGTTCTTTCTTTTCTGAAGTGCTGCTAATTATTCGTTGCGCTTGCAGAGATCACTTCAAGGAGGCGATGAAGTTTGCGCGCCGCTCGGTATCGGACCAGGACATCCGGCGTTACGAGATGTTCTCACAGAACCTGCAACAATCGCGTGGATTCGGGAACAACTTCAAGTTCCCCGAAGGCGAGGGTGGGTCGTCGTCGGCGCCTGCAGCGAGCATGGGGAATGCTGGGTTCACGGAGGACACTGCTGACGATGACCTGTATGCATGAAAATGTCTCTCTTGTCAATATTCCTAGTTTAGTGTGCGCGCGCAATGAATGATAGAGTTTTTGTCCTTGCTCTCCAATACTGTGATGTTTCCTTTGAAATTTGAGAATACAGATCAAACTTCGGTAATACAAACTTGCAATCACAGTCTCGGGTAAAGCACGCGCGTCAACGCGTCTCTACTCCGACCACAATGTCCTTGCGACGTCTCTCCAATGCCTCGCGGACGCTCTCGCGGGGTCCTTGAAAGAGAGACTCTCGATACTCACCACAACTCCCCTGACTCCCGTCGCAACTGTCTTGCAAGCAAACATCGAGTTCGTGCTGCCTCCTGTTTCTTGTCGAGCACCGAGCACTCATGGCATCGCAGTTTCGTCCCTGCAAGAATACCGAGGAAGCGGCGCCTACAGATGCTTGCAGTAGCTCTGTGGTCTGTGGGCATCGTCCTTGCTGCTGTTATATTTCTGTTTCTATGGTTTGTTTCCCATTCTTTTTGCTCAAATTAAGCTGGACTCTTCTGCTGGCGCAGTTCGTATCCGCCACTGTGGCCTTTACTGGCTATGTATCAGGTCTTGGCGCTATGGATCCCGCTCATGGACGGTGAAGGAGGCAGAGCTCCCCGCAGATAGACCGTACTTGTTCGGTTATCACCCTCATGGTACGCAGTCATCTTCCCTTCCAATTACATGGACTTGACTGTTGCGTAGGTATCATTACGATGTGCATCCTCCCTCGTTACCCCACTCCTCGTATTCACTTCACATAGGGTGCGGCCTCAACATTTGCTATGGAAGGTATGCTATCTTTTTCCTCCCTGCCTTCTTCTACACTGACCCCGCCCCCATTCCCAACAGCGTCGGGCTTTTCTGCGGCCTTCTCCGGCATCAAGCCGCACCTCCTTACGCTCGCGAGCAACTTCCAGATCCCATTCTACCGCGACGTCGTTTCTTGCGATGGGCATATGCAGCGTGAGCAAAAGGTCTTGCTGGTCGACAATCACAATCGTCGTGGGTGGCGCAGCGGAGAGTCTTGGTGCGCACCCGGGCACGGTGGACTTGACACTGAAGAGGCAGTGAGTCTCATAGTTCACGCTCTATTCTGAAGCTCACCATCTGCGCAGACTCGGATTCATTAAACTGGCTATCCGAAACGGGTCGTTTGCGCCTGCAGCGAACACGGGGAATGTTGGCTTCACACAAGGACACTGCGGACAATGACATACTGTATAAAAATGTATCTTCTCTCAATATTCTTAGTTTAGTGTACGCGCAATGAGAATTGTTTGTCCTTCTCTCAAATTTGTGAGCAAACATGTCTTTATGCCATTACAGTTCGTACAGTTATGGAAGATTGAAATGTGACAGTACATTCAAACCCTGAACCCAGAACCTTGCGCGTTGTGCCCAGATTGGATGTGCGAGCGAAACCTGAATCTTAGTTTTCATCTGCTTCCCTGCGCCCAACATCTCTACATCGGGGTAGCCATCCTCATCCCATTCCTCAGCCAACAACCCATACCCCGCCGGCGTGATTTCTTGCCTAACCACTTCCTCAAGAACCCTGAAAAACGTGGCCTCGCGGTCGGAATCCTCCAAGAAAGGGCTCCTATGGTCGGGACATCGATGGCATCATGCCGTACCTGGGGCCTTGGTCAACACCGATGCGCTCAGCAAGACTTGGGGGCTCTGCGTCTTCGTCTGGAGGGTTTCCGGCGCCTGGTTGACCAACCCTCTCAGCACCCAAAACACCGTAGTACTTTTCAATGGTATCGGGGTGCAAGCCTTCGCAGTCGTCGCGATACACACCCATCTGTGCCTGACCGAGAAGACGTATATCCTGAACTTTTGGTTAATTTCAGGGCCAATGAATGCCGATAAGCTCACATTTGGACTTTTGTTGAAGGTTTCGTGGCCTGCCATAGGATGGGCGTTCCAGACGGTTTGAAATTCGTCGCAGTCAGCATTTATGGCATCTAAAAACAGAGTGTGAAGTAGCCAGAGATGTTCTGGCTTGTCGACATCGAGATGATGAAGACGTTCGAGCCGACTGAAAAAGCCTCGCCACCGTCGAACAAATTGGCTGCCTACCTCGACCCATAAGCGTTCAATACGGGTGTTCGGGTTGAACTGAAAGACAAATCAGCGAGGAAATTATTGTGAAAAGAATAGTACACACGAGCCCCACATGAAACTCGAGCGGTTTGGTCCGTTGCGCATGACCATATAAATTGCACAGTCAATATTCTCTCCACCCCGATCTCCTCGAAGTCTCGACGGGAAGCCGTACTCATGGCCTGCCTTCAGAAATACGTTCAAAACAGTCTCTGAACGGTTATTGCTGCTAGCTCGGAGACCCGTGACCTGGCATTTTCAGTGATGTTGTCGAAATTGCCTGGGAGTGCACTTACTGTCCGACCATATCCATCGGCAAAGCCATGAAACACAATTCCCCATCGAATCATTTTGTGGTGGCCATCTAGATGCCAGAGGGCATTTGGCCTTTTTACATGGTAAACCCTGCGCTTAATGATCTTGCGATGGCGAAGAACCAGGCCAAGATTGTCCACCCGTCGGAGGAGTACATGGCCCGACGCTTTGTACCCGGACACCGCGTGTCCGAAGAAAGCCAACCAGGTATCGAAGGCCGGACTCGGGTTTGTCACGCTTGAAGGCCTTGACCAAAATATCAAGTTCATGGTTTGATAACACTGAGTATTCACGAGAAAGTCCATATTTCTTCATATAACGCCATAGGGTGGTCCTATGACAGTTGAGAAGATCGGCAAGCTCTTGGAGCTTGATCTGTCGGTTACTTCGAGTTGCCTCTGCGACAAACGCCATGTTTAACATCTTTGCGGGCCGGCCGCGCTTTCCGGTACGAGTGCTAGGTTGGACCAATACTGGGATTGCGATATGAGCATCCTCTCTAGGGTTAACTCAATTCAGCTTATGATTGAGTAGATAAGGAGAAGGCATACTTCCCTCTTGCCAGCTCTTCAACATGCCGCAGAACGGCAACCGTATCACCGAATAATTTTGCAGCACCAAGAATCCATGCTTCTGGCAGCGGGGTTTCATCTGAATCCTCTGAGCCCTCCAATGCAATCAACATCGGAATGGCATCTGAGGTCAGAGCGTCGACATGGAACGCAACTTGCAGTGGGTCAACATCCTCTTGATTTGTGAGATTTCGGGCATGGCGATATAGATCGCTGAGAGTATGGTGGCACTTTAAGACGTTGGGTGACCATCTCTCATGTCTAAATGGGAGATTTGGAAGGCAAGGAAAGGACTTTGGCAATATCGAATCCATTGGTTAGTTGAGAGTTCGCTTACGCAAGTTGCTCATATTTGGCCAGGTTCATTCTTGCCGCCTTCCGTCCAAAATGGCCTTGTCCCCAGTGCATAGCACACGGTATTACGATGACGATGTTGGGAATCAAGTCATCCGCGTGAGTTTGCGCAATAGTACCCTGAATATTCTGACCGTTGAGGGACTATAGGTACGAAACACGTTGTATAAACTTGACCCGAAAGCTCTGGCACGCAGCTCCGTGTACTTCAAAGACCTTCTTGACACGCCAGGCCCCGGAAACACGCGACAGACTTCGTCTGATAAGACACCAATTGTGATGATTGACTCGATCCACGAGTTTGAGTTTGAACTGTTTGTCCAACTTGCGTATGGCGGGTACGTACTTATGGTTCAAGCTTGAGAGTACTGGATGCTGATAGGTGTATTCCAGGTTCGTGAAGGCCGATGTATGGCCCAGGGGAGATGCTGCCAATGAACTGTTGCTTCGGCTGCTAGAGCTTAGCCGCTATTTCATGTCTCCTCAGACGCGCGCGCTAGCTCTAGCCCACATAAAGGCCCGCAGCTTCTACTTTCGCCCTGCAAAACTGATCGAGATCAGCTATGAATATCAGACGAAAATCCTATTCCCTGCTGCATTCCAACACTTGGCCACGACTTCGCTCCGAGCTCTGAGGAAGGAGGATGTTAATATGATGGGACTCTCCGTGTATGTTGCATTGGCAAGACTCAAGGAGGCAATCCAAGAGCATCGTTGCATTCTTGCGGCGGAACCGCCCAAGTTCGACCCGAATGGCCCGAGACACCACTCAACCTGTATCGACAACACTGCTTGCGCCAGGGACTGGCATGCAGTGTGGTGGAACGGAATGGGGAGGTTCCTCTTGGACGGCAGGAACCCTCTCACATGGGCTGAGAGCGTGCAGCAGTTTGAACGGCTGGAAATCGGCGAGATGAACCCTTTATGCCACTCGACGATGATAGCGTTGGTTCATGAGGGAGAGGGTAATGGCCACATCTACGGTTTGATTTCCGCTGCTACAGATAAGCTCATGGGTGATGTAGAGATTGTGCCCGAGGAGGAGTAGAGTGTCGTGCTTGCATAGACCGTTAGACAGAGTAATTCAATCAATGCATCTTCGTTCCAGCAAATATTTGGCGGACTGGGAAAGCACGTAAGACTTGAGAGGTTAATATACATTCATTGTCGTGATAAATTAGCCAAATTACAATCTTTTACCGGTCGCCGTCTGATAGGCACGTCTCATACAAAAATTCTTCCTGAATAACGATTTGTACTTCCCCTAAATCAACGATCCTTGGCGACGTTCATGTTCTTGAGGAATACCAATCAATGTCAACATTAGTCTAGGAAATGCAGACGGAGAATAGATGGACATACATCTCTACGCTTTGGCGCAATTGATTCATCCTCAAACGCCCCGTTTCCCCGAGATTGTTCCCTCACCCGTCCCGGGCGTCCGTTTGCTCCTGGACTCGAGCTTTTGCATAACAATGGGCAAGGAGACAGGCTAAACAAGCAAGGGAGGCGTAAAATATAGCCCATGGACAGAGGACATGTAGGATTTGGGAAGCTGGTGTCGAATATAACAAGAGTCAGAGCCTGAGGTAGAAAGAGCAAAGTACACGCCGACAGTGCACCTGTGTAAGTGGCCGCCGCGATTGGTGCCGTGTCCCGCAGATGGTTTTGCCGCTGGTATGATGTTGGGACGAAGGTATTGCGAAGATGGGATGAAGCCAGACCACAGGCTTCCACAGAGCCCGTGGTTGATGAGGCAAGGGGAGCGGGAATGCGTCCGACTCAGCGTCGACGATAGATTTGACGTGGTGGCGGTGCATAGGCGGCCCGAGATCCCGGAGTTATGTTCTACATGTGTTCCACTGAGATACAGCCCTATTCGCGTGAGATTGGGCATCCTACACTCATATACTATGTACAGATGTAATATAGAGACATTCTGAGATTTGACAAAAACAAGTTTTCCGAACCTCGAAGTTTGTTTGGTTTTGATTTTTGCAACGTCTGGAACGTGATTCATAAGAGTACCCATATAAAATTTCAGAGGCATAGCTGTTTTGTAGCCCTCATAATAAACCGAAAAATTATGACATACCTGCCAAATTGATTTCTCAACTGCCAAAAATGATGGCAAGAAATTTCATGCTGTCTGTCGACTACCGTGGGTTTGCCTCGACCCACTGCTAAATGTGTGCTATAGTTCCTGTTGAGGTGCCCCACCCTATGAAGTTTGGAGGCGCTACGACCGCAAGGTGGTTAGCTATGAGGCCGGCGATCAGAATTGACCCCGTTACCTAGAACTCGGACACTTGACTACCGCCGAAAAAAACGACGTCGTTTGCCCCAATTCCTATCTGTTTCTCATGAAATAAAATTTAAACCAAGGTAAAAGACAAATTGCTGACGATCTATCCACTCAGAATGCATCTAGGACCACCGAAAAAAATGATATCTACCGATCTTTCTTTGGTGTCCGAGTTCTAGGGGGGGATATAGTGGTCGATTATGGAGGGAAGGTGCCAGTATGGCAGCAATAGGTCTTGGAACACAAATACTGTGGGAGGGGGAAATGGACCAGAATATGAGCACATAAAATTCCAATGTTTCAAGCGCCCACAGTTGATTTTGAATGACCGTAAACAGCACGTGCAGGCTGCCGAACGTTGCCGAGCGTCAACCGAGCGTGATGCACATCCTCTCTCTTCCGCTCACCCACGAGTTATGAGCGCCGGTGTATCTCTGCCTCGACTTCCAGTGGATCTCACCAACAGGATCTCTGGCAGAGTTGAGAGCCGAGATCTCATCTCACTCGCTCTCACGAGCCGGCAACTCAATGGGATCTGTATTCGTTGGATGTATGCCAACGCCGTTACGCTCACGGACAGCGAACAAGCTATGAAGTGCTTCAAATCTTTGATTTCCAATGTTCAATGTGCTCAATCTGTTAGGGAACCAACTCTGTATGTCACCGTGTGTTAACGGAACCTCCCCCCCCCCCCCCCCCCCCCCCCCTGCTGACATTTGTGTCTCCAGATGTTTCCGCCAATAGACACGCAGGAAGCCTTCTCCTGCGCCTTAGTGGCTGCAATGCGCAACCTTGTCGCCCTATCAGAAATTGACATTCCAAGGTCTCCCGAAATTCTTGGCTTTCTCGCTGAGATACATTTTCCACGCCTTCGCAGAGCCTTAATCCCTTTTTGCCGTGACACCCCGCGCTTCCTTCAGCTCCACCCAATCTCGAGGAACTGTTTGTCCAAACTTTGGACGCATGATCTTAAAATCTATGAATACCTATCCCACCACTCTCATTGCCGCATCTTACATTTTTCGGCGGACCAGACACCGTTTGCAGAAGCCCTTGTCGACTCCAGTTTGTCACGTATCGACGTCCACTGGAACCCTCAGCGCAAAGCTCCAGCATCCGCCGTGTATGATGCTCTCTCGCACTCTGGTGCAGAGCTTTCTTTCCGTCTATAACTCGATCAGTTACTGGGATCCCGCGCTCCTGACTACCATTGTGGCGAATGCTCCCAAAGTCACGTTGCTATCCTTCGATAATTTCGGTACAATATACGACCTAGGAGATGTGGAAGTGAGTTGTCACTTCTATGCCAACGAGTTCCTCATTCACTCTCGTTCCCCGATCAGACGGTCCTTGCTCGTGTGGATGATGCCCTCACTGGACTCCACCACCTGGTACACCTCCACTTTTATGAGCTGAACCCAGACGATCATACTTCCGTGCAAGAAGTACGTTGGAGAACGAGTTCCAAATGGTATGTCGGTGGGCAATCGCTTGCCGACGCTCAAGCGCTGTGTTTTCATTGCGAGATGCAGTGGCTGCGGCTCAGTCCGTACCTGTGGTTTCCTACCCCCTCGATTGACGGCCCTCCCGAACGCCGGATGCACGAATCGTGGGTGCGCAACCAGTGGTTCATCGCAACCGTCTGCAGCTCGACGTCCCTTCCGTCCGAGTATGTTGCCTTGTTAGAAACCGAATACGGGAAAAGGATGGTCGCTGATGTCGAGGCGACAACGATGGCCCGGGAGCATTGGCGCCGATGAATGAACAGAGAGCGTGGGACCTTCCTGGTGCCCTTTGAGAGCCTAAAGTGAGCATCATGTGCGCTGGAGATTGAATTCAGGCTAACACCCAGTCCAGCGTAGATGCATTTTTGAAATTTCTTATAACTAATTGGTCCCAACGAATCTGGAGAGATTTGCTCAGTGATTCTGAGTTGTAATAGCCACCAATATCCTGAGACTTAATTTTCACCTACTTGATCGTCGCGATTGTGGCAACACAGGACTCGCCCCGCAGTCCTTGATAGCTGCGGGAAATGAGCTGTCCGCATCTACGTTCACACTACCACATCTCGTAGATTTGAAATTCAATCCTCATTTTTCCACCTACAGCATAAAAGAGGACATCCCAGCCAAACATGATCATTCATCAGCACCGGTGATCGAGGTTACCTTTTCCGGATGACGGCGGCAGGGCCGCCGTGCCTGTCACACGCCACTCATTGCTCATATTTCATAGGATTCTGCAAGGATTCTGAGCAATTCCCCTTAAATTGGCAGGAAACCAACCATATGCATTATGAACTTTCCATCCGGTGGCTCTCCCATCAACAACTGTGAACCTGCAGCCTCAGTACTTTTGCGACTTTACTGAAAAACCAACCTCGGTGACTGTGAGTGGCTTCCCAGTCCTTGCACAGCTTGATTGGGACGGTGAGGAGCTGAAGCGGGCGGGGATAAATCTCAACGGGGAAGATAATGATGGGAGATCACTGGCAGGGTTCATTCTCGTTGTCCCCGCATGTGGTCAGGACAGGTTCCACAATTCGCACGGGCAAGGATTAAGTAATAGGAAGCACCACTGCGTGCCCTCAGGCGACCAGAAGTGACTGTGTCTCACACTCTCTTACCATCTATCATGCTGTTGGGATCCCTCCGTCGCCTCTCTGCCTGGATATGCAGAGGTGGTAGGGAACCTGTTGCTGTTGCCGCTACGCCACTGCCCCCTATTAATATCCAACCTCGACCCGTGCCGACAAATCCTCCGGGTTTCAATGTAGACGCCCAAGGAAATCCACCATTCCTCGCTACATCAACCTGGTGAAACGGGGCTTCGAACTGCTCGCCAAGAAGGCAGAACCGTTCCTCGATGGCACCCCGCTCAAGATCCCGGTCTCCGTATTAAATGTTTGCTTTGACTTGGTAAATGTACGGTCCTTGATAGTTTCCTTGTATCCAGTGGCTGACCACCCTGCATGGCTTAGGCCGTGGCCGACAACGACGCAATCAACCTCTCTTGAAGCAGACCGCCCGCCGGATTGATGTCATCAACAGCGCTCTACTTAAAGCACAATCTGATGCCAACGGGAAAGAGTTGCCAATTTGCAGGGTAGGCGTCATTCTCCAACATAACGACGATGTTGATTATTGTTTCGGTATCTTCGCCTCTCTTCAGATTCCTGATTCAAGAAACACAAAATCTTGACGCCCTGTCGAGCCGTGGCACCTGGGAGAAGGTTGTGCTCGGCAAAGAAGACACACAGGACCGTCGTTAATGTGATTACTCGTATTGCAGCTAATGTCGGAACCGAAGGCGTGAACGAAAATTTCCCGATTTGGACACTTTTGAATTCCGCGACCGATTCCCTCATATCTCGCTCAGCTTTGGTCGGATTACATTGAAACCTATACCAATCTTTCAGAATAATTCCTCCGCATTAGTGATAGAGACAGAATTGCGAAAATATATTTTGTGGGTGATTTTATGGAGCCAGCCTTGTTCAACTTCACGAGGCTCTATCTTGGCCAGATCTTGTCCAAACAGCTGATTTTTTTAGGAGGGAGATTCATGTGCACTGTTACAAATGTCATAGGGCCAAAAGTAATTATATATTCACAGTTACAGTGCATTATGCCGAAGCGACTTTTCAGTAGATAAGATGATTTGATGGTACCATCTTCGTTTCTGACCAAACATATCAGAGAAACCGATGAACACAGCGCTAGAGACCATACTCCGAATCCTCAACTCAGTCTGACCAAGAACATGTATTGAAAAATAATTAGAAAATGCTGTGTCTCCATTCATCACCAATGACAGTCACCTGGCTTTTGGGTTGTTGTCTCTGTCCCACCGACCACCAATATGCATTAATCAACCTAATGACCTCTAGGATGTTTTGACTTGATGTGGAAAAGAGGGCCCAGGCTCTCAAACCTTTAGGAATCCCTTCAATTCTTGAATGAGCCAACTCGGAATCGATTCTCGGTGACTTGGTCCACTCATCCGGGATCACCAGCTCTTATTACCACCTCGATTTCCCCACTCCCATATGCATGGTACAAGAATTGGATGCTAAGTACAATTTTACTTCTAGGAATGCACTGCAAACTTGGAGCGAAATGGGGGAAAATCTGAAATACTGTAGTATTTCGTTCAAATTGACAGTCACGTGTCACGCACCCCCCTATCAATATCGAAATTTGACAAGGGTCACGCGTCACGCTGAAACAGTGCACTTGCATGCAACAGTGAAATCTAATATCAAAAAGAGCAAGACAACGTCTGCTCAATTTAACACCAAATATAACACTGACTACTACTCAATAATGCGCGTGTGTGTGTGCTCAGGGAGATAGGATTTGAAAACCCTTCAACCTTAAGAACAAGTGGTTATAATTGACTTTATGGTTGTCAAACCGGTGGAATAACCGTAGTTAATTTAAACAACCCCCAAGTTGTAGTGGCAATAGAATAGAACCCACAAGACTGATAAGTCTTGCTGAACTAAATAGCTGGTGAGGCTAAAAGACTCAAAAGAGCTTTGTGCCAACAAGGGGGGTGATAATTCACTGTCTATCTAGTACATTTGGAGGAGTTTTATAGTGTTACTGGCTACTGCAGGTTACAAACAATATGATAATTTAGTGGAGAGAGAATGAACATTTGTAAGTGCCCAGATAAATAGAATGGAACATCCCTACTGCCCAGCTTTAGAGAACAGAGCATCTAGCCTGCTCAGATCTTGGGATTTAATCATCCGAGCAGCTTTAAAGCACTATTTCTAAGCCAATTCTCCCTACCAAGCCCATTATTAAGTGGCATGTACTCAACAATAGACCAATCAACCTTACAAACCCTCCTACAGGCTGTATTGTCATTTCCCTATGCGAAGACTAAGTGCGCATCGTGCCATTAGTCCTCTTAATCATCCATTTACAGGTGTGTTGTTCTTTGTTTGTTCCCTCCTTCAAGACGCGTTGGGGCACATGACCACTTCAGGGCCGGGCTCTCCAGTTCCAGAGTGTGTACATAGTTCAACTGTTGGTTCAATAGACTTCAATGGCAATTTAACTTCCTTCAATAACTCCCTTGGTTACCTGGCATCATATTGACACTGAACTTGCTACACGGGTTCCCTGCAGCTTGTCGGGTGAGTCCTATAGCTAGCTGATTAAATTCCAGAATAATACTAGTCACTCTGTTAAAAGTACTGATAGAATCCCTTCATTCAATATTGTTTAGAGCTAGTTTTCAATGCTTCATTGGTTTAATACTCAGTCTCGGGACAAGACTAGTACCCTCTGTGTCTTACTTCAATTAGATTGCTCTAATGTAACTTTGTAAAATCAAAGAATTTAGGCATGTTCAAAACCACGCCTTATCAACGCGGCCGTTTGTCGAACCTCCCGAGCGTCACACAGGGCTCAAAATTGCCTGTAAGACCCAAAAAAGCCAAAATTTTTCGTTTCAATGTCGAAAATTTCGCTGGTGTCACGCCAAATTTTGGCTGTTGTCGAAATGTCGAATTGGTTTTTTGGGTCACGTGTCACGCCCAGTGTTGATTTGAACGAAATACTACAGTACCTGAGTTCGAGTTCAAGTTTGAGACATGTCAGATGTACCAGCTCCCAACAAGGCCAATAAGAAGCTGGCCACAATCAAAGACGAAATTAAAAACTACCACAGATATACATGCCAGGATCCCCAGAAGGAACCCATGGCCAAAGAAGAAAGCCAGGGACTCCACCGATGTCAGGTCTGATGTTGACCTGTGGAAGTGAATTACTCGGCCAAACCGACAGCCAAACGAAAAGGTGGGTCGGGAATGTCATATTCTATTGCAGCTGATAGTATCATCCAGAGAAGACTGGAGATACTGTCCAGTACGACTCAGACAGAGTCAAAAGTCCCAGCAGTGATTGGTACGCTGTGGTGGTCTGGTCAGCTCCTTCAACAGGTGTTTTCTGCCGAAATGAGTTGGAGGTTGAGAAGGGTTGTTGAAGATGTCGCCTTCAACAATTTCCACAATAATTTGGGTTGGAAACTGAAAGAGGTGTGATGAATTCTATCTTATCTACTGAAAAGTCGCTCTCAAGACAATTGCACTGTAACTGTGAATATATAATTACTTTTGGCCATATGACATTTGTAACAATGCACGTGAATCTCCCCTCCCAAAAAATCAGCTTGTTTGGACAAGATCTGGCCAAGATAGAGCCTCATGAAGTTGAAAAAGGCCGGCTCCATAAAATCACCCAACAAAATATATTTTCGCAATTCTGCCTCTATCACTAATTCCTCCGTAATTATTCTGAAAGATTGGTATAGGTTTCAATGTAATCCGACCAAAACTGAGCGAGATATGAGGGAATCAGTCACGGAATTCAAAAAGTGTCCAAATCGGGAAATTTTCGTTCGCACCTTCGGTTCCGACATTAGCTGTAATGGGTACTTGGCCGACTTCGAAGTACGTTCCATCCATTTCAGATGGCCAGAGACTTAAACCGCTCTCAGATTGATGTGGTCATGTCGATAGAAAGGAATACGCACAACACAATTGAGCAGTTGAATGTGCGTCCAGCTAGTTGACCATATTGCGCATTATCACCGACGTAGTATTCCATTGAAGGCAATGCGAATCAAAAGCTGGCCGCGTTCAAAGCACGCAACGTATGGCTCCGGGACCAGCGCTGGGGCTACTCTCCTGAAACGTCGCACGTGGCGATCCTCGACTGCATTAAACAAGATCAAGCACCAGATTCACTGCGTTCCGACCCTCTCTAGACTCAGCTGTGGCTAGACAACCTACACAAAGCTACACAGAGGCTAGACAGATGTCTCTGTTTAGGTGACTAGACATGGTCAGTCTAGCTGTGTTCGGGTCAGTCTAGGTCTATCTGGGTCAGTGTGGGTCAGTGTGGGTCAGTATGGGTCAGTGTTGGTCAGGCAGCCTGATTTTTTTTGTGAAATTGAACTTTGTGTCGAAACGTCAATGTTTAGCTTGGGTCAGGCACCCGCAATGACCTAAAATTAGCCCCACTTATCTAGACAGACCGGTGTTTGGGACCCACACAGAAGCTAGCCAGAGGCTAGACAGAGGCTAGACAAAGCCAGACAAAATCCCTGTCTAGTGGGCTAAAAGGGCCTGTCTAGGGGCTATGCTCACCTAGAAATAGTGAAGCCAGATGAAGACAGATGAAGACAGACCTACACAAAGGTGAGTCTAGAGAGGGTCGGAAAGCAGTGATTGCCCCGGCGTCTTTTGGCTTACTGGCCACGCTGGTGTTGTGAAATCTACGATCGGATTCTCAATCGCTCGGCACTACGATATGAACTCCGACCTCTTGGCCGCCAGCTTTTTTTGCTCTCGACAATTTGAAGATACTACCGAGCGGAAATACATCATTCCTTCTATTGTATACCAACTCGCGCGCCACTCCAGCTCTTTCCAGCGTGCCCTCGTCTCTGTCAACCAATTTGGACCTTGCGATGAACCGGATAAACAGATGAAGGAGCTACTTGTAAATCCGTGGAACAGATGTCTCCGCGACCGGGAGTTCGAGGTTCCACCTCTCTTGATCATCGTCGACGCTCTGGACGAAATAGAGGACAACGAAGGGGCAGTTTTCCTTGCAGAGCTTTTGGACGTGGTTCGGGATGGACATCTTGCAGGTTTGCGATTCCTCGTCACGAGTCGCCCCGAGCCCAACATTGTCGACCTGTGCAACTCCTTTCCATCCAACGCCGTGTGCAAACTACAAGAAGTGGGCATGGCCGACGTTGGGAGCGACATCACCACGTTCCTGGATGCCGAACTCCCTGCACCACAGGGTAAACCACAGGTCTTAGAGCTCTCCCGACGCTCTGATGGACTCTTCATTTATGCTGCCACTGCCGTGAGGTTCATCAATCCGCGAAAGACGACCCAAGCAGAACAGCTTGCTCTATTAAACAAGCTGATACAGCATCCCCAGCTGCCCACCAACACACGCAATCCACTCCTGATCGACAACCTCTACCAGCGGATCCTCTGGTCTGCTTTCTGTCACCTAGAAGCGGATCAATTTTCTAGTCGCCTCGAGAATTTGCATTGCATCATCGATCGCGATATCCGGAAGGTGGCGGACGATTCCGACGATTCCGACATTTTCGATGCTGTTTTCGGCGATCTCGCAGGTTGCCCCAATAGTTATCGGGCCGAGCAGGAACTGGTTACGCTCATTGTGAATGAGCTCCACCCAGTGCTCTACATCAAAGACGGGTACATATACTGGTATCACGGCTCATTTCTGTTGAGAGGAATGGTGGCGCAGAGGGGAAGGAGGCGCCTTGTGAGGACGATTAAATTGGGGGGAATCGAACTGATTTATTCGAGTACAGCTCGAGTCCTTATATACAGAAACATGTGTAATATCTACTTAGTAAAAGGCTGTCCAAGGAAACGTGAACCATAAGGTGCCATAACATAAATGGACTCCGTCGTGTGAACTCCTTCTCCGTACTCCGTACTCCGCAGCTCCATTTGGGTTACTCCGACTCCGTTGACTTAACGTAAGTCCCGGACTCCGTACTCCGACTCCATCGGGCTCCGTCTCCGTACTCCTACTCCTACTCCGCTTGCGGACTTCGGTTGACAAGTGCGGTAACCGCTTGCCAAATCACAACAATTTCCGGATTTCTTCCTTAACCCCGTACGGTCCAAATTTACCGTTACACTTCCAGGTGGGCAGAAACATACCGTAGATATGTTTCACGCCCATGGAGAAGAGAAAATCAGGAACCGCAGCGTAGCTCAGAAAGCCAAACTCACCATCGCTGTCCAATTACAGGCACTGTCTCTTGCTTTTGTCGGAGGGCTCAATTGATCCGAAACATAAATCCTCACCAGTCTTTTCCACTTGCTGGGGTTCGACGAGCGAATCATTATATTCTGTAACTGTCGTTTAGATTAGCTTTGGACAAATTGGGGATCAGATTTTGAGAAACCTACAAAGGAGTTCCCCAATACAACTTGCTTGCGCTCGATGCCAATGTTTTAAAAGAGGGCCGTTTAATATCAACAGATGCATGAGGTGCGTGGATCCTCACGCTCCATATTTCTGCGACGGCATAGAAGCTCGTCGGCAGACCTGTGCCGAACGGATTTAATCACGCATGGATAGAATTGAGCTGAATGCATCGGTATTAAACGTGAAGACGATCTGTGCAGGATTAGAGTCAGAGTCGCGGCTACGAAACAGCACCAGCATGCGCACCAATTGATTCATCATGTCGTCTGTTTTCCCGAACCCAGTCTTGGAGATGTACAGTAGACAAGGACGGCTGAGATTAATGCGTCGGCCACATCTACGAAATAGTGCAGGGAAAATAGAAGTATGGAAGGGGGTTCAACTAATAGCGATTATAATTATACATCCACGAGCCTCTCCTAGACCGGAGATCTAGACAGAACAGATACTCGACAAGTTGAACACAATTCCAAGACACGTTAATATGAGGACGTGTGTATCCTAGCATTGCCGTGGCCATTGACACGAACAAGTGGAATTGAATCTTTCACTATTGGCGGCGCAGCCCAATCCGGGTGTCACGACGCGACAATTGCCATCTTCACACGATTTGAAACTAGGCAACTATCATTTCGATGCCTCCGTGATGCATTTGCCTGTATAAGGGGGAGACAAGCGAGGTGGACACATGAGTGGGTATCCGACCCACAACTGATAAGATAATAATTTTGAGGCCGGAGTTTAATGTGCGTAACGGCATTTTGTCCCGATCAAATTTTCTTCGCCATCGACTGGCCACAACGAGCACCTTGGAATGCTTCTGCAGACTGAATAAGATAAAAGATAAAAATAAAAAGCGGGTTTGCATCGGCATCTCGGCAACCGCCTCCGCTTAACAACGACCTTCTCACGGTGTCCAGTCTCCCTCCCGCCTCCATCTCAAATACTCGTATGCTGTCGATTTTGTCCGTAGAGCTCCTACAGGAGTTGGAAGCGAGGTACGTGATGATCCCTCCACTGCAACTTGAATGGTGCTATTGACCTGCGTAGCTAGCCAAGAAAGACCAACAGTCTTTCCGAGCGGTATCCAAGGACATCGGCCTCTCTATAAACCCTCTGTTCTTCGCCGAGTTTGTCTTGAAAACCCAGCAATTGCATCTGGAAACTGGCGTTGATATCCTAACGGCCCTGGCGTCGGGCGAAACTGGGTGGTCGCAGTATGCACAGTCACTGAGAATCGTACCCGGCTATTCAAGGCGTTTAATTGTAAGAGGGGAGGAGCCGGCTGAGACGGTGAAGGCCGACATCTCGGATGAGGCTATACAGAACCTTCTCGCTGCCGCCCTTGGCACCATGATGAAGGTTCGTACGGTGATGTGAGTCGACCTCCCAATGCTGGCTCGACAAGACTTATTCATGCTTGGGTAGGTGGAACATGCGCAGGGATGATCCTTCATGGCAGCGCGATACCATCTTGGGATTTCTCCCCACCGCGCCGCTTCTCGACGACTTCGAATTGCAGGTAGATGACGTTGGTGATCTCGAATTCCGCCGCTGTCCAGTTTGCGCAACTAAAGATCACGACCCCGTATTGGAAAGAAATCCCCCTATTGAGAAGATTCCCCGGCTTGTGGAACAGAACCTGGGTCTTATCTCTCTTCACCTGTCCGGTTCTGGTGGTAGTGCATGGCCTGAGTCTGGAACATGCTTCGGCGCAGTGCCAACCACCATCTCAAGGACATCCGTGCGAGATATTCACCTGAATTGTTTGAATATATCGCGTCGTCCTCGGGAATCGAGAAATTGGAGCTGCAGTACCCCGATCTGGGTGACCCAAATATATTTTTCCATCGTCTACTCCCCCTCCACGCCGCGTCGCTCGAGGAGCTCTCGTGCTCGGCGGGCTACGAGTGTCGCTGGAGTTTCAGTTCTGACATTGTCGACGCGCTTCTGAAGCTGCAGAGGCTCACACACCTCACAACGAGCATCAACGAGGCTGATATCGCTGTACCCGTGAATGCTGTGGTGCGTGACTTTCTTTCATGACCTTGATTCATTGGCACGAGCTGACCAACGTAACAGGAACATCTCCTTCGAACTGCCACTGCGCTCCCTGCGCTTCTTAGTCTCACAATATGTTCTGCCAACTCAGAGAGGAACCGAGGCGCGCGCTGCGGGAATCCAGCAATGAATCACAGCCGTAGGTCAACGAAGCCATAAGGACGGTGGTGCAAAGCTTTCGATGCAATTGCCCATATCCTGTCACGGTGCACGTCGGGAGCAATAGTTTTGAACTGAAGCCCGTAGATACATCGGATTCGGAGGTGGAGCAAGCGTGGTGTGGGGATATCATCATATCCCGCACCCGCGATCCGAATCGCAGCTGCTATTTGATTGGTAGTTGGCAGTCTATTATAATATGGCTTGTTGAATCGGTCTCGTTGTTTGAGCTTATTCCCTATCTTGATATTGAGCAGTGTGTTGCTACCGAACAACGCGCTTGGCAGCACTGCAATACTAGCACAGGTCTGCGAATTAATGCGGGAGACAAACAGAGATCAACAGAAGCGTTATGTCTTCTGCCAGTGATCGGCGTAGGCTCGAATCCAACCTAAGTTTACCTCCATAGACAGACAGTTACTGGTCTATGATTGGCGTAAGGATCAAGGTTCTCGAGAGGAGATTCCAGACGCGAGAGAAAAAACAACGCGCGTTGCTGGAGTACCTGTGTATCTTAGCATTACCACGGCCACACAATTGAATTATTTACTATTGGCGGCGCAGCCCGTTCGAGCTTGATTGGAGCTGTGCATCCGACCGTCGACGACGCCAACGGCGCGGCAACTGGCATCTTCACACGGTTCGAAATTGGGCAACAATCATTCCGAAGACTCAGTGATGCATTTGCCTGCGCGTTCAAAGTTATATGTACGCTAACC
Organism: Mycena leptocephala; assembly: GCA_029378395.1. NCBI lineage: Eukaryota > Fungi > Basidiomycota > Agaricomycetes > Agaricales > Mycenaceae > Mycena > Mycena leptocephala. The sequence goes on along the minus strand of JARJLF010000556.1, from coordinate 124,180 downwards.
TTTCACCACCTCCAAATTGCATCGCAACCCTAAATGCTTCCCAGTTTGTCTGTAGAGCTCCTGCAGGCGATTGGAAGCGAGGTACGTGACGATTCACAAACTGTGCGGACGCTGTTGACCATAGTCCATCCTCTCAGCTGATCAAGGTCGACCAACAGCATCTCCGCGCGGTGTGCCAGGAGATCGGCCTCGCCATAAACCCTCTGTTCTTCTCCACTCTTGTATTGAGAACCCGCCATCTGCGTCTGCAAACTGATGTCTATATCCTAACAGCGCTTGCGTCGGGAAAAACGGGGTGGTGTTCGCATGCCAAGACACTGAATATTTCCCCTGGGGGCTCCCCTGGTAGAGAGAAGGTGGAGCGGTTGGACCTCTCGGACGAGGCTATGCAGAATCTTTTGGCTGCCGCCCTTGGCACCATGATGAACGTTCGCACAGTGATGTGAGTTTGATTTTCTCCAATTCTGGCTCAACAAGACTTATTCATGCGTTGGGGAGGTGGAACATGGTCAGGGGTGATCCTTCATGGCAGCGCGAGGCCACCCTGGGATTTCTCCCCACTGCACCACTTCTCGAGAACTTCGACTTGCGGGCAGATGACGTTCTTGATCTTGAATTGCCGCCGCTAACCAGTTTGCGCAAGCTGAAGATTTATTTGAAAAATATCCGCTTCGTCGAGAAGGTTCCCCGCCTGGTGGAAAAGAACCGGGGTCTGACCGCTCTTCACCTGGCCGGTTGCGGTGCTAGTGCAAGCTCTGAAGCCTGGAATATCTTACAAAGCGTCGATCAACATCTCACGGACATATGCGCAGAATGCTCCCCCGAGCTACTCGCATATATCTCGTCCTACTCTGGAGTTGAGAAATTGCAGTTACATCACCCCGTCGGTGATCCAAGAGCATTTTTCTACGATGTGCTCCCTCACCATGCCGCTACGCTTCTGGAGCTTTCCTGTATTGCGAACCGCGAGTCCCCGTGGAGCTTCGGTTTGTACGCCGTCGACGGGCTGTTGAACTTGCAGAGGCTCACGCACCTCACCATGGGTATCAATGAGGCACATATCGCAGCACCGGTGAATGCCGTAGTGCGTTCTTAATCTGTATTTCTAACCTGAACTGACGGTTTTATCAGGAACTTCCCCTTCGAACTGTGGCCGCGTTGCCTGCCCTTCGCAGTCTCAGTATATGTGCAGCGATAGCACATCGGCGCCATGGGCGTTGCGGTAATGCGATGATGGATCACAGGCGCGCCGTCCAACAAGGCATAACGACGGAAGTGCAGAGGTTCCGAGGCAACAGTCCATCTACCGCTGTCGTGCAGATCAGTTTCAATAGGTTTGAACTGAAGCCGAGCGGAGAGGGAGATGTGTGGGAATATCATCAGATCCCGCATCCGATATCCGGGTTGAACTTAATATTTTGGTAAACCAAAATTACAGTAGATGGACCAAAATTAGTAGTTAGATATGACATTTATAGATCCGCCTGTGGCCAATTTTCAGTCGGTTTGCGTCGCCTCTGTATCCGATACTGAAGGGCGAAGTCCAATTTATGAGAAGGATTATAACATGGGCAGGTAATTTCTTTGCCCTGACGCTAAGCGTCGAGTAAATAAAGTCTTGCGGAAAGCCAACGGTAATAAGAATGAATGCCAACGTTAGTCTCACGGAAGCGGTAGTTCATTCGGTGAGTTGGTGCCGAGATACTGTATTATTTCATTCAATTCGACAGGGGCCCGGGGTGTGACGCGTGACATTTTGAACCAATTCGTCGTCAACCCCGACATTGAGCGTGACAAGGAGCCAAAATTTGTCAATGATACAAGAACTTCAGATTTTTTTTTTCTGTCTTTTTTCATTTGGGTTTCCGCACTCAATACAGCCACTAGAACATGTTTCCTGCTTTAAACTCGGTTGATTTTCGCATTCCACTGGAGAAATGTGGCAAAAGTCGTTCGAGCGACAATATTTTTCAAGCTCCGCTTCCAGAGAATATTTTCTTTTACAATTTTCCGCGGTTTTAGATCCATTTTCGGGAGCAACCGTGACCTCAAAGATACTCAACCAACCTCGCGACTGACGAATTGAATGAAAATATACAGTAGTAATCTCTATGTAAAGTTTGGGTGCGATATACGCAGCACACAAAGTGCTCGAAGCTGCCATCATTCTCTTGTAACGCTCCGCTCGGACCCATCCGGGATTTTTCGATCCTACGCCAGAAGTTAGAGGCTCCTTTGCCTGGTTGAAAGTGACAGAAAGTGCTCACGAAATCCCGCTGGGTATCGCTGGTGGTGTCAATCCGGATGGCGATCGCGTCTGACCCTTGCGTGGGTTGTCCCGACTAAAATTCAAGAGCAAGTTTGTGAGAGCATCTGAGTGTAACGGATAAATGCGCACCGTCTGGCGTGTAAGATGGATGTCTTGCATCGTCCCTGGGGCGGAGATGGATCGGATATAATCACGTGTGTTCAAAGTAACCAGAAGAGTGTTCGTGTAGACTTAGTTCTTTGAATTTAGCAAGCACTCACCGGAGAGCCAGAAGAATTCAGACTTACATCGACCCTCTGGTTCAAGTAGTGAGTACATAAATAAATGAAGGAACAAGTGCGTACGGAGAAGGAACCAAAATATGTAAATGAATGTTTGGGGCCAAGCGCTGATCTGCGACTTCCATTAGCGAGAGGGAGGAGCCAGGAGAGGAAACGGACGGAGATGCAAGCTGCGAGGGCGCAGAAGCTCGTCGGCAGACCTGCGCCAAATGTATGAATTAGCCAAGCATGGATAGAGCTGGGCTGAATCCACCGGTATTGAACGTGAAGACGATCTGTGCAGGACTGTAGTTAGAGTCGCGGCTACGAAGCAGCGCCAGCATGCGCACCAATCGATTAATCATGTCGTCTGTTTTCCCGAATCCAGTCTTGGAGATGTACAGATAGTAGACGAGGACCACTGAGATTAACGCGTCGGTCACTGCGGCCGCGATATTGCAGGTCATGGACAGGGTCTTGGAACGAATAAATTGAATTAAGTACGGTCTGGGAAGAGAACCATGTCAACGAACCTTCAGTGTAGCAAGCTCCGTATACGTCTGAATTTTTAACCTGCGTGTAAATGAGCCAAGACCTTGAGATCCATGAACAAATGAATCTCGAACGCCTTCACTGAGTATACTGAGCCAGGATCAGCGCCGAGAACGGAGAGAATGCGACATGCACGCACCAAGCAAGGCCACTGTACGCCGATAAAAATTAATCAGGAGTACTCGGCATCAATGCAATTCATACGGAAGCTTCCCAGGCTGAGAATGGCCTATTCAATTATTAATTCATAGGCCGTAGAGCAGAGACAAAGACAGACCAGGGATCCGCAGGCTATCCAATTTCCCTTGCTCACTGCTCCGTTGAATGTCAGAGGACAGTTCTATGAATTTAGATGGGGATAATCACGGCGATAGACACGATAACAATAAAACCTAAGCCGGATTTGAGTGCACGGAAATGATGAGGAGAGCAAGTACACCCACAGCTGCACTGCTATCGCGATCAAGTCGCTGAACATCCGTCAGGCAAACACGCAGAATAAACCAGGGACTCATTGCGCCTACGAGAAAAAGATCTCAATAATGAGGGTACTGTGTTGCATAGTTAGCGCAAGATATTCCGGATTTCGAGAGAATAGGACACACCTAAACACATGATCCAGTATAGCAGGGTTCCCGAAGTTCTTTATCACATAAGAGTAGACTGCATGCCAGTTTCGATTGATTTCAAGAAACAGTAGATGTAAACGGACCACAAGCTAGCACAAAGATCATCAATATCCTCCTGCGACCACAAGAGAAAAAAAATGCGAACCTGTAAGGATTGCCTGTTGACAGGTATCACACAAAATCACGAAAGCGACCTGGATTGGATATCATAAACTTTCTAATGAAGGGAAACGGGATGAGCGGGTCACCAGAGATTTTATCCACCACGAGTCTCGCCTGAGGTAGGTACGAAAATAAAACCAGGCCTGAAGACAGCCAGCTGGGAGACGTCAATTTCATCTCGGGAGTTGGTAGTGAAATGTACGACCTCCGTAGAGTCTAAATCCAGCTGGTCAGCCTGTATAGGCGATTGACGACAAAGAAAACCGCTCACGCAGCTGATATCACTACTGCATCAAAGAGCAAGCCAATTCTGTGCGATCGTGGTTAGCTGCTTCCAAGGCACTGTAAAGGACTAACGTGTTGTCGAGAGTGGCCATAAGAGCGGGAGGGTCTTGACTGGTAGCAATTTATTGCCCTCGGCACGACGCACGACGCCCCGATACCTCGCGTAGAAAGGTTGAAGGTTTTTCCCAAGTTTTTTCTATCCCGGGGCAAGTTTGTATATTGAATGGGCTTCTTTGAGGGCTGGCTCGCATCATAGTGATTGCTTCGCTAATGAGCCCTGAACAGAGAAGGATCAAATTTCAGGGTTTTTAGCTGGAAGCGGGAAGTCAATCTTCAATTGTGTATTTCCTTGGGGACTCGGAATGTCGTGCGACTGGGTGCGAGTAACCTTGATACAGCCTTGGTCTAAAATCCACACTGCCAACAGCAAATGGCAAAACTAAGCAAAAATAACCTTCCATGCCCGTTCATTCCCGAAAAAAATGCCGTCTGAATCAGTACCAATGTGGGGCTGCGAGCTCAGCCCCGAGGTTGACGCACGCCACATAAGCACGCTGTGGGCGCCAATCAAGGCGCCAATCAGGCGTGAAGCTGAAATCAAAGGGATGCAAGACCCAAGACTCGGAAAGACGCTTGAAAAGGACCTCTACAAAAATCAATTTCAACTAGCTAAGGTTTTCCACATTATGGTGTCCCAAGAAGCCAAGTAAGTCTCGTACCAATGTAAATATGCACAAATAACGGCGACCTTTCTTTAACCAATCACATCTCTCCACATGTCAGGGTGGGCGAAAGAAGGATCATCCACTTTTTACCGAGCTCTTCTGTGGGTGCAAGGGCGATCACTTCGCACTTATAACCGCCGGTATCCTCTGTCATCTCCGCGATATGTTCACGCTCACCGCCGCGACGGAATCCTCGCAGCAGCGGCTGTGTCCCTCTGTTACATCTTTACACGAGGAAGAGCTCTTTGCCTCTGCCGCCCGTCCCAAGGGATGGCCGCTCATCGGAAATGTATCGATATGCCCACGAGCCATTCATGGAAGACTTTCGCGCGCTGGGGCGAGATTTACGGTCTGTTGTGCTACCACGGCTGAACTGGTGGAACAACTGACATCCTCCAGGGGGATAATGTCGATTACTCTTATGGGCCAGCCTTCGTGATAGTTAACGACCCAGCATCGCTACGGAACTCCTGGACAAAAGAGGATCGCTCTATGCTGATCGGCCCTCGCTCGAGATGGCCAACATGAGTGGGTACGACCGTGTCCTGAGCAGTGCCAGATATGGGCCCCAGTAAGCGCACCGCTCTCTGTGGCATCGCTAGCTTCTTTGATTAAAATCTCGAGGTTCAAGGAATATCGCAAGCTGATCGGCAAGGTCATCGGAACCCGAGGACACATGGTGAAATTCTATCCTGTCGAAGACTACCAGGCGAACATGCTTTTGAAACGCGTGCTGGAGAACCCGAACAAGTTTGACGAGGTCAATAACCGTCTTGGTCTCTTCTGCTTATTTATTAACATTTTTCCTGGCAGGCTACCAGGAAGTGAGCGCAAAGCCAGCTTCTTTCCAAATTTCCTCAAGTTAACACTGTCATTAGAACTGCGGGAGCGATGGTTTTGCACCTAACGTACGGCTATAAAATCAATGAGCAGGGCAACGATCCTTTGGTGGATTTGGCCGACAAGGTCATTGGCTTTTCCTCTCAACTGAACGATCCTCATCCGCACGATTCATAGGCTCTCGCTGAATTTTCAGAGATCACGCGTCCCGGCGCGTTTCTCGTCGAAGTGATGCCCATCCGTTCGTCCTCCATTCATGTTCGGCGCCGTCTCGCTCACCCCTTGGCTTAAAGTGAAATACATTCCCACATGGTCAGCTTCCCCTTCATCTAGTTGACTTTAATTCCACAACTCTATCGGAATCGCAGGTTTCCCGGTGCGGGCTTTAAGAAACTCGCGAAGATGTATACGAAATCGTGCGACGATCTGGCGGAGGTACCTTTGGCGTACGTGAAGGAACAAATGGTGAATACCGACAACACCGTCATCACTCTCTCTGCGCATCTAAATATTCGACAGGCAAATGGACAGCAGACGGAATCCTACGCTTCCAATCTGCTGCTAGACAAAGAAGTATCGGCAGATCGCCTCTACGAAATCAAATGGTCAGTTCGAGAGGCGTTAGCTTTTGTGGAACACTGTTTTCTAATCGTACTTGCAGGTCTGCTGCTTCGTTCTACGGGGGTAATTAAATTTACTATATTCGCTATGCTGGCTCGCTCACTGTCACCGATGCAGCTGGAGCGGACACGGTAAGCCTCATGAATAAGTTGTGACTACAAAACTTGAACTCACATCACGCCTCATCAGACCGTCTCGGTCGTCACCGCGTATTTCCTCGCCGCCGCCAAGTATCCCGAGGTCCAAGCCAAGGCGCAAGCGGAGATCGACGCTGTGGTGGGCCCGAATCGGCTGCCAACCTTTGAGGACAGGGAATCCCTCCCCTACATCGAAGCCATCTGCAAAGAGCTCTACCGCTGGCTGCCCATCGTCCCACTAGGTCAGAGCCATTTTCGGGGCTCTTCTGCGGCACGCTCTCATCGATTCCTTTTTTTTATTGCAAGCCGTACCCCACCGCGCCATGGCGGATGACGTGTACGAGAAGTACTTCATTCCCAAGGGCACACTGGTCATTGCGAATGTCTGGTGCGCGGCCCGGATCCCGGTGTGATATCACGCGACCATACTGACCGAACAATACAACGCAGGAAATTCCTGCACGACCCGGAAGTGTATAAAGACCCGTTCGTCTTCAACCCCGACCGGTTTCTCGGGCCCAATCCCGCTCCGCATCCCACCGATGTCGGACTCTTTGGGTTCGGCCGGCGGTGAGATCCATTTTTCCTGCTATCATCCTGCTCTGCATCCACTGATATCCATTCCGTTCCAGGGTCTGTCCCGGTACGTACTTTGCCATCCTCTCATTATCAGGACTCATCCATATCTATTCTTTAAATCACAGGCACGCATCTGGCGGACGTCTCCGTGTGGATTTGCGTCGCAAAGCTTGTAGCCGGGCTCACCGTCACGCGCGCCGTCGACGCCGGAGGGAACGAGATCGACCTCGTGGCGGATACAACGGACGGGATTATAACGTGCGCTGTCCGCTCAACGAATTCTGATTCCTAAATAAATATCGAACTAGGCGGCCCCTCCCGTTCACATGCACCGTCGCGCCGCGGACCGCACAAATAATGCAACTGGTCTTGGACGCGATTGCGGAAGCACCGTAGGCTGGAGTATTACGCATGCGGTTTTCTTACGAGCCAGCGGTAGGTAGGTAGTAAGACCAACCGCACTGATTCGGGCAAGTATGTATGTTAGGAATCGCGGGAGTGCAGATTTGTTGTTGAAATTGACTATGTGTGAATGCTCCACACGTTTTAATTTGGAATGTTAATAAATAAGCTACCTCGCCATACGGCGCGTCTTGCATGTTATCTAATCTTATCCTATCCCCGACCACACCCGTCATCCGTCTCCTTCCGCAGCCTTCCGCATGTCTATTTGATGTCTATTACAGATGTAATCACACCGGTAACCATGTTACGCAACTCACTCCCTTGCCGGGATTTCCCTGGATTTCCTCCTTCCTGGTACGCCGACATTGGGTTATGGAGGTACCCACCAAAAGTGACCGGAAGCAATCCTCAGGCGATATAGTAATATCATGCATAGGTCGAGAAAATCGCTCCATATTCTTGACACAGGAATTATTGGAGGCGATCATCGACTGTCTTTCTCCCTTTACCTCGGAACTGCGTTCATGTGCACTTGTTTCCAAGTCTTGGGTTACCCGTGCGCAGTCTCATCTCTTTCGGACGGTTTCCCTTATGTACGCCCGAGTACGGGGGCAAGGAACAGTATGAACGATGCCTCCAAGGATTTGCGGCGAACCCTCATCTTGCTCAATTCGTTACGGTTTCAGTCAAATCTCATTGGCTGACTCCGGTATCATCCATACCATTTCCGAACCTGCGGGAAATCACCATACGGTCAAGCTTATATCGCCCCGATGTGCATCTGGCTACAATAGCCATGGACGAAAGCGCCCCAGTTATTCAGGCCTATCTATCGTCGGCCGACATAAAGCAGGTCAATTTCACCGGCTATTTCCCCATTGCCATTCTAGACCGTTACTGACAATTGCTCCCCAAAGATCACTGGCCTGGAGCTCGACCTTCGGCATATCGGCCACCCCCTCGAAGCGGCTACAGATCAGATATCGACGGCACTCCAGCAGCCCAAAATCGAATTGTCGCACCTCATGGTGATAAATTCCAAAATCGTGTCTAATTGGCTCCTCCGCCCTCGCTGTGCGTTTGCGGTTCACCGCCTCAGAAGTGTCCAAACAGACGCTTTCACCTGGGCCTGGTTGCAGGATAACCTCGCATCTTCTCTCCCTTCCTTAGAATCTTTGGTTCTCACAAGTTGTACGTTCCCTCCACCCTTTTTCTACTTGCCTGATTCCTGTTCCAGTTACGAATGAGAGGCATCTCGATCTCAGCAAATTATCAGAATTGCGGCTACTCGATATCTGCATCCAGCCGAGTTCGAGTCATCACAGCGCACTCATGGCTGCCCTCCTGCGCGCCCCAGGTCATGCTCGTTTGGACATCGTCACGATTCGGATCGATGTCCAGGTATATCCGGAAGAGTATGCCTATACTTTTGACGTGTTCGAGAAGGACGCGGCTGTATTGATAGCGGTGCATCGTCAAGTCCGCCGTCTTGATGTTCATTATAATAGGAATTCGTACAAGGAAGAGACCATGCGGTCGTTCTTCGCCACAGATTTGTAACATGCAGTAGACTAGAGATATATTTGGGTGGCCAAACTTCCTGCACTGATATTGGATGAGGAATAAGGGGTTCTAGAAGATCTTAAGCACGCTCGGAATAAATTTCTCCATGAATTCACATGAACCATATAACTACGATGAAAAATTCCTCGCTTTTTTCCGACACTATCACGGCCGCTCTCCCAATTCAAGAATTCGCGGCGTTGGTATTGAACTGCTCGTATGTCAACGTTGAGTTGGGGTTGATAGCGAACGTCATCCCAGCCCCTGTGCGCAATCGCGAAATTAAGTTAATAACCCAGGAATGCCCATATATATATGGTTCACAGGAAGACTCACTGCAGTGGGCGCCGCCAGCTTGCATGCAAGCAGCGAACTGGGGTTCGGTAGATGGTACGGTATAGGTGAAGGTAGGCAGGGAGCCGTCGAGATCCGAGAGGCTGGCGCGACCATGGCGTTAGCAGCAGTAGTAGAGTGCGGGTAGAACAGACCCGGGGCGATCCAGCCTACTTACTAGCCAGAGTCAAATGGGTAGGGGCCAGCTCCACCAGCGGGAGGAGGACAGACCGCGCCGGAGAAGTCCGCGGATGTGATGGAGTCTGAGTGAATTGATTGTCATTCAACACGCAAGTCTATACTGTAAGACTCATGATCAGAGTTGGGTACTTACGGTTGCGGGACAGGCTAGTTGAACTGATCAGCGGGATGCTTTATGTACCGGCGGAATAAAAAGCGTACACAGTGAAGATGATGGTGTCACCGACATTCGCTACGATGGTGGTTGGGGTGAACGTGAGGCCGTTGTTGGCACCGACGCCGACCGAGAAGGACGCGGCCAGGATAGTAGGAATAAGGGCGAAGAAGAACGCTTTGGAGAACATTGTCTGTTTGAGATACGAGACTCGTTGGGAGGCTTGAGACTTTAGGCAGGCTGAGTTGACGCTTTTATACACGTTTTGTTAGGCCATTTTAGGCGTGGAATCTGTTGTTGAATATATTACCGTCCAAGACTCGCTGACCCCGAAGCTCGGAACCAAAGGGGTGGGAAATGATCCACGGGCCCGGGCAGAGCCGCGGGGGTAGTTGAACGGCGCCAGGGACGTGGTATATCTCGTTATTTTTGAGGTTAACGTGGATTGTTGATCGGCAAAAATATTACCCTCATTCAACGGAGGGAATGAAAATCTGAATATCGGAGAGACCTTGTTGTTTAACCCTGGCGGTGTGCAATGGTGGAGTCAGTTAACGTTCGAATTCTGGGCTTGACTCAAGACCGCTTCTTCGAAGTGCCGATCAACATTGCGAACGACGGACATGTGCGGTGCTATGCTACATGTGCGCGACCACGTCCGGGCAGTTGCCCGAGCAAATCAAAGTTGAGGGATTGTAGAATGGCGAGACGTGCGCGAACAGGTACGAGCGGCAGAAGTTTTTTTTAAGCCGCTGTCGGCTGAAATGATGAGAAGAAACAAAACAGAGCCGAGGAATGACATGTCAAGATCTCTTCAGATGAGTTCAGTCCCCGTCTGGTGTCGCGTATAGTATCTAATAGGTCCGCAGCAGACTGTCGCAAGTGAAGGATCGGCAGGATATATACCTTGACGAGGCCGCCGCCAATCCAGAGTGTCAGGAATCCTAGGAGCCTAGAGCGGATATTTTTGAGCTTACTAGTAGACTGTACCTGGAAGAGACTGTCACAAGGGTGATTTGGGCTCATCGAATGGATTCCTATCGCAGAATAGGCTCACGAGAAGGACCGGCCACGGGGGGGATCTGTCCCGAAGCCGGATTAAGAGTCAACCTGGGATATTGCGGACTTAGAGATGCGATATAGTTCAAGATGAAAATAAGATGATCACTGGTGTTATCCCACAGAAAGGACCTCGATCCAATCGGAGCGCACGGCAGAACGCGCATATATTTCAGAACAGTTCCGAACTGGCTTGTTTCAATATAAGGACTCGGAGCCGGGTGGTACTTGTGAGAAGACCGAGCCCTGTATAATATCGGAGCGGACAAGCTGGACGCGATTGTCAGGCGGAAATGATGTGAGAAGAATGGCGAAGCGGAAGGGATCTTATCCTTATCAGATTCCAGGTGTAAGTAAGTTCATAGTTCCATGGATAGTGTGGACTAGTCGGCGACCAGTCAAGCCGGAGGAAATGAGTAGGAATCTTTCCAACATGTGTGGGAGGAGTCGCTAAATTTGAGAGTGTGCATCTAACTATAATGTCATCCAACGTACACCTTGTGAGATGTTCCCACTTCAAATGCAATTTAAAGTTTTGATAGTCAAATGCCGGAGGCGATCACATCCAAGCCGCAGTTTGTCAGCATAAAACACCCATATTCCGGATCCAGCCTGGTCCAGCACGATGTGCGACAAGCCGGGGATGGTGCCGTTTCCCATGAAGATCTAGAAGTGCCGCTCTCAGGTCGGTTGTCTAAGCCATTACTTTGGCCTAGAACCGGGCTTTAAATCGAAACCTGACATCGAACCGAAAGTCAAAAAGCACAGCAGTATCCAGAAACTGCAAATCTGTCCGCAACACAGAGAAGTTTCCAAGCACTTGCATCCGATGAAGTTTCAAGCAGAGAAGAAAGTAAGACGGGCTGCAAGATGATAATATTCCATGGCCACAAAATACAACAATGCGCAGGTACGAGCACCCAGTTGTTGTACCGTCTGTTTATAGGAGACTACTCGTCATCACAAAAAGTGACCGGACAGCGTGTTCTCCTCAAAGAATGGGGTTGCTCTGGGAAATTTTGTGCTCCGAAACTTCAATACAGTATCCCTTGATCCTATATTCCATAAAAAACAGGCCATTCTTCCTGATTTGTGTTAAAATCTGAAATAAATCAATTGTTTTCCATCAAGGGTGTAATTTCTCTCTCGATTAATTCTTTTCTGCAGCACTGTAGGATAGGCTGTTTTTTCCAAAATATTGTGTGTGTATTCTGGGATATGCAACACTATTTTGGATGCCCAAAAGTTCTGAGAAACGTGGTCTGAACAGTTGTGAAGGGGAAAATATTCGTATTTCTTGACTATTTCCTTAATTTAATTCTGTGCTGGTAAATGGGTCGATGGAGATCACAGATAAAGAAGTCGATCCGTCGGTCACGCGTCACAGAGGGGGTTGACGCGACGAACTGTGGTCGTTTTCACAAGTTGGTTGACGAATATGTTTTCTGTCACGGATGCCCCAGAAAATGGCTCCAAAATTGTATAAAATTCGTAAAAATATTCTCGTGAGCTCGAAAACTGGAAATTTGGTCGTCAAATCGATTTTCGTTATATTTCCCCCGCGGAAGACAAGTTCCCAGCCAAAATTTGACCAAAATCAAGCGAGATCAAGGCCCAAACATGCCGAAATGGTTGTACGCAGTACAAAAGTCCGGGAAATTCGCCAGGAACAGATTTCTAAAGTACCTGTCTCATTTGAAAACAATCTGTGAGTCTGGCGAATTTTTGGTTCTTGTTACCCTCGATTTCACAGCTTCAAGATGTCACACGTCACACCCTCCGTCGAATTGAATGAAATATACTTACATGCTAAGTTCGGGTACTCAATCTCCGCCAAACGAAAATTTACCTTTTTAAGGGAACACCTCTCATTTCACCCATTTTTTCCTGTTGCCTCAGACCAAGGACAGAGGACATCGCAAGTATGGCGATCGATAATTATTCGATTCCATACAACACGTACAAAACTAAGTTGAGGGATCTATGTTTGTATGTAAGGGCGTAACTGAGTGGTGGTTATATTAATTCATAATCATTATGTATCCCAACCTCATTCCAAAGTCACTCGGTCCCCTCCACCGTCTCTGCGCCCTTTTCCGGATCAGCTTTCCCCGCAGCAGCTGCAGCCGGCGGTGCCGTCTTCACGATCCGAAGATTGTGAATGAACATCGCCGCCAGCATCGCCAGCCCCGCCACAGGCACGCCGAGCACGAACACCACGCGCAGGCTCTCCGTGTACGCATGCACCACGCCGGGGATCATGTCCTTTGGCAGGTCCGTGTAGATGGCGGTTGGGGACTGCTTGACGATCACTGCGGGCGCGTCTGGCGCGAAGCGCAGGAGGTACTTCCCCAGCTCGGACGCGAAGACGGGTCGGCGATGCCGAGGCCGAGGGTGCCGCCGAGGAATTGGAAGAAGGTCGCGAGGCTGGTTGCTTGCCCGAGGAGACGGGGCTTGTCTTTGAATTCGACTCTGCGGGGGAGGTGTTAGGAGGATAGAAGACAGAGGGAGAAATGAATGGACGCACTGGACGGCGATGAGCGAGTTCTGCATGCCCAACCCGACGCCTATCGCCGCGAGGATCTGGAACCCGGCGATTCTGGCAGACGAGGAGCTCGTGCTGAGGGTATAGAGCAGGCCGGAGCCGACGCTGAGGAAGACTGGGGAGATGACGAGGAAGGGCCAGCTGCGTCGGAGATCAATAAACCGACGGGATATCGAGGGTATTTAGGTTTGTGACGCACTAGTATCCAGTCTTGCCCACAAGTTGGCCGGAACTGATGATGGTTATCACGAGACCGAGCATGAAGGGAAGCAGATCGATGCCCGACTTCGTTGCGCTGTGGTGTCGAACCGCCTGATAGAATATGGGGATGTACTGCAGGCACTTCATTGGAATCAAATGAGATCGCGACGGCGAGGGTGCTTACATAGGAAAAAATGAGCAGCGAGAAACGGCCGAGGAAGCAGTATGCAAGGATTGCATATCTAAAAACGTTAGTATCTAGCCGTAGAGTAAGAGTAAGATTCTCACATGGAGCGCGAATGTACGATAGCCGTCGGGGTCATGGCCCGCTCTCCGAGATATATCTCCCAAGCAAGGAATACGCCTGTGAGGAAGCCAGCCATAACGAAACACTGATAGCACAAGGTCAGTAATGATTCGTGCGTCGGTACAGACATTTGAAACCCACGACAATCACGGCCTTGTCGTCCCATGGCTTGGTGTTACCGCCCCACTGAAGTGCAAGTACAAGACTGGTGATGGTTCCAGCGACCAGTGTGGCACCGACAAAGTCCATTCGCACGACCTGCTTCATGATATCTGCCCAGGAGCGCTTGGTTGGGTCGGAGCCGAGAGGAGGTGCGGCCTTGAGCAGGAACGTAACTGCAGTAATAGAGACTCCGCCTACGGGGAGGTTGATCTATGTGATACAAGTTTGAATCGACAAGGGGTCTCTCCAGACAGTTTAGGACTCACAAAAAAGCACCACCGCCAAGTGACCTATTTGAATTAGCGTTCTGCTGGAATCATATGAAGAGAGACGCAGCGCACATGGTCAGTGAATCCACCACCAATGAGCGGCCCGATGATCGACGACATTCCGAAGACTGCTCCAAACAAACCATACAACCTAGGACGATCCTCCAGACGAGTGGCTTGAGAAATGATTTGAATCATCGCAACGACTGAAGTTATACAAAATAAGCGATTGGAAAAGCAAAAGGGCTGGACCCACATATCCCCGCCGCGCCGGCTCCGGAAACCGTGCGCCCAGCAATCAACTGGTCTACGTTTTGCGATACTCCGCATAGCAAAGAGCCGATTTCGAATATGGCAATTGCAATGACCATGACCCATTTGGCCGCAAATATTCGTAAAACTTGGCCGTAAAATAAAATGAACACAGCTGGTTGAACATCAGTATGTGTGTGTTTTCGGAACGAAATACGGGAACCCACTTTGAGCCAGTACGAATGACGTCGCAACCCAGCCTTGAAGTGTGAAGGCTTGGAAATCCTATGGGAAGAGTTAGCGAAAGCGCCAAACCCGGAAGGTGGCGAGGAACGAACAGAGGCAATACGAGGGAGTGCGGTGGCTGAGGAAGAGAATCATAAGCCTTTGATTATAGAGAAGGTGGCGGAGCGGACCCAAAATCGTTTGGTCCAAAGCAATCAATAGGACAGATAATAACCTTTAAAAAATGGGCTTAGTTGCGATAAACGGTGAGGGAGTGGATACTCGCATTGCTACAAAAACAATGGCCAGCTTCTTTCCCGTCAATATCGTGCTTTCGTCAACCGCCGCCGTCCCAGTAGCCTGTCCCTTCTCTGCAGCATCGTCCTCTGGTGCTGTTAGGAGTGTGTGGGTTCGGGACTCCGGGACATCCAAGTCTGTGGCCATTGCACCTGGGCGATCCTGAAGGAAACCGCAAGCTGGACGGTCAGGTTATATGGCGTGGCAGACGGCAAGGGGTCCGTTTTTCTGGCGCAGTTAATGACAAACAAGGGGATTGCGGAAGCTGTTCCATCGCTTACGGCATTTAGATTACGTGAGTTTCCCTTTCAGCCGAGCTGTCATGTGATTCAGTGATTAGGAGTTCGGACTCCTTCGAATCTTCACGTATGTTGCCCGTATGTGGTTTCTACAGACACTCCAGAAATACAGCATGCTTGTTGTTGAATTTTTTTCACAAGCCGTAAAACAGTCTGTCCGGCGTAACGCCGCAACCAACAAATGGTTCAAATCTCTCAAAATTATTGAGAACTTGAACACTATGCGTAGTGACTGCCTTACCATTGCAATGATTGTCACATTTTCTTTGCATTGAGGCCCTTTTCGCGACACATGCGCATTACGACCCTCTTTCGGCAAGCTCTTGCGCGGCAGTCGGCGAGATGTCTACCAGATCGGCCGCTTCTTGGGCATGACACTGTATTCCAAAAAAAACATACATAAAGCACCTCGGTCCTCAAGTTTGCTGCGCACATGACCTCACTCTCGGCATCGGCGGGCTTTATTCTCCTGCCAGTGGCGTACGCAGCTGGTGCATATGTGGGTCAATGAGGTGTGTATCTGTCACACTTGACCTTGCTTGACATGGCAGAGGTATGTACGGCTTTAGTGGGATATTTCGACGGCCGACATCCTTAATCGTCTTTAGGGTTTGTGAAGTCTATGTCACAATGTGAAACACTTTCATCATTTTCTCGGGAAGGAAAATTACCCATTATATAAATAGGTTCGACTGAATCTCGGTCGAGCGCATAGACTTTATCGCTCTGCCTCCCCGACACTGCTGCTGCGAGTGCGGTATCAGTTTAGACATCTTTGTACAAAACTATTACACCGGATTTGGGTGAATGAGGTGAATGCCTATTTAGTGATGTTATGTCCGGGTCGCGCTTGAGTACCCGCATTGAATATTCAATTTTTTCGTGTGAGGCAAGTATGAGCTGATGTTCGATACAGAGAAGTCTCACCAAAAAAGGTTTCGACCCTAAAAATCATGGGCCTCGGTAGGTTCACGTATATCCCGATCGGGGGAACACAGGGGCGCAGAAAAGCAAGCGACGTATCAAACGGAGCCGAGAATGGTTTTTATTTCAATGTACTGGGTCCCGTGCTGGGAAAATGCGAAAAAGAACTCCAAAAAGGAAAGAATGAGGGAGGATTCAGAGAACTCAGTAGAACTCTTCCTTCTGGTTCCGTTTGATCATGAAAGATCGCTATTCTATTGTCTAAAGGTTTACAGGGTACCAAATCAGCTAAAATACAGAATAGTAGCAGAGGAATCGCGCGGCAGGAATTGCAGATGAAATAGGGCCAGAGGTAAGACACAGATATCTGTTTATGTCCACGATGAATTGCCGGCAACCCGGACAACGTTACCGAGTATTGCAGCTTAAATATGTTACCTGCGCTGTCGGGATGATCTGAACACGAACGACCGGATTTTGCATGTGCGGAGCGGAGGCGTTTGATGCCCCGAGACAACTCTGCTTGTGAAGAGCATTGAGTGGAACGCTGGATGTGCGAGTTTTTTGAGCACGGCATATCCCTGCCAGGATGGATGCTGGATTGTAAACACTTGATTATACGCGTATGTTCTAGTCGAAACGGATTACCACGCGCATGGCGCTATCGGACTGAGCAGTTGGGTCGTAATTTGCCCACAGGTGGCACCAGAATAGACCCCGCAGCGCGCAAACACGGTGGATCTGCGAAGTCTCCAGGCTGCCCGAAGACAAAAAACAAAAATGGACGTGTTAGCAAGAAGAATTGAATGAGAACTTGCTTTATACACGCACTGGGATGGTAGGTGTGACAACCTGAGTCCACGCATCCCATTCCGTTCCATCTCGCGTGCCGTCGCCTCGTTGCAAACTGGAGATAATGTAAAGATCAAGAATTGGTAAGAAAATGGATCCAAGGACGCAGTTTTCCAAGCCATCCATGGAGAGAGAGTGCAAAACACATTTTGTGCACCCAAGTCAACCGGTCTGAAAGGATCCGTGCAGAATACCGATGCCAGGCAGTTTCGACTCCCAGCCAGCGCTTTCCGCGACAGCAGTGCTTTGGTGCCTTTTAATGGAGATCTCAAGTTGCCAAAAGCTTCCCCATTGTAAGTTTCAAGGGTGCAATGCGAATTTATGGTGGAAACAGATGTAGTGAGGCGGAGTGAGGCGGAGAGAAGGACTGAGGCAGATAACTGTGTGACGTGACGGTATCTGCCAGTCACAAAGTTATCTGCCATCTGGCTAGTTTATTTCACTCACCACGGTTTTCGAAAATCTGAAGACGTAGGATGAGTCTAAGTTCTTTATTAAGGCTGCATTATTATTTACGCAAATTAGGGAGGGGTATAATACAGTCAAAATGCGAAGTGGCAGATAACTTCACAGCCACATGGCAGATACTTCAGCAAAAGCACATTTCACGCGCTATCTTTTGATCTTGTGATGTCGCGTAGCTCTCGTGGACGCGACTACGCGAGCCACGAGACCGCGAGACGTGAAAAAATCAATAACTTTAAGAATGGAGTACATCTTGAAGTACCTGCCCGTAATGTTACATCGTGAAGAAGGTATGTAGGAATTCATGGGTATTGAGATTTATGTATTTATTAACAAGGGAGGCACGAACTATGTCGTGCCAATCAACTTTAGACAGCTCTCGTGGGATTTCGGACATAGCTCGTGATGCTCGTGCGCGTGAACTTTGATGTCTTGTACGCGCGCGTACGCGCTCGTACGCGAGGTCACGAGCAGATTGGGTAAATCCCGATGTAACACCCAGCTGATCGGGACATCAATCCCGAGAATTGTCGAGGTCGCGTGAATCGACGCGCGCGGTGGTCTTGTTTGTATCGGGTGCCATCGGCTTTGATCGGACCGAATATGCGATCATCAACCACATCGCCTCTAGTATACGAGGTTACGAGTGTCAGTCTGTCTGGAGAGACTACCTCAGAACCCATTCAAGCCTACAACCAGCCTTACTCGTCGACTCTCCGTATAAACTCACACTATCCAGGTTGCATTGAATCATACCTTCAGTGCCATTCTCATGCTATCTGCACGTATCGACGCTAGAATATCCGTAGAGTGCTATCTCTAATCCAGTAGAGTTTAGAGAAGCAGCAAGCTCCTCTGAATCCCATTTATCTAGGTCGTTAACCGTTGGATTTGGACAGTTGCCAGCAGGCAACCACTTTATAATCCTTATCTCCCTGCCAGGGCATGTGTATGACAAATACCCTTCTGTAGACTCAAACAAGTCTTACAGAAACTAACGATGCTGATCGACGCTAGCCCTTGGCAACACAGTGAACTCAATGAGCGTGGGCAAGCCTGCCAGTGCGAACACGGACAGGTTCGACGTCGTGAACTAAGCACAGCTGACGAATTCGGGTTGGTGGGTCTTCTCTTGCCTTGCTATGCCTTCTACGCTCTTGCCTCTCCATTGTTAGCGCTCTTTTTCTTCACCCTGCTCCTTGTTACCCCTCGTTTCCGTATGGATGCTGACAAGACCGCGCAGGACGGTAATGAATCAAGACGACTGCATCACCATCAATTTTGTCCAAATCGCGGTGAAAGGTCCTGCATCTGAGAACCCGCCGGGAACCGTGGGAAGCGGCGGTACACCAGATCATGATTGCTATTTCTCAGGTAGATTCCAAAAGCGGTGCCGCTGTTGTAGCTTCGGAATGCTATTCGGCCCGGTCACCGTTGTCAATTTAAATCCGCCCGTTGCGGCGTCGCGTCGTTCATGCGCACTCGACGCGTTTTGGTGCTGGTAAATGGGCCAATGGAGAACCTAGAATCCCAGATAAATTATTCGCGTGGACATCTCGCCGTCCTTGTGCCGCTAAGTTCCGGACAGCCATGGACGTCAAAAAGGAAGAGGGAATACGGGTTTTTCCTGTTGACTCAAACATAGCACAGAGAACATCTCCAGTATGAGGATCCAGAATTATTCGATTGCACATGAAACATACAGAGAACATCTCAAGTACGACCATCAACAATTATTGGATTGCACAAGCTAATATTTTGAGGGCGTCAATGAGCGGTAGTTATATTAATCCATGTATTCCAACCTCACTCCCTCCCTCCACCCTCTCTGCGCCCTTTTCCGGATCCGTCTCAGTCTTCCCCTCCGCGTTAGCAGGAGCAGCTTAGCCCCCGGCCTCGCACTCTTCTCGATCCTCAACCTAGATATAAACATCGCCGCCACCATCGCCAGCCCCGCCACCGGCACGCCCAGCACGAAAACAACCCTTAAGCTCTCCGCATACGCATGCACCACGCCCGGTATCATGTCCTTCGGCAGGTCCGTGTAGATGGCAGTCGGCGACTGCCGGACGATGGACGCGGGGCACTGGGCGCAAAGCGCACGAGGTACTTGCCGAGCTCGGACGAGAAGACGGGCTCGGCGATGCCGAGGCCGAGGGTGCCGCCGAGGAATTGGAAGAAGGTGGCGAGGGAGGTGGCTTGGCCGAGGAGGCGGGGGGCGTCTTTGAATTCGACTCTGTATGCGAGGGGAGGAGGGTGTTAGGAGGATAGAAGAATAGGGAGGGATAGGGGAGGGATGAATGAATAAATGGACGCACTGGATGGCGAAGAGGGAGGTCTGCATGCCCAGCCCGACGCCTATCGCCGAGAGGATCTGGAACCCGGCGATTTTGGCAAGCGAGGTGCTCGTGCTGAGGGTGTAGAGAAGGCCGGAGCCGATGCTGAGGAAAATCGGGGCGATGACGAGGAAGGGCCAGCTGCGTTGGACATCAATAAACCGAGGGGGGCGTTTGGATTTGTCATGACGCACTAGTATCCTGTCTTGCCGACAGTCTGCCCAGAGCCGATGCTTATCACCATACCGAGCATAAAGGGGAGCATGTCGATCCCCGACTTGGTCGCGCTGTGGTGTCGAACCGCCTGGTAGAATATGGGGATGTACTGCACGCAGACAAACGTCATTGGAATTAAATGCGTTCTTGGGCGGAGAGGGCTTACATATGAAAAAATGAGCAGCGAGAAACGGCCGAGGAAGGAATATGCCAGGATCGCATATCTAAGAACGTTATTTTACTATCCAGCCTAGAGTAAGAAATAAAACCTCACATAGAGCGCGAATGCACATAGCGTCGGGGTCATGGCCCGCTCCCGAGATATATCTCCCACGCAACGAACACGCCCGCAAGGACGCCCGCCACGACGAAACACTGTGTAGTCGCACAGGGACAAGGTTAATCAATAATTTTGTGCGACTTTGAAAAGGAGATTGACGCACCACAATGACGCTCGTGTCGTTCCACGGCTTGGTGTTCCCGCCCCACTGAAGCGCCAGTACCACGCTCGTGACGGCCCCCGCGACCAGTGTCGCACCGATAAAGTCCATGCGCGCGACCTGCCGCATAATATCATGCCAGGAGCGCTTGGTCGGGTCGGCACCGAGAGGAAGGGCGGCTTTGAGCAGGAATGTCACTGCTGTAACGGAGACTCCGCCTACGGGGAGGTTGATCTGTGATTGATATAGATATTAGTTAAGTTTGAATCGACAAGAGACAGATGAAGACTAAGACTGACGAAAAAGCATCACCGCCAAGTGACCTATTTTAATTAGCGTTCTGCTGGGATCAGGTGAACAGACAGGCAGCGTACATGGTCGGTGAATCCGCCACCAATGAGCGGCCCGATGATCGACGACAATCCAAAGACGGCTCCAAACAAGCCATACAACCTAGGACGATCCTCCAGACGAGTGGCTTGAGAAATGATTTGAATCATCGCAACGACTGAAGTTATACAAAATAAGCGATTGGAAAGGCAAACGGGCTGGACCCACATATCCCCGCCGCTCCGGCTCCGGAAACCGTGCGCCCAGCAATTAACTGGTTTACGTTTTGCGATACTCCGCATAGCAAAGAGCCGATTTCGAATATGGAATTGCAGTGACCATGACCATTTGGCCGCGAATATTCGGAGGACTTGGCCGTAGAATAAAATGAACACGGCTGGTTGGGTTGAACATCAGAATAAGTGTGTCTGTTTTCGAAACGAGGTTCGGCAACCCACTTTGAGCCAGTACGAATGACGTCGCAACCCAGCCTTGAAGTGTGAAGGCTTGGAAATCCTATGGGAAGAGTTAGCGAAAGCGCCAAACCGGGAAGGTGGTGAGGAGCACACCGAGGCAATACGAGGGATGCGGTGGCTGAGGAAGAGGAGACGTAAGCCACTAATTATAGAGAAGGTGACGGAGCGGACCCAAAATCGTTTGATCTAAAGCAATCAATAGGACAGATAACAACCTAAAAATGAGCTCAGTTGCGGTAAGCGGTGAGGGGGTGAAACTTACATTGCCACAAAAACAATGGCTAGCTTCTTTCCGCTCAAAATCGTGCTTTCGTCAACCGCCGTCGTCCCATTGGCAGTAGCCCGTCCCTTCTCTGGAGCATCGTCCTCTGGCGCAGTTAGGAGTGTGTGGGTTCGAGACTCCGAGACATCCAATTCTGTGGTCATTGCACCTGGGAGATCCTGTGGGTAGGTAGGTGGGTGGAATTACCCTCTGCAAGTTGTACGGGCAGGTTATATGGGTGGCTGGCGGCAAGGGGTCCGTTTTTTGGCGCAATCAATGACAAATAAGGGCATTGCGCAAATCGTGCCGTCGCTTACGGCAGTTGGATTATGTGAGTACTATCCCCCCTTCAGCAATCTAAGCGAGTCTTGATGGTAATACAATCAATCATTTTCGCTTTTTCTCGCCGTAAAACTTGCCGTAAAAATTAACCTAGGGCGGTCGATACTCTAGAGCACCAGTCTGTTCAGTGTAAACTTTCAACCAACGATGGTCCAGCATCTCACAAAATTATCGAGAACTAGCGGCTGTTTATCAAGCTTTTCTATCGATCTCTCTTGGATCGAGTCTGACCACAGTTGCATTGCGACCCTCTTTCGGCATGCTCTTGCGCGTCCCTCGGCAGCTTCTACTTCTTTTGCGTTCTCATTGCAGCGGGCTGTATTCTCCTGCCAGTTGCCTGCCAGTGGCGTACGTGTCCGGCACCGAAACATCGCGCATCACTGTCGATGAAAAGATTCGATAAAATCACATGTCCGAAGCCTCGCGCATCGTATCTGATAAGATTTGATATTGTTCTCAAAAATAAATCACCAATGGCAACGAGTGAGTCCAGCCGAGCTCAGCTCGAGGTGCATACTTAATCGATCGAGGCGAGCCTCGGCATCAGTGGTTTTCCCGTCAAAATCACCACGAGCTCTAGGCTACAAAGACGAACAACTCAGAAGTCCGAGATGCCCGAGGACACCCCGGGCCCGGGACCTGGAAATAATGAAATCAACATTGGTTTCGAATTCTTGCTCGCCCGTGGCCGGCACTGGAAATAACTCTGTTGGAATGTCACTGAAATTAAAGTGGATTACGAGGATTGTGAGCCTTGTAAAACCTTACCACTGGCAGGTCCTCTAGCTTTTGCCAATGGCGATCTGTATGTACAGACAGATTTATTCCGATAAAATGAGTTTATTTCACCGCATCAATCAATCCGTATTGTCAACAGCCTCGGTAGGTCCACGTATATGGCAATCGGGGGAACAAATGGGCATAGATACTAGCAAAAGCAATAGACGCATCAAATGGAGCCAAGAATTGTCGAGGTCGCGTGAATCGCGATCGAACGTGTCGTGGATGAAGGAACGCGGTGGTCTTGGTTGTATTGAGCAGCTTTGATCGGACCGAATATGCGATCAGGAATGTACGGTAGGTGACGTTTTGAAGGTAGTAGTCTGGAGTTTACCGTGCCACTCTGGGCATCCACGGGTCAAATACATACTCACAACTATTTGTTATAACGGTGTTCATGGTCGGCCAACTTGAACTGTGCCAGACGACTAGGCGTTGACTAGAGTCACTAGACGGAGTGAAGAAATAACACAAGTCGGGAGGAAAACCCAGGTTTATTGTCCTCAAACTTTGAGCACATATCTCCAGACAAGGGTTGGATGTAGTACTGACAAGAATAGGAAGGGTAAAAGGAAACAAACAAGCTTAATGATGCGTTCAACTAGACACGGAGAGTCGTGATGTGCCCAATGGAACCATACACGTGACCATTGGTTCAACTTCAACAATAATAGAAAAGAAGAAACAGGGTTTTTTGAGGCCAAGGGCCTTTGAGATGAAGCTATTCGGTATGACTGTACATTAAAACGACAAAGCTCAAGTGTTGACATTGGCTTGGCCGGGAAAAACAAAGTTGGAATATGAAGTCAACTTGAGAGTATCATATCGTCATGCTCCTTGACCTTCTCGCATGCACCGAACCATCAAGGACTCTGTTGTTTTTTGTCTCCAAACCGAGGTGAGTCGAGGACCAGCGCAAAGGTAATATATCCTCACATCGGAAACCTCCCTGAAGACACTGGCATCTTGTGTCTCCAGAACAACAGCTATATGGCTTTCGGACCATGCCCGAGAATAGCGAGGGATTGGATTCTCCACATAGTTGCCGAAGGCACTATGTACTGCCCACGATGTGCGACTACTGAGTGTGCTCATATCGGCACCATGCTCAAGCAAAAGGTTCACGGTTTCTGTGTGACTGTTGATACTGTACTATTAAAATCAATTCGTCAGTCACGCGTCACGGGGGTGCTTGACGCAACGAATCCTGGAACCTTGTCACGCGTCACGGAGGGTCTTGACGAATATACTTTTCGTCACGGTCAGTTCAAAATTTCGGTTCAGGGCTGCTCTGAGCAAGTTTCCTTAGCTCTCCCTACAATTTTCTCACCATTCTCAAGGTTTCTTCTTTCAAACCTCACAAACATCGTGCTTCAGACCAAATTCAAGCGAAGTTCAACAGTGAAAAATGGATTTTTCCTGTTCAACAACAGATTTACTGAAATAAATTTCTGAGATGATTCCTAAGTCATCCTAATGGTTATTCTACATGCCTTGCAACCCCTGGAATATTTCCAGGGCTTGACGAAATTTTGGGGGTTGTCACGCAGCTCGGGACCCTTTGACGAATTGACGAAATGATATTTCGGGTCACGCGTCACACCCCTTGACGAATTGAATTTAATAGTACAGTATATGCGAGCTCCAAGGCGGGGTTGAGAGAGTCAGCGCCTCGCTTAAGAGGGCCGAGGTTGGCATTCCACGCCCCGCAAGCAGCCGTTACCGCTGTGCCACCGTTTAATCTGACATCGGCGCCATTTGCGAGTAGGAGGCGGACGATCTCGAGGCGGCCTACCTCACATGCTGCCGCTAATGCTGTGCCATAGGTGGAATCCGTATTCACCGAGTTGACATTGGCGCCACTCTTGAGAAGGAGACCGACGATCATTTCTGTATTGCCAGACCGGCTCGCGCATGCGGCACCGGAATTTATGTTGACAGTGGCGCCGGCCTTGAGTAGGAGTTGGACAATCTCGATATTACAGTGCCATGACCCGCATGCCGCCGTTAACGCGGCGCCTGCGTTTTTGTCGACATCAACGCCGTTCTCGAGTAGAAGGCGCACAGTATCAATATGGTTCTCCTTCAACGCAGCTGCCAATGCGTGGTCACCCAAGTTTTGAGCTGGTAGGTTGACATCGACGCCGTTCTCGAGTAGAAAGTGCAAGCTCTCGCAATCGCCGTTCCGTGATGCGATAGTTAAGGCGGCACCTGGGTTGACTACGCGGAGGTCGACACCCCTCTCCAGCAGGAGCTTCACCGTCTCGATGCACCCCGACGCGAACGCGGCTGTCAATGCAGCATCTGGATTTAGTTTGACATCGGCCTCATTCTCCAGTAGCAAGCGAACCATATCGGTGTTGTTGTATCGCAGCCTGCATGCAGCCGTTAATGCGGCCCCCGCATTTATGTCGTCATTGGCACCATTCTCCAGTAGGAGGCGCACAACTTCGTTGTAGGGCTCCAACCCGTCCGTTAAACAGGACGGCCGTCGAAAAAACGGCCGTTTATTTCGACGGGACGGGTATACCCGTCCGTCAGAGTGCTGTTGGGAGGCTAGGAACGGACGGGTCCCGTCCGTCCCGTCCGTCACGGCCGTTTTAACGGGTTACACCCGTTTTGGGCCGGGTTGACGGGTCTTAGCAGACACAAATCGCGACAAGTAAATGTATTGGTAGGTCTAAAAATATTTCTAATCTTCCCTGGCTGCCTTCCTCAGTGCCTCCCGCACCACACGTAACTGAGATTTGACGAACATCAAGGTTTGCATAGTCTCCACCTTCAAGCTCGCACGATGAAGCCTAATTGTGTTGCGGCAGCCGGAGAAAATGTGCTCAACAGCAACGGCTGAGCCTTGAAAAATGGAATCAGCAGGATGAAGGGATAAATTTGAGACAGAAACATACCAGGAATCCACTTCCCGGTAGTGCCTGGAAAACCCCGTCGAACCCGTCAAACGGGCGGGTACGGGTACCCCGTCAACGGGTCAACCCGTCCCGTACCCGCCCCGTTTCAGTGTCGCCTCTCTGTGCCCGACGGACGGTGTCCGTCCCGCCCGTCAAACCGTCGAAAACGGGCACGGGTTGGAGCCCTACTTCGTTGTGCCCCTTAGTCACGGCAGCCATTAATGCGGCGCCTTCATTCATGGTAACATCCGCGCCATTCTCGAGTAGCAGGCGCACGGTCTCGATGTGACCCGTTGATGCACCCCAGTACGTTCTATGCACGAACACTCACCTGCGACATGAAGGAAGAGAGGAGGAATTGATCACGAAGGATCCGATGTGACTCAAGTGTGACTCAAGATAGGAGTCAGCGTTGAATTAATGATTCAGTAGCAATGAGTTAGTTTTGGGAGTTAATTGGAGTCAGTTGTGACTCATGTAGATAGTTCGACTCATAGCTGTCATCCCTGTACATATATAAGGCCCAAGCCAACACCCTTTCCAATAGATATTGATTTTGCTGAAAGCTTTTGATATAGTAACGCCGTTGAGAAGTCTTGCCGCACTAAATACGTTGCAAGCAAAGAGAAGAATTGTAGCGCATAATACGTTGCAATAAGAGAAGCCTTGCTGCGCTAAATATGTTGCGAGTGAAGTAAAGCCTTGCCGCGCTAAATACGTTGCAAGTGAAGTTAAGCCTTGTCGCGCTAAATACGTTACGAGTGAAGTAAAGCCTTGCTGCGCTAAATACGTTGCAAGTGAAGTAAAGCCTTGCCACGCTAAATATGTTGCAAGTGAAGTTGAGATATAGTTTGATTCGCCAACGGTTTCGCCTTTCGACGCTACTGTTTTAGTTGGGATTCGCCTGTTCGCTGCGGCACCAACTTTCTGAAACCGATTACCTGCCCACCTCTTAAGGTGCCAGAGTGAAGTCGAAAGCCTCGCATTTTTACGACAAGTTCTTCGGTACGCTTTACTGAGTTTGTTTGGAATCTTGTGCTTGACTTCCTTACACACTCATAGACACCGTAGACCTATCACCGTTTTGATGCGACCGTTAATGCGGTGCGAGTGGTAGGTTTCCCGCGTTCAGAATGTACTAAGTTGACATTAGCACCATGCTTGAGTAGGAGTTGCACGATTTGGGTGTAGCCGTTTTCAGACGCAGCGCCCAACGCACTCCCTTCTCCTAGGTTGACATCTGCCCCCCGCTCGAGCAAGATGAGTACAATTTCGATGTGACCCCACCGCGATGCGGCCTCCAAGGCGGTCCCGAAAAAATCAATTCATAGGTTGATATTAGCCACTTTGCGATGCAGCCATTGGAGCCACCCAATGGCTGATTCGCGTTGCGTCATCTGGTGGCTCCACCGCCCTAAATTTATACCCAATGGCTCCGACAGCCATCCGCGGGTATTTTTGGCGGGCGGAGCCACCAGATGACGCAACGCGAATCAGCCATTGGCTGTATCGCAAACACTCTATTGGCACCTCCCTCGAGTAAGAGGCGCACAATTTCGGTCTGGCCTTCCCGCGATGCGACCACCAAGGCTGTGGTGCCGCCATAATCTAGGTCGGCATTGGCGCCGGAGGCCAGCAAGAGGCGGACGATTTCGACATATCCTTTGTCCGATGCGTCCACCAGTGCGCCTCCAGTTAGGCTTACATCGGCACCGCTCTTGAGTAAAAGTTGCACCATCGTTGTGTTACCTTGGTCGGATACGACATCCAACGCATTGCGTTGTCCTATGTTGATATCAGCTCCGTTCTGGAGAAGGAGATGCACAATATCCGTGTAGCGCACAAGATCTGTGCGGCCGTGAAGAGAAGCGATCGCCAAGGCAGTGTTTCCTGATCTGCTTTCCAGGTTTACATTGGCACCCATCTTGAGGAGAAGGCGGGCAATTTCAATGCGGCCAGTCCGAGCTGCTGCCTCCAACGGGGTTCCGTATCCCTTGGTTTGTACGTTGACATCTGCGCCGAGTTCTAGCAGAAGCTGCACAGTGTCGATGTGTGGCATTGGCGGACGCGGCTTCCAATGGGGTGCTAAACCCTGCAGTTTTGAGGTTGACATCGGCACCCCGCTCGAGCAACAGGCGCACAATCTCGGTGCGGCCCTGCGAGGACGCAGCCTGGGCAGGTCTGCGGTATTTACGATTCGGTCGGGATTGGCACCGTTCTCGAGTAGGACGCGCACGATTTCGGAGTAGCCCCGATGCGCTGCCAGCGACAGAGCAGTGTATCCCCACTGGTCCACCAAATCGACATCGGCATCAGCTGCGAGAAGAGCGAGAACTCCTTCAATATATCCTTCTTTGCAACACAAGTGCAGAGGAGATTTCTGCAAACGAGGCAAGCGGCGGCGTTCCAACTTGCCGACACCTTGTACTGTCCGGTCCCGCCTCGAAGAAGCCGTATTGCGGGGGCAAGTGGGATGTCCCGATCACCACGGATCAGGTGGTGACACCAGAAGCTTGCTGCATACAATGTCAAGGGATATTTCGCCAGGGTTTCCTTGTCCAGCCGATTGTCCTCAAAGTGGAGGAGATAGCTGATGCAGGTCTGCGAGATGAAAGTATGGGAAAGACTTGGGCTGACGTCCCGGCCGAATTTAGCGATGAATTGCTTGGATAGGAAGTAGCTCTGGACGGAACCATGAGCAAGGGCGACCCGTTCACCGTGGCGGGTAGAATTGACCAGAACAAGCCCATCCAACCAGTTGAAAATGGCGTTGGTGTTGCCTTCCCGGCGAGTCGGTTTATAAATATATTGCGCCGAGTCGGAAAAGTCGAATGCAATAGCCTCGGCAAGTTCTTCCGGAGAAGGCGACCCGAAAGCAAACATGATCCACCGAATGATTACTTGCACATAGACCCAATCCTTGGGACGAATTACCTACAGAAAACGGTCGTATATCCCAAATAAATATTCCGGCAGATTTTTAAGTGTCACGTCCAACTCATCTTCCCATTGACAGCGAGAAAGTTAAATGAGGAGACAGGCGGCCATTCGCCGGAACCTGAGTGAGGTGCGTTAACGAAGATTGAGGTTTGTTGTAATGTAGACTGGCATTCCCTTGCTCTTATCCAGAATCCGCTTTGTTACACGGTCTGCATGGGGTCGTCAAATCTTCAAGCTGAATTTGGTCTGCAGTTCATTGGCAACAAAGATTTGGATGTCCCCCTCTGTGACAGCAGACTCGAGAGTGATCTAAGTAACACCCCTCAATCCCTCCCTGAAAATGTGGCGTGGTTGACTGGCAATCAAGAGGTGCAACAGAGTTTCAGTCCACGTTCGAAGCCTCGAAATAAGGTCCAGAAGTTGTTCAAACTCCCGCTCTTCACACTCGTCAGGTACATCGAGGACGATGTACGTTCGTTTGAGCTCCTGGAAGAGTTGGAGCAGGATTTCCACAAGATCCTGGTAAGCAGGCAAAATCTGACCCTCGGTCAGCTTGTAATGCTCATGGAGAGCCCTGTAGCGATATGGGGATTGGGCAGACAGCTGAAGGACCATTCGCCGGAGTGCAATTTCCACGCTTTGACCGTGCTTGCTTGAAGTCGAAATAAAAGAACGCAAGAGCGTCGGATTCAACAGCCCTCGACAATGGGACTGGCACCCTTTCCATAGTCCATGTTGGTTCGTTAAACCTCATCATCATCTCCGGGGGAGGGAGAGAGGGTTTGTTCGCGTCGAATAGCGCTCTATCTGCAATAAGTTTGATGATCACCGCGGAGCTGTGAGGATTTCTGGTTCAGTAAATGAAAGTGAAGAAGAAGATCGGATGGTTCACCTGAGCACACTCTTCCCGGCGCCCGCTATTTTCAGATCAGATCAGAGCTGATGAAGAGCTCCAGCAAAATGGCTCACAGGGCCCTCGAATCCATAGTGTTCCCGGATTGTCCTGCCATTCAATGAATTTTTCGCTTTCCAGGAACCAGCGTCCAGTGTCCTCCATACGTACGAAGCTTCTGCGTGTCGAGTTGTTTTTTCTTCACGTCCGGCGGATATGACAACCATTTTTCAAGCATCGCCTCGAGACTACTTTCAGGTCAGCCAGTGTGTACTGGAAGGAGAAACAGATATACTGACCCCATATGATGAATGTTGTTCAGTATTCCTGTGTTTTCAGTCTGATTTATGGCAATATCCACTAAACGGCTGGTCTGAAGCGGTTTAACGCGCGAAAACCAATTTCATCTGCTCGACACTCACTCTAAACCTGGCACCAAAAAAATCTAATTCTCGGGAGATATTGGTGAATTTGGTTGCCCATTCATTTCGGGCCGCCAAATGAACAAATTTCCCTTGGTTATCATACTCTTTAATGACGGCGGAAGCCTTCTCGAGTAATCTGCATTAACAATGAGAATTATTGACAAAAAACTGGAGCAAAAGAAGAAAATCCACCCAGCAAATAATTCAATATCTGTCTTGAGACGTCCAATGAGGTCAATATGGTTCGTTGCCTCCATCCGTAGAATTGTGGCACAGAGATCGCGCGTTATGTGGGTAATCTCGATAAAGAGCATGTCCCGCTTCTCGTTCGTATCTCTCACTTCCTGCGGGAATGAATTAGGGCAGGTATAATAGCCAACGAATGTGAGATGTACTGTATATGCCTTCAGAATCTCGGACATAATTGCCGCCGCGGGAGCCACAAAAGGGATCTTTTGAACCATATTTGCAACCTGCTGGACGAGACTGAGAACCAGGGTAAGCTCGTCGATTGTGGAATCGGTCGTGGTCGTGGATGGTATGCCCTCAGGATTGCGTCCCGGCGAGGGAGATGCTGTATCAACAGGTGGTTCATTCGGTAGGTGGGAATCCATTGACGCTGCGGGGGCAGGAGCGGCTGCTTTCGACGCTTTAGCGTGCGGAATTATGCCACGAATCCAGCTTTTGGCGCGGTCCCGACGGTCGGGCATGGTGGCGAGGCGTATCCACGTATGTGACCTGTGGTCTATCATAATAAGGACAGCAAATGATCCAAACGCCACACCGAAATTAGCACGCAGTGTTGACGCTGTGCAAGAAATTGCGGCTGCTAACTGAGGGGATAAACCCGTGAGTATGACAGTAGAGGAAGTATGGGAAACAAACAGGAAAGAAGAGCCGTTGACTTATCACGTTCCAGACGTTGCAAAAATCAAAACAAAACAAAACTTTGAGTTTGGAAAACTTGTTTTTGTCAAATCTCAGAAAGTCCCTATATTACATCTGTACATACTATGTACATGTAGTATGCCCCTTCCCAAAGGACCAGGGCTAAATCTGCACAGAACATGTATGGAACGGCAATTGATGATAGTATTGATGCGATCAATTGAAGCCGAAGCCGTGCCGAGAGTTCCTACCCTCGGTCAGTTCACCTCCAAAGTTTCAGTAATGAGGTTGTAATGATAATAAATGAGGTAAAAATAGATACACATAGAGGATGCACTCTGATGTAACGAATTAAATTGACAAAGAAAATGCGGGCGCATCTGCGGGAGTCCCCGGGCCGTTGATAATATTGATGCCATCAATAAAGCTGAAATGAAGCGGGGATTTTGTACTCTAGCTTTGCTCTAGCTGGGTTGACCTGCATTGCTTCAGTAGTAGGCTATGAAACCTCGAGGTGTGTTTAACTTGAACAACTCGGAAGTTGCCGGAATTAGCCAAATTGCATTGGGTAATTCCAAGTTATTCTCTGAGTTTTTTGAACTGAAATGCAAGCTTCCTGCATCATTCCTAGTCCAAATTACCTGGAGGTAAACTGAGGGTAGGAACTCTCGGCACAGCTTCGGCTTCAATTGATCGCATCAATACTATCATCAATTGCTGTTCCACACATGTTCTGCGCAGATTTAGCCCTGGTTCTTTGGGAAGGGGCATACTACATGTACATAGTATGTACAGATGTAATATAGAGATATTCTGAGATCTGAAAAAAAAAAGTTTTTACCAAACTCAAAGTTTTTGTTTTGTTTTTGTTTTGCCACGTCTGGAACACGATACAGAAGCACCTCTGCATGACCCACACAGCAAAAAGATGGGACTGTTTTGAGTCCGACAAGTCAGGAGCCTCCAAGATGACGATGGAGGTGATTTGACCTGGTGGCGGAACACAGGCGGCCCGACATCCCGGAGTTGTGTTCTGCATGTGTTCTGCTAAGATATAGCCCTATTCATGTGAGATTGGGTATCCTGCACTCATAAACTATGTACAGATGTAATATAGGGACATTCGGAGATTTGACAAAAACAAGTTTTCCAAATTCAAAGTTTTTGTTTGGTTTTGATTTTTGCAACGTCTGGAACGCGATATTGACTGAGCAGTGAGGAGCAGTGAGAACTTCACTGAGAAGCGACTCCCAGGTTGGACTGGCGGCCGCAAATCCAATTTGAATATTATTTGAATCTAATGCAATATAGCGAATCAAGACTATGATCAAGTGAAGATAGGAGGCACTGCAGGAGGAGAAAAGTGAGAAGAAAGAAGAGGACGACGTCATGATGGTCTTGTTTATATCGGAAGCCATCGGCTTCGATCGGACCGAATACTTGCCTGAACGACAAATCCTGCTTTGTGCAGTGCTCATAGCCTTGGCATCGAGTGCTCATCAAGTCGGTAAGTCTGCCAGCTTCCAGGAGCCTAACCAGGCTAAGCCCAGCTGACTGTCTCTGATGAAAATTGGCCGTCAATCTCCCTCCAACCCGGTCGCTTGAAATGTATCGCCTGCGACTCGGATTGAAAGCCATTTATTGAAGATTCCCAGCTCAGGCTGAGCTCCCAAGTTGGTGACGGAGCTTTTTCGGCTATGAACACGATCCAGTGATAGTGTGCTGGTGGCCCGGTGATACTTGTTCACTCCAACGGTCCGCCATCTTCTCGTCGGACCGCCTTTCCCTTGTATAAAATTGTCTTGAAGCTCTCATCGAGACGAAATGCTTTCTCAAGCCCTCGTAGTCGCTCTCCTGTCGGTTGCAGTCAGCGCGTGCACCGGCACGATCTCGTCGCTCAGCGACGTCACGGCAGCCGTTGCATGCACGACGATCAACGTCAATGGCTTCACAGTGCCGGCTGGCTCGACATTCACGCTCAGCTTGCTCGCGGGGACGACGGTCAACATCCGTAAGGATCCCCCTTTATTTTCCCACAGACTAAATTCACGGACTTGTTTAGTCGGCGACATTTCGTTCGGCGAGAAGCTGTGGGCTGGACCGTTATTCTCGATTAGGTTTGCTTCCTTTTTGATGTTTCTGCTGTTTCACAATCACAATGCTCAAAATCGCTCGGAAGTGGTTCTAACATTACTTGTCAGTCGTGCCCGAATTCTGGTAGAAATCGGGTTTGTGCTCATGACGGTACAGTCAACGGCAACGGCCACACCTTCAACGGCAACGGGGAGTTTTACTGGGTATGCCGCAGGGGTTGAAGGTGACTTTGTCTGAACTCAGAAGGCTGATACAGTTTATGCAGGACGGTAAGGGCTCTAGCAGCGGTGCGACGCTGAAGCCGCGTCCAATGATGAAGTTCGTCTTAAGCACCTGTTTCTTCTTTCCATGTGGAACGACCATATTTGTAGGGTTAAGACCTCCGGCACGTTCTCGGTATGAATTCCCGTCAAAATCCAACCGCGCTATATATGGCGTCAGAACCTGAAAGTGCTCAACTCGCCCGCCCAAGTGTTCAGTGTCGACAACGCGGCTCCACTGAGCATCTCCAACATTACGATCGATGATTGTCAGTACGCCCGCTGTCCTTCCCCCGTTTTCTTGCTCGGCTTACTTTGGATCTTGCCCAACTCGGTATTTGACACTAACGATACCGATCGACACTAGCCCTCGGAAACGCAGCGAACTCAATGAGCGCGGGCAAGCCTGCCGGTGCGAACACGGATGGGTTTGACGTCGGGAACCAAGCGCCGCTGACGATTTCGGGCTGGTACGTCTTCTCTTTCTGTTTTCTACGCTCTTTTCCTCTCCATTCCTACCGTTATTTTTCTTCACTCTGCTATTTTCTACCGCTCGTTTCTACAAACACTCTTGTCGCGGGTGCTGACAAGACCGCGCAGCACGGTGATGAACCAAGACGACTGCATCGCCATCAATTCCGGCTCGGGTGTCGTTTTCACAGGCAACCATTGCAGTGGTGGGCACGGCATATCCATTGTATCCATAACGTCTTTCGACTGCAAGTATGACATGTTGAACGCCGCGTAGGGCTCCATCGACAGCGGCGACTTCGTCTCGAACATTACGATTAGCGACAACATCGTCTCCAGCGGGTTCGCCACCCCATGCACTGTCCTCTGGCTCGTTGACATCGTATTTGCCAGTGCGAACGGCCTCCGCATCAAAACTATCGCAACTGCGATGGGCGCAAGCGTCTCTGGCGTCACCTACTCGGGCAACACAGTTTCTGGGTGACTGGGTTCGGGCTTCTTATCGACCAGGTCTGCTCGTCTCTTCCACAACCCCATAGCCCACTGACCCCACCTCCCAGAGCTACCCGTCGACTCTGGGGACACCCGGAAATGGCGTGTCATCTCAGTGGGTCTTGTCTTAGCAAATTTTTTTGTTCTCGATGCAGCTGGGTGACGGTGGCTCCCGCAGGTCATCAACTTCGTCGGCACAAACACCCTCACCATCGCCTCTGGAGTCACCCCCATTGCGGTCAACTGTGGGTCGGGGTCGTGTGAGGGTGCGTCTTCGGTCACCCACTTCAATTTCTTGATTTTTGCTCCTATCTACAATGCTGACGCGGTGCGTAGGGACGTGGAACTGGTCGGGCTTGCAGGTCTCCGGAGGCGCGGCGAACAAATTAACTACTCTGGGATCATCGGCTTCTCGGGATGATGGTTAGGCATGAGGACAAGCCGGTTATATCCAGAATGTCTGACAGTTTGCAAGCCTTTTAGAATGAAATCGTCCGGATCGCGGTGCATTTTCAAAGGTCCCACCTCTGAGACACGCCGGGAACCCTGACGGCGGTACACCAGATCGTGATTACTATTTGTGAACTCTTTGAACTTACAACATGGGCTTGCGAAGTCTATGCGAAACAGAAAATGCAAACCATTGAAATCAATCAACATTAAATGAACGGCTAAAGAAGCAAATCGACGACCAGAACCAGATTCTAATTCAATATCTATCTCCGGGCCCAGAGCGCAACATCCTTAAGCAAAAGACCAGACAACCGAAATCACCCCATCGTTGATGTAGTTTGAGTCAAGCGCAGCCATTGCGCCCTCGGACAAGTCGATTCCATTAGCACCCTGGCAGCCAGGGCACAAATCCTGCACGCTGACCTGAATGGTCCGGCCTTGGTCTGTTGCGGTGCGAATTCAAGTCAGCATTGACGATTGAGATCAAAGAAGGGATACCCACACTCAACATTAACCGTCTGTCCGCAATGAGAGCCGCCATTCCAGTTTCCCGTTCCAAGTGCGACAATGAAATCGCTGTTCTGCAGAGGGCTACCGCAGGCACCGAACCCGCCATTAGGGTCATAGTAGGTTGCTGGATAAAAAAGGGATAATTGTCGTAAATGCAAGACAGAGAATTAGGAGCACATACCGAGGCCGTTGAAGGACTGGCCTCCGCCGGGAGGAGATTCACCGCCACCGCTGAGGCAGAGGACTTGGCCGATTTGAAGATCTAAGTGAGAAAAACAATCGTAGCCAAAATTGATATAGACAAGTGGGAAGGGAACGTACTCGTGCAACCACTATTAATTGACGGATTCAGTGCATGCAGCTGAGCATCTGAGACTCCAGTCCTTGACTCGATGGCTCCGCATGTGTCTCCGCTGACGACAGTATAAGTCTGCGCACACGCCTGGCGGGCCTGTCGTACTCAAATGTTGAATGTTGGTAGTGTGTGAGATGGAGAAATGCGTACGTCGAGGGGCGCGACTGGCGAGGCTGAGACAGCTAGCGCAGTGATGAGGAGAGCAGAGAAAGCCTTGGAGAACATCTGAAAGTGGGGGTTTCAGCTTGCGGAAGGACGGGGAGAGTTTCTAGGGTTTATACCACAAAAAAAAACTCCGGCGCGAAGGGAGGCTTAGAAAATCTGAGCCATCCGACCACGGTAGCCTCCGGAGAGAACGTACATGGTACTCGAACAAACAATGTGTAAGATGCTGTTTGTCCCGTTAGGAAACCATGCAATAAACGGTATTAAGATACATACCACGGCTTTTTAAAAATTGGAATGTTTCGTGAGTTTGCGATCCGAAAGCAGAAATAAAATAAAATAACCCTGCTGAGAAAGGGGCGGTCGGAGTCAGAGATGGAGCAGAGAAAAACTTTGACTACGCCCGTGATCGGAGTGAGGAGACCTGATTGTACAAGTAATGAAATGTTCGGTTGTGTTTCAGGTCCACTGCCCGTGTCTTTCCGAACTTATTCCGAACTCGGCAATTCCTAGATTATGATTAAATACGGGCCCATATCGTAATACAATCCTACTGTAATGTAATGTACTCGCCCATAATCCTAGATGCCCGGGCCACATTTAATCGTAATTTTAGGATTCTAATTGATATATAATCATATTTTATCCAGCTTAGCTGGAGGATGAGGTCAATGAGAGTTCAAGTTCGAAGAGGCCGAAACGAATACTGTTCTAATTTGAATTTGGCCGCCTGAGACCGCAGCTGAGAAATGCACAAGGGACAACTTCCTTCGACATTCGGCCAGCGCTCATCATCGGAGCTAGATTTCAACATCGACGCCGAACAACTCGGCAGCAACTTGCGGATGGTCTCGGAGAGGCGCCCGAACAATAAAGACCCGGATACCGGTAACCAAAGGAAGTGGTCCACGAAAGCCTAGATTCGCAGTCAGTGGACACGGACGGGGACGAATATAGTTCCTCGTGGGTCCGATTCCGTTCAAATCGTATAGGTCGCACGTTTTCGCAAGGAAATGACTGCAAACATCTTGTTGGACTGGTGTATATGTTATGCCCACCGAAGCCCGAATATTCTCGCCCTGCTGAAAATAAGTAGTTATCTAACCGCCCAGGGCCAGTAGAATATCAAGGCTCGGGCGGGAGTCGACAGTGACCGCGCTCATCGGCTGGGCCACTCAAAATACGGCGAAGATGACTAACATATTACGAAAACCGTCGATAGCGCCTCCAAAACTGACAAAGATTCGAGCTCAAACCTCCGGAATGACCGGATGGAAATCCCTGGGTACGATTTTGACGCGCCAAGTTTTCGCGCATTGACCGACGACACTTCGGACATAGGCGTTACGTCGAAACATCCTTCGAACCGTCCATCTCGGTGGTGGTCCAGCAACAGTGTATAATTTGCTTTGAGTTTCGCCTCCATTTCTGTAAGTACTCTCTCCTTTCTCTTTCCGATAATAATGTTTGGTATGGGAGGGCCAAAACCTCGGAGAGTGGGCGAGTTGGCTTGTTGAGGCCTAGCAAGTTGAAGCCGCGCCCCCAAGCTCGAGCTTGGGAGCTTTTTTTCCCCGGGGGTCAACAAGTAATATTTTTCACTCCCCATCTTCCTATGTAATCGTCTAAGTTCTTGGGAGATCCGGGTACTTCAACGTCAGAAAGGTTATCTCCCAGTCCAGAAGAGCTGCGTTTCTGAGGATAGCAAGTACAGTGAACGGTGGCCATTTTCGAGGGCCTATATACTAACAGTCCAGTTCCAAGAAATTCAAACGACTGTAGCATGAAATGATTCCATCTCTCCGATCCTCGCAGCGACAGTGGTTTGGTGAGGCGTGTATGAACCCCACACGAAAAGAGCTAGCGACCGTAAAGAAAACAATAATGACCGCAGGGACATCCCCAGTCGTAGGTGCTTGCGAGGTCTTTGTGCAGAGAGCACGGCATTTGAGAGTGTGCTGATCGTAAGTTTGAAATATGCATATGAGCATTCGAACGACCGACAATATCCTGCTCCTATGCATTATTAAATCCTGGTACGACCAAGTAAAAGTTATACGGATGGGGAAGCGTAAATAACCTCCTTCGATGGGAATCGAACCAACGTTTCTCAGATGCTCCCGTTGAGCGCTGAGATATGACGCTTGGGCTCATACATCGACTAAATGTGCGAGTGAGTACATCTTGTGCAACAAATTAGATCAGTGACGGCTAAGTCCCGCCCCGGATGTTTTGAGAGCCGAAGGGAAAAAGATCAGCCTTCAGATGCAGGTAGGTAAGAAAAATAATGTGCCCATCGTTCGGGTTGGCGCCCTCCATATGCGTCAAGCAAAGCGCCTGGTCAAGCAGAACGCCGGCACCGGGCTGTGTGCGTTTCCGGATAGCCGCCGCGGGTGTCGCATCGAGAATATACGGAATGAAACGATTCCGAATCAGCAAGGCAGTGTTTGGTCTTATTACTAGTAGGCGCCTCCAGGGGCGTTAGGGATTCGATTCCAGAACGTCCTCGATCGCTAGCAAACAAGTAGATGTGCCGCCTCCTGCATATTCCAGATCTCCCGCAGTACTAGTACTTGACTGGAGGTTGTTGTGAGGGAGACGCGGGTTCGATAAAATTGGACGACCTTCAAGTTTCTTTTTTTGTCTCAGCGTCTTTTCGCATTTATTTATTGCGGCAAACCTGCCAGTGCGCATGATGCTGACAGGAGACCGAGCCTGCATGTTCCTTTTAGGGACCACCGTGGTTAACACATTCCTTCGAACCGCTGACCGAGCCCGCATCAAAACTGCTGACTGAGCCCGCCACCGAAAGCACTGACCAAGCCCAACTTTCAACTACAGTACTGACCAAGCCCAAACCCAACCACTGACCGAGCCCAATTTAAGCACTGACCGAGCCCGGTTTTTGAACCACTGACCGAGCCCAACTTTTAAGTTGTCCAACTACTGAGCGAGCCCAACTTTTAGCTACTGAATGAGCCCAACTTTTAGCTGCTCCAACTGCTGACCGAGCCCAACTTTTAACTGGTCCAACTACTGACTGACCCCAACTTGTGAGTTTTAATATTTTCAATCTTTGCCATACCTTTGCAATATCTAAGCCATAGCAGTCACCATTTATGTGACTATCTATGCATCCATTCTCCAGTCTCTTCGCCCGCAGTGCATCATTTCCGAGCTTGGCCTGCATGTGTTTTCCTCTCTGGTGATTGATGTTGCCAGCATACAACCTCCTTTCCATACAACGTACTTGTGGTGTACTGTAGCAATCTGTATGGTAGCAACGTAACCCGTAACACTGGGCTCAAAATGTTGCCTATTTCCAGCCACGTAACGCATAACAGGCGGTCTGTTGCTAGACTTTAAACTGTTTTAAATTTCAATTTTTTTCCCCTCAAAAAAAGGTAGCGCAAGACAGTGGCGACATACCCATTTAATCAGATCTCCGCCTGATGAAGATTGTATAGGTATTTTGACTGAGTGTCAAGGTCTTGAGGAATGCCAACTGGTAATTTGGGACCTGAAGCTTTTGACGAAGACATGGTGGCAAAGAAGTTAACGGGAGGAAGACTTGGCAGAAGGTGCAAATATACTTAGAGAGCTTAGCAGCATTGTTCACAGCTTTCTTGGCGCTCGCAAAGTTTCCAATTTGAGTAAGAAAGCTCGGATATGTTCGTTATTCAAAGCAGTCGTGAGTTGCCTAAATTGGCGAACATAACGCCTAACTCGGGCTCGGTTGCTACGTCGTAACCCAAAATTTTGGTAACGCCTCCGGTGCGGTTGCTACCCTACAGATCGCTACAGTACCACTCACTAGTCATGGACAGTGAAGTCCTCGTCGCAGATGACTGTCCGCGGAATAAACAGCTTCCAAGTATGCTCTTATTCTTCTCGTTGGTTGCTGGGCTAAGCCAAGATTTCCTGTAGGTCGTGGTACCCTTTTTGAATCACGCCCGGATGCCATAAATTTTCATTCAACGCACTGGATTTTGGCAGGCTTTACACTATTTTTTCTTCCATTGGTAACCTACCTGCTTGGCACTCTGGTCCTCCTTCGCTCAGAGTCTCGTCTCGACATTTTTGGTCATCAATCCCCGCTCGAGCTTGTCTATGTCCTGGCCTATTTTTCCGCATGTGCTGGATCATACAATATTCCTGGTACCGACTTAGGAATCAGGTCTCAAACACGAAATGCAAAACCGCCGATCAGCATCGATCATCCATTGAAATAAAGAAATTACAAAATAAATATCTAATTAAGGTTTTCTGGCAGAGTCTTTCAATTTCTGGGTTAAATTTTGTGGAAAATTAAACACCTAAATTAATTTACCCCTGTCTGCGTCCTCCTGTTCCGGTTGTCTCGATTTGCCCTCTCTCCTATTGAAGTCTCTACCTCTACTTCATCACTTCACTTCCCGATGTCAGACACTTCTATAAACTGCGACCAATTCCGGAGTTCAAGTTCAGGATCGGAGTTCAGTATCCCAGATTCCCTTCGCCCAAAGAGTATTCCTGTCCTGCCGTCCACACATTGTGGTATCGTCGAGTCTCACACTATCATACCTATCATGGTAGCTGGGTCTAGGTTCCTGAATATCACAGACCACATGGATGTTGATTCAGCGCTACCAAGTCTGCCCTCAAAAATTCACTCCGTTATTAGTGTTGCCACCGTCCAGTTCGATCCAGTTCAGCACCCAAAAATTCCGAACCTTGAACTGGACTTCAGATCCGGTTCACGCAATTTGCTGAAGCTTGAACCTGGACCTAGGTTCAGGTCCAGTTCAGGTTCGGACTGGTCCGAACTTAATTTTTCTTCCCACGCACAAAAACCACTCAAATTTTTGTCCAGGGCCTCCTCAGCATCATCCTCACCTCTGTGTGCCTGTAAAGACTTCATTGAACCTATTGATCTACAACAATTCCAAAATATCTTTTGTATCTGAGCAGTTTGATGCAATCACAAGTCTCAAAACCAACATTTCACCCATATTTTCTGGCTCTTTAGATAATAAGAGATGTATCTGAAGCAGTGCTAAGGTCACTACATCCATGTGTGGAGCCAGTGCACTCAGATTAATTTTTTCATTCAGTTTGGGGCAAGTTTGAGGGGCAGAAACTTGTCCAGGTTCAGCAGGTTCGAACCAGTTCGGGGAATTTTGCAAATTTCCGGACCTTTGGTTCGGTCCAACGAACCTCACAGCCACTGAACCGGACTTTTGGTTCAGTTCAGGTTCGGTTCAGGTTCAGGAACGGTTCAGAACCTGACCGTGGCAACACTATCCGTTATACCTAGTGTGTTCCCTTCCGTCAAGTGATTTCCATCATCTCACTAACACAGTAGTGGACAACGACCGTGACCATGAACCATCAGTTCTGGAATCAACGAATGGTCTTCTGCCAGATTATGGTGAGGATAATCTTGCCATACCTTCACAGATTTTGATAAACTTCCAGAAAAAAATGAACAGGGATCTTTGGCATCAACAGTGTTCACTGTTGGCAGTTCACCGTTCACCGTTCACCGTCCATTTTCCATCCTACATCGTACATCGTTCATTTCGCAGTTCAATGTTCACCGTACAGACACTGTTCATGATCCTCGAAGTGCACCGACCATTCATAAAAGTACACCACCCAGTATAACAACAGCAACAACAATCACAACCACCACCATCCCCGGTGCGCTGTGCATGTTCCGGCCGCATCGAGCATCGGGCGTCGTCGACAGTTCATCTGCCCAGTACCATCCATAGCCCTGGACGAGGTTTCGGCACCGTACCAACACCCATGATGACAGACTCAACATTGCCCCATCCCTGTATCCCACCATTCAGACTGAGACAACACGTTTCCGACTCCAGAATACCCCGGTTTAACCCCTGCACCGTTAAATTCCATGCCAGATGCTTGTGGCTGCCCCTGCTCACTTTGTGCACCACTTGCGCTCGTTACCGACTCGGCAGAAAATTGACAGCCACACCACTATCCCCAAGACACAACATTTCTGCAGAAGAACACCTCTGCATTCGGCTAAACCTACTCCTCGACACCCTACTTGACACTGTTGTTGCCCTGCCATCGTCCCTCGCCAGCATCATCCACACTCCCGACCGCACATCCAGCTCCTGCTGTACTCCACCATCCTCAGCACCCTCCTGCAGCATTCCACCATACACACCTCCCATTTGAATCCGCCTCAGCATCGTTCGACACCTCGCCGTCTCCCGGCACACCTGCCTTCGAACCCGACAGATTTTTTCGGTGGATGATTACATAGCGCGGTCACATGGTACTACCCAGTCACGTTGCAGGGAATTTTCTCCTTTCTTGACTTATTGAAAACAACGAAAGGCTCAGTTATACACCATACAGCCCACCGTGGTAGATTTAGGTCTACCTCAGTCTTGTATTAGGCAGAGGCGTGGTTCAAAAATGTAAACATGTAAACAATTATCCCCGGATATATATCAATCGTTCCCGCCAACGCGTCCGCTCCGAATGTTTATTCCGAAGAACTTCAGCTTCCAGATGTACCAAATTCTTTGGCCGGTCCGGAGTCCAGTATTAACCATAGTGCGAATATTCCATATCTTCCCCTGGCTGTTTCTGGCCGCAATATGTGTTCTAATGAACTTGAGCTCTGGTATACATTTGCCGGTGTCTCTGCTCATCCACCACAGTTTTCGTCTGCTATTCTAACTGTAGCCTGTCATGATATATCTGCTTTCGTTCATTCATACTGCTTCCTGACGGCAGAGGATACTAGGACACTTGCAGAAGCTCTCGCTGTGAGTACACAGGTCTCGTCTCGCCAAGATCTACACATCAATATCCTAAAAAATCATCAGTGTAATGTGAATTGTCCCGGCTGGCATTTGTACATGCTCTTTCGACGACTAAATAACAAAAGGTGACTGAACAGTGCAGTTAATTCACCACCTCAACCTCCAATGAATCCACTTAATATTTCATATTCAAACGAAAATAATTCTCAAAAGGCAGATCTTGTCAGCACGCTCTCTCTGAAAAAACACTTCCAATTTATTCGGTGTGGTGCAGCTGCAGAACTTGCAAAAGTCGCAAATTCTTCCGATCGAAATTACATTATTTGCCACACTAGTGATGTGGCTCGCTTCGTATCAATGTTCGCTCCGCTTACGGTGAGAGATCTGAGAGCCTTGGCGGTTTTGCCACCATTTGCCGGTGATGAAGAGGAAGCCTGACCTTTTAGGGGCACTGTTGAAACACTCATGCCAGTCAATCTGCGAACTTGACTGTATACTCTTCAGGTAGATATTAAGGCCTCGCCTAGGTCCTTTCAGTATGCACATATTGCCTCCGAGCCCTCTCTGGCTGACAGCGAACCAAGTTGAGCGGCTACAACATGGGAGAAAGATAACTCTGCGTCTCCCTAGGACGAAATAGTGTAACTGTGGTGGTCCTAATGCCTCTAATAATTTCTCTAACATCTGGTGGGCTCAATGTGAGCTGGTTGACGCATGAGCGTCAACTGAGCGAACCTTTGAGCCGTGGTTCCAGTGCCTCTGAATATTACCTCTGATTCTAAATACGATCTTCAAGTCGACATTATCGAAAGAAATGGATCCTTTATTCAACATGAGTCTTAGAGCGGGGTTCACCTGCTGACCAAGCTGACACAAGATACATGTCTCAGTTTTCTGAAATACTGTCACATTTCGTTCAATTCATAAGGCGGTTTGGGGTGTGACATCGCAATTGACCTGGACCATTCGTATGGGTCCCCATTTGGAAATTTGATCCGTCGGCATCTCTCGGCTACGCTCGGCTAAGCTCGGCTAAACCAAAAATGCCTCTGTGACGCAGTGACTTACGAAAATTTTCGTAGATTTTTGGGCGTGTGACATGTGACCATACGAATTGAACGAAATACTGCAGTAATGAAAATTCAGATGGAGGGACAAGTGGAACTGTAAATTTAGAGTCTGGTGTGGAAAGAGGTAACAGGGGTGTCCGGAGGGCCTTAGTATGCTCATTGGTAAGTAATATCAATCAAACTCCTCTATAA
The DNA here is from genome assembly GCA_029378395.1 of Mycena leptocephala. Lineage (NCBI taxonomy): Eukaryota > Fungi > Basidiomycota > Agaricomycetes > Agaricales > Mycenaceae > Mycena > Mycena leptocephala. The sequence goes on along the minus strand of JARJLF010000556.1, from coordinate 80,528 downwards.
CATTGGGTTTATCTTTTGAATCTCAGCTAGGATTTTATTCCCCTGATTCTTTCATCACTACTGTGTCGTGCAGTCAATTCTGGGGAAACGTCGCCACAGATCTCATTTCTCTTTCATGTCACAATGCAGGAAAGCCAAAGTCTGTGGCAAACAGTCGTTCACGGTTTTTATTATGGGTGTATTAACTCGCTCTCACCAATTTGCTAAGATGAAACAAGCTATTTCCCTTTACATACTAATTTTTTTCATGTTCTGAAGTTGTAACACAAACCACAATGGTTAACGAAGTCTTCAAGGCCTTGGTCACGTTCCAATAGATTAGCAAGACCAGTTTTATTTTACCCACAATGAAAGGAAGATTTCGTGGATAGATACAATGGGCTCCCCTGGTCTGAGTCCGGGCTCTCACCTATTTCTGAAACTGGTTGTCCCGGTGGGGCCAAGCACTCGCATTCGTTAAGTGTTGCCCAGGAGATTTGACCCAATATTTGATATTTAATTTTGGAAAGGCCCACTACACCCGAAATGAAGCTGGTGGAGAGCCCGATGTGAACCCTTTTATTTCTTTGTGAGAACAAAAACTGAACACCAACAGGTCCTCATTGACTACCTGACTACCATTCCCTCCTCAGACCACTACGGTTTGCCAGAAGGACGCGGATGGATTTCAAATCCATTGTGCGAATTTCAGTCTCAAAACCACTATTCTCGGCCTCTCCTCAACAAGAACAAATTTTAGCTTGCGTAGCAGCCGCCAACACATCTGGTGTCCTCTCTTTCTCTGTTTTTCCACCAGTTCAAGCCTACCACCCTATTCGGACACATTCAAGAATATTGGCAATTCTGTCCAGCATGTTAGGTGTGGAAAGGTCATACAGCGGGCAAGTGGCACTTCCGAGTCTGCGGGATGCTCTGAGGTCTCATACCTGCCAGCCGACGGTCTTATTTTTCTCTCTCAGGGGTGCGACGGCATTGAACTCCGGAGCTCGTTCATAATCACATTTGTGGGTCAGGCAGGGCCCGGGATCTTGACCCCATTTCACCCCGTTTTCCCTGATTCCTGATGTTATTCACAGTGTTATCATGCCCTTCAATCTGCCGTATTGTTACATTCCTTTACCCAGGTTAGCTACAGATACTTGTTGAGAAACATAGCAAGCATGCTTGTGAGCGAGGCTGATGACCATCAAATTGTGCTACAGAAGGCGGACAGTGTTGGGACAGTGAGCGGCCAATAGGAATATAAAGCACTGCAGCAGCGGAGATCTCTGTTGGGGGCATTGGAGTTGGTGATGGAAAAAGAGCGGCCAGCAGTGACTTGTTGGCATGCAGGCAGGAGCTGTGGGTAAGTACTTAGATACCACCGAGTCGAATAGAGAGTTTGCAGCAGCCACTAGAAGCCACCCAGTGGCTGATCAGGCATGCAGTACTGGTGGCTGGCATGGTGCTGCTGCATGTACCTCCTTGCACCAGTGCACCATACAGAGAGCCATTCTGGAGTCCAGAATGCACTTAATGACACTCCTCAAACTCATTGCAAAGAAATGGGAGGAGATGTTCTAGTTTCGAACAGCACTGTCTTGTTTCACTGTTCTCGCACACATGTAGTGCAGAGGGATGCTAGTGACTGTGTCAAAGAAACAAAGGTGAAGTTGTGTGACATCATACATTCAGCCACCAGATCAGCCACACCCACCGGTACCGCATGCCTGATCAGCCACCGGGTGGCTTCCGGTGGCTGCCGCAAACTCTCTAATGCCTGTGGCATCACTTTTGGGTCTTTAATTGTGTCCTCTAATTCCGACGTACTCACGAAGAGCGAGGAAGTAGCGAGACGGCAACTCCCGGCGTCGAGCCGAGAGCCCCAGGAAGATGTGTATTGAGGGAAAGGTATGGCGACAATATACATCCTGTAGGGTAACATAGAGTACAGTTTACAATAAAAAAGGATGCGGGAGGGTGGGCAACCAGAGAAATCAAGCAGGTGTGTGCGAGGCAAAGAAGAGCGAGGAGAGCAGGAGTTCAGGAGAACTCGCTTGTCCTTTAATGGACCCTGCGAGCCGATCGAGGGGTAGTAAATTTGTCTCGTACAGCCCGGCTGCAGAGGAGACGGCGCCGGCCAGGAGTGACACAGGGCGCGACTCGAATCCCGTGTTTTGCGAGCAACGCCCCGGGCACCGACGTCGGGAGGAGTGAGGAAGGAAATTGGGGAGAAGAATAAATAAATGCTATTCGTACCAAGCGCGCAATTAGACTACAGTAAAGCAAGCTCTAAACTCGATTAATTGTGTCCAAATGCGGAAATTCGCACAATGGATTCGAAATCCATCCGCGTCCTTCCGGCAAACCGTAGACCACATCCCTCCAACCATTATGCTTTGCCGAAGCACTTACCAAAAGAAATAGTATGAGAAGCAATGATTGTACTTGGTATGAAGCCCAAGCTGTGCCGCGTCTTACTGTACAATGTCCTTAATTCAGTTCTTATATTAAGAGCACTGGTGAAATTTAATTATAACTAAGTACAGTTGGAAATATAATGACTCAAAAAAGTTGGGCTCAGTCAGCAGTTGGAGCAGCTAAAAGTTGGGCTTGGTCAGTAGTTGAAGCAGCTCAAAGTTGGGCTCGCTCAGTAGTTGGATGGCTTGGAGTTGGGCTCAATCAGTGCTTAAATTGGGCTCAATCAGTGGTTGGGTTTGGGCTTGGTCAGTAGTTGAAAGTTGGGCTTGGTCAGTGCTTTCGGTGGCGGGCTTGGTCAGTAGTTTTGATGCAGGCTCGGTCAGTGGTTCTTTTGGGGCACAATCACTGCATTTTGACGACTTCTGGAGCCACGTGGCGAGCCTTAGCCGAGATCGGTCGAAATGCCTCGGCAAGGTCTGCCTGGCCCTGCCGAGGCATCTCGACCGATCTCGGCTAAGGCTCGCCAAATCTGGACTACGTGGCTCCAGAAGCCGTCAAAATGCAGTGAATCATATTTTGCATCTTTATCGCTGAAATCCACCGCCAGTGGTACTGTTTGACTTTTGATTGATGTCACCGGTTGAACGGCACATTAGTGGCACATCAACAGCGACTGAGTCGGACTGGACACGATGGCAATTGGAGGGTATTAGATCTGTTGCGATCACTGGCATGCACCTCCACAGATTGTTTATTGACCCAATATTTATCTAGGACAAAAGCTACAAGTATTCACTGCATTCAGACCCCCCCGTAGGCACAGATGTGCCCACCTTCACCGATCTGCGCCTATGGATTGCCCACCCAAGCCGACGTTGGTCCATGTTAATAGGCATTAGCCGACTTTGGTCTAGCATCCCTACCGAGGCAAAGCCTGCCTACCTTGGCAGATCCCTGCTGATGATGGTGTGCCTATCATGGCCGACCCTGGTCAACCTGGGTCCAGGTTGGTGGCAGTCTAAATTAGGCCGCCAATTCGCCCTAGTTGTATTGGTAATTACTGTTTCTACCTCCTGCAACTTTCCTGGCACATAATCTTAGCATATCTTTCATTGATCTCTGCGATAATCATTAGGCAATCAAGCATTTCTTTCAATCCGTCAAACCTGTGGCTGTAGTTTTCCCTTTTGTGTATGTCTGAGAATGGATTAAAACTGGTGTTTGGATTAAAAACAAGGACGAACAATGCGGGTTATTGAATTTACCCAGCTAGGCACAATACCTAGACCAACCTCGGCAGGGATGGGCAGATGGATTGGCAAGGGTCAGCACACTGATCTGCCTACGCATCTGTCTATTGGGATCTGGCAGACCTGTGCCTACGGGGGGGGGGGGGGGGGGGGGTCTGAACACAGTGATTCTGAACAGGTCCAACCAGGGATTGAACCGACAAGGTTAAACGATGGGAAGTTCTTCACAAACCAGATGTCACTAGTATTTGACATTGTACTATTTTAAACCATTCACCGCTCTGGTTAACATATCTCCTCTCTTCTTTCCGAACCATGGACGAACTCCCTGATGAAACCCTCGTACACATTTCCGACCTAGTTTGCACCGAGCTGATGAGCACGGCCCGCATCCTGAATATTGTTTCTAAACGGTTCCATGCAATATCCACAAAGTTGCTTTATCGGACAATTGACGTTGCTGGAAGTAAACAGACACACCAGTTGGTCTCGAACTTCGAGTGCAAGCCAGCCCGTTATCAGGCATCTGAGCGGAAACGCGTGGAAAATCGACCACCTTAATACCGCCCGTCTACTTTCTTCCGGGAGCCTCGCATCTTCCATCCTATCCCTGATCTACTTTAACCTACCTATACATGTCCGGCCTCAGTAGACGGCTTGCTATTACCTGCGAATTGTTTCCTATGGTTGTACAGGCGGGAAACTATATCCCGCTGCCTGCCCCACCGTGGTGATGCGGGTGTTTACGTCAGGTCCGATCACACAGAGGAAGCACAGGCGTAGAGTTGTGGGGACGGAACGGGCATTTGAATCTTGTCCAAGCTGGAGATCTATCTCATGCCGAACGACAACATCTTTGCTAACGATTTTAGATGGGACTGGTTACCGTCGGGAGGGAGGAAATGGGTGCTGGAGGCTGGCTAAAGAAGATCGTATCAGATATTATCTGAACTAGTTAGTTGTCGTTGCGGGTCACGTACAAGTTGACCTCTTTCTATCAAAACCAGAGGTTTGCCAGCTCAATCGAACTTTTTGCTTGCGAAAATGAATGGGCGTGAACAAATTCCCAATCCTACAACATGCGAGGCATGAGCACCAAAATTGTTGTAGTGTCTGTCTATGAGAGACTAAATCAAGGCGCAATCCGGGCAACCAGGGCACTCAAGCATGTGCCTTGGTGGGAGAAGGTCGACGCGAGAGTCACAGATCTCACAGCGTTGAAGCGGCTACACTTTCTCATTAGAGTTTGCGGCAGCCACCGGAAGCCACCTGGTGGCTGATCAGGCATGCGGTACCGGTGGGTGTGGCTGATCTGGTGGCTGAATGTATGATGTCACACAACTCCCCTTTTGTTTCTTTGACACAGTAACTAGCATCCCTCTGCACTACATGTGTGCGAGAACAGTGAAACAAGACAGTGCTGTTCGAAACTAGAACATCTCCCATTTCTTTGCAATGAGTTTGAGGAGTGTCGTTAAGTGCATTCTGGACTCCAGAATGGCTCTCTGTATGGTGCACTGGTGCAAGGAGGTACATGCAGCAGCACCATGCCAGCCAACAGATCAACCACAGCCACCAGTACCGCATGCCTGATCAGCCACTGGGTGGCTTCTAGTGGCTGCCGCAAACTCTCTATTGACGAGCCGCCAAATTACTCTCCGATTCCTCTGCCAGCTATCCGGAATAGATTTCCGATGCTCGAAGCTTGAAGGCGGCAGAACTACGGCAAGGGACGGTACGATGGACGCAGTCGACGGATCAACATGCGGAGTTTCCGGAAACGCGGCTATCGAAGCGGAGCTTGAAACGCTGACCTGATTAGTGAGGCCATATCCCCTCCCACTCTGCGGTATGCGGTGTGAGTTTGCAGTCGCGCACAATATGGTCCGCTGTGAATTTATTCAAAACTATGAGTTATAAAACTTATGAAACTTAAACAAAACGCAAAAAACTTCACAAAAAGGTTGATCAAACTAAAGGAAAGTGACTTGTAATCCGTCGAATCCGTGACTCGTTATGCTAATTTTAATAAAGCCCTTGAACTTTCTGCCTATGAGCTTGAATTTGGCTCGGAGGATCTAGGGGGTAGCCTGCCAATTGGCGATCTCGGTTTGGATTTTTCAAGGGATCAAAGTCGCACTCTCGCAAGGTGCGACGTTTACTTGTTTTCAGCGGATCAGCATAAGGATGGTCCATGGTGGATCAGTTTACTTGGTAATCGGTGAGTTCCGACTGCCATCTGGAAACTCGGCGCGACGCAGCGCGCCTAACTAGTCCGATGCTCGGAGGCAGCTCCGCTCCATATAGGCCATTCGGTACATACATATACCGGGGCGCGCATGCAGAGATCAACGGTTTCGTTAGTCCTCTGCCATTCTAGCTTTACTGTTAGGCCTGCTCCCTTTCCATTGCCCTCTACTCAAAGTTCACATGTGAGTGCCGCCTCTCCAATTTCCAACTTCCGCTCACTTAGGTACGCTCACCAGTTGAAATCCAGCATGAAATATTCCCTCCTTCCCCTCGCAGCTGTTCTCGCCGCAGCCCACTATGTCTCCGCCGGCGTCAACTGCGAGGGCAGCTCCAACTGCGGCTTCGGCACCAAATCAACTGCGAGCAGCCTCGCTGCGTATATCAACACCATCACCAACGACTGGTGGTACGTCAACGGCGCGCACATCGCGTGCGTGGGGCTCGTCAACGGAGGAAAATTCTGCGCCTTCGTGCAGAACTCGCCGGGGGGCGGGTTGGGCGCGGTTGATATCAAGCCGCTCGCGGCGGCGATTGTGGCTCACGGGTGCAAGACGTGCGGGAGTCAGCCGTTCTTCGATGGGAGCTCCGGGATCCTCACGTTCAATTGGGTGAAGGGCGATCCGACACATGTGGACGGCTGTGATGGGGTGTGTGTTCCTGGGGGGCCACAGTAGACGCGTATATGTGACGTGGGCATGAACGATTCGGTTTCTGTACTTTTCATTGACAATTCTCGGCGAATGAAGGAATTGGAATCCCAGTGAAGTAAGTGGAACACCGATTTACAGTCCACGTCTCGGACAGTGAAATCTAACTTCAAGGACGCATCTTCAGGCAGTTACAGAAACTTCAAAGAAGCTTACAGCAAAGACTCTACAAGCGAGAATAAATACAATACGTCGCCGGCCCAACCTGTCTACGAGTGAGTATATCATGAACTCCAATTTCGTATGTGCCCCAAGTCACAAACTCTTTGGGAGGGTTCTTCATACATCCGGCCTTGATTACCGCGCATAGAGTTCTTTCTGGCATCAACCGAACCTGAAACGAGGAAATAAACCACGGATGGGGCCAAAATGGGGCACTAGTTTTGGTATCTCGTTGACATTACTAATATACATTGCAACTGCAATAGCGCCATGGGAAGCCCACGGCGAACGAGTGTGCGGCGATTTATCTTCCTTTCCTCTCTGAGTCGGAATCGCGTTGGAATATATAAATACGCGGTATCCCGAAACTAAAACCCGAGCCGAATCATGAAAAGAAATACACGGTCATGCGTAGCAATGCATTAACGCCGCTCACTGCGGGCGGAAGCCGCCGACGTGGTCTTGGCCCTGAAAAATTCAACGTTTTAAATGATGATGGGGATCGCAGAGTGAACGAGGCGACGTACGGTGGTGTGGGCCGGGGGAGGGGCAGAGGGGGGCTGTGAAGTAAGGTGGTGGATGAGTTCCACGAAAGCGAAAGCAAAAAGATGGGAAGTGGATCCGTACCGCAGCATCATATCCAGGAGCCTCGTATCCGCCTGGGGGCGGTCCACTTGGAGGGTAGAAACCGCCTTCGGCGCGCCAGGGGGCTGAGAGATCAATATCAGCATCCACATCTACAAGGCAGCTGGATCGCACTCACGGGTGCATAGGCGGTGTAGTGCTGCTGCTGGGGGTTGGTGTGGATGTCCGTCACAGGAGGCGTCTATAGCCGATGTCAGACAACATCAAACGGGACGAGTAATGTGCGAACCCCGACGTTTTTCTCCGCTCAGCGCCGGGCCCATAGCCTGGCGTGTAAGCGCCAGGGGGGTACGCCTGCGGCTGCCCGTATCCCTGCTGTTGGCCGTGATTCTGAGGGTGCCCTGCACGGGGGGATACTGTCCCTGGGAAGGGGGCGGCAAGGTATACCCTTGTATCCTCCCGGGCCCTGGGTGGCGTAGTTGGGCGCGTTGGGTACCTGGGTGTTGTGATTGGAATGACCGGTGCGCCCGCCATCGCTGCTCTCCGGTTTTGGCGAATCCGAGCGAGGCGGCAGGCCAACAGGAGGAAGAAAATCACAAGACAGACTGGATGTGGGATGAGCGGGTGAGATGAAATCGTCGCAGAACGTGTAAAAGGGGCGTAAAATATGGATGAAGGCGTACCGATGATGATAGCAATGCGTGCAGTATCAGAGAGGCCTCCATTGCCGGTATGGACGATGATTATTGCCTCCGACGTCGAGGTGAAGCTGAGGAGGAGGACTAGGCCCATCAGCGCGTTCACAAAGAATGACATGTTGACTAAGTAGAAGCTAAGGTAGCTTTGTCGGACTTGTTTCAAAACGCGCAGGGATAGCCTGAGGCCCAGAGGAACGTGGCGGGAGGGATAAGAGGGGTTTTTCTTTTTCGTGCGTGGGTACCGGCAATCTTAGCCGATGATAGTCATCGCACTTCAATTTGGTGATCAGTGCCTTGCCGGATGCTGTGTGTTGTTCCGTTGCTTCTGAACTGGAGCCGTATATATTTCTGGGAATGGAGCGAGATACGTGCTGCCTCAACTACAAATAAATGCCCCACTAGTAAAGTAGGTCAGGTCAATGGGACGAACAGAATTTGGAGTGAAAAATAAAATTCAAGTACAACTTAAGTCAATCGAAGGGTCGGTGAGGTGAAAAATTTTGTCAACGAGATGTCGGAGCAGACTCGACGTCGCCGTGTGAGATCTATGGTGACGTATCATTACAAAAAGAAGCCTGTCATACGTCGCTCCACCATCGCGAGACATTGCACCGCCTTCCACAGGAGGTGCGCCCTCACTGTTCTGAACTAATTCACATTTCAATCTCGAACATCTGCCGTTCAAGTATTTAATTCCTGGACAAGGAAAGATTCAGCGGAAGTGAGGAAATAGAACGCCAAGAGATGCTGTGTTGATTGACGGCGATCATCCTATAAGCTGTGTTGAAAGAATGTTGAACGCTCAGCCTGATTTTCATGCTCTCTTGTCAACAGCTCACTTTGCGGTACTACAGTAATGTTCATGTCCATCAACGCGACGGGAGACTACATCGCCCTGCCCTCGCTTGACCAGGGAGGATTATTAGAGCGCACCTCTCCCAACGCGCTGTCGCACACTCCGTCCACAACGAGCCGAAGGATCGGAGAGATAGGCTTCGCTTCCATCGACCACAATGCCACTGCAACAGTACTAGGGAATGAACATGAGCAATGTGAATCATGAGATAAAAGGTTCAGAGCACATACTTCTCCCATGGTAATCCAATATACCCTCCTGTACAGGAAACTTCGCTTGTGGTCTATCAAGGTGTGAGGAACCGGAGTAGATAATGGCGAGGAAATATAGAGACGTACCCCAAATTACCCACCCGCTTCCCCATCATCCACCCATTGACGAATAACAACGCGCGGTACGCCGGTCCGAGTGGGTCGTCGAACGTGAACGACATGTGCGCATCCAGGAACTCTTCCACGTCGAGCTCAAATGTCGTGACGAAGAAACCCACACCCGCACCTCCACCCGGAAGGCCGTCGGACAAATCGCGCACCTCCCATGTGGAAACATTGAAGCCGGGGAGGTGCCACCCGCTGCGCTCGCCGAAGAGACCGCCCTCGTTGAACACGCCACGCGTTTTGTCGGGATAACTGGAGGGAGATTTAAGCGTCGTCGATATGTGGAAATGTGTCCACTCACCCTGTATAACCCCCGATCTTGCCCTGGACCTTCCAGTCGGAGAAGTTCCCCTTGTCGAGCGCAAACCCGCGCACACCACGCGGATTCTTGGATGTATCGGCATTGTCTGGATGGAATATAAGATGAGATTCGGAGTTATGTTCAAGGAAACAAACACTAACCGCCATCCGTTTCATTCAAGCCCATATTATCCTACGAGAACATCATGCTCGCACCATTTCTCTTCAACGGAGGGCGTACCTGCACAATGGTGATAACATTATCCCCGAGCTTCAGAGCGCCGTCTGGGAAGGTGAACTTGTCGTCTGTCTCCTCAATGATGTTCATGTTGTTGGTTGAGCTATTGAATTGATTAACTGTCCTCCACAATAGCTGAAAGATTCAGCACTGACTTGCCGTAAGATGTGTTCAAAAATACGTCGTTGAGCCACACGCTGGCGGCAAACGCTGTAAAGGTATATCAAGGTTTCATGAAGGAAGACTATAGGGTTGGTAGGCTACCTTCCCCGCCATTGATTGACAGATTGACACTCCTCTCCGTGCCTGTGGCATTGAAGTGCCCGCGCCAGAGAACAACATTCTCGCAGCTGGAAAAATAATCATCCCATTAGTGACCCTCGAAAAAAAACAAGAACAGAAACAAAGGCGTACAACCCATAGTCGCAGCCATACAGTACCCTTCCATCCCCGTACCACATCTTCTCCGGCGCGTTCGTCTCCCTGTGATCGGCCATAGTCCAATTCTTATCGTCGAACCCCGCCCGAATTTCCGGCAAACTATCCGCATACCTCCATCCCTCGAGCTCCGGCACGCGCAAGCCCTTGAGTGCGACGCGCGGCCCGACGTCAACGACACGCACGCCGCTGCCAACGAAATCCCCCCCGCCCACGTCCATCCCATTCCACGTAATACTCCGCACGCTTCTCGGACCCACCACCGTGAGCCTCACGGCCTCCTTCAGATCCCCGCTGAGAACGAGGCGAGTGCCGCCCGCCTCGAGCGCCGCGCCGCGCACGAGGTACGGCCCGCCCACGAGCACCGCCGCGGTCGACCCTATGCCCCAGAACGCGCGGAACGGGTCCGCGTCTGCGCCGGCGAGGGTGGGCGCCCAAAACGTCGCCGCCGTGCCCGTATCCGCGAAGAGGATGAGCTGCGTGTCGGAGTCGTATATCGTCACCAGGCCGTCGATGCCCGGGAGGAGGCTGATAACCGTTCCCGCGGTGGCGTGTGCGTAGTGCGCCACGAGCGGAGAGGCGGGGTTATGGAACCAGGGGTTGGGCGTTCCAGTGAAGGAGAGGGCGAACTCGTGCGCTTGGGACGTGGGTCCGTGCAGGAAGAGAATGTCCCGCCCGTCGATGACGCCCGCAAAGAATATCGCGGTGGTGGAATAGGCGAGCGCCGATGCCCCGAACGTGTAGTCTGTAACGATTGTCTTGGATTCCCGACCACCCAGCGTAATGGCAGGCGTGATGAGCGGGAGCTGGAGGGTTCCCTGGAGCATATCTACCGTCAATTTAAAGTTCACTGTCGTCCTGTGAAATGGTCAGCAAATCTTCAAAAAGAAATGCCTAGTAAAAAATTACGTCGACGTTGAGTCATTGTGCCTTGCAATATAAAACCCCGCCTGCGAGTCGGGATTGCGCAGCAGTGTGACGAAGACGTCTGGGTGCGAGCTTGCGCTGCTCAATGCCCCCCGCGAGTCGCCCACCCAGTCGGTCTTGGCAAAGTCCGGCGACGAGCGCACGAAGAGGCCCTGCAGCTTGAGTTCGTCATACTTCGGCGTCAGCGCGCGGGACTCAGATATCTAAGGACGCTGCAGGTGAGGATCTGTATCCAAGTAATAACGAGTGGGAAGGAGGGATACGCACGGGGGCACCGTAGTCGTACGACGTGTATACCTGTCGCGGGTCAGCGCGCATTTACGTCAATGGCACAAAGAAAAATGACTCTACCCCTCTGCGAGAACGTCAGTCGCCGTATACATATGCAATAAAATATGAATCAAGACGCACGGAAACGGCAGTCCACCCCAGGACGTGCCCCTAATCCCCATGCGAAGTATCAGCGATTTGTGAGATAGCTTGTAGGGAAATAATAATAATGGACGAAGAGATTGCATACCCATAGAGCATATAATAATTGATCAGCTTCGCGTTGCTCGCCCACAGGTGCAGGTTGAATACGGATTGGAAAGCAGGGCCGGTCAGCTCGGCGCATGGCCCGTAGCCTATGTGTACCACATAATGAAATCAATCGTCAGGGCACGCTGCGCAGTGGGGGAAAACAAAACCGACCCGGTGCTCCGGGGCCCCAGGCGTCGAAGGAACCTGCTTGGAATTCTACGAAGGGTGAATCTCAAGTTTGAAATTATATAGCTGAGAAGGGCATACCAGGGATGTACCACGGCTGCGATGGGTTCACGCGCGCGTGGTACTCGTGGTAGTTGGTTACGACGGGATTCCATACGGACGGATGCGAGCAGTCGAAGCGCTGCGGGTAAGAATCCATCCTGGGGCATATAACAATGAGAAATATGGATGCAGTAATATTCAAGAATTTTCGCACCCGTATAGATCCACCGCGCCCTGAAATAACCCATATAAAATAAATCAGAGATGAAGATGGAACACGCACCGTCCCGTTTATGAAATTCTCGCCTTGGTTGGGGTCGTTGTAGGTCAGCGGCACGACGATGTCCGAGTCGTGGAACACCGCCTTAAGCTCCTCGTAATACTCCCCGTGGCCGGGGTAGTCCTGCGTGTACTCGTTGTCTAATCGCGCCACGTCACCGCGGATAAAGTTAAATTTTCTGAGTCTACGCACCGAGCTGGATCGCTGAGCAGTTGTGAGCAAAGAAAAAAGATGGGGAGAAAGGCATACCGATAACAGGCCCATCGACATTGATCTGATAGGGCGCCGTCTCCTCGATGATGCCTTGGATGTAGTCCCGCCACGCAGCGGTCCAGTCAGAGTCGTTCGTGCGCAAGGGCCCGGCAACCTCGGCGGTGATCCAGTGCGCGATTCCGCCTGCAGAAGTTTCCGCATTTATATACTACCTCTTAATTAGCCTTTGCCAGCAGAGCAAACTGAAATATTTACCGGTCCTACTAGCGAATCAGCGTTGTTCCCTGATGGAAATGATTTAGGAAACGAACCTGGGCGCACGACAACCCAAATCCCCGCGGCCATCGCGGCCTCGTATAGCGGCTTGAGCGCACGGTATCCGTCAAAATCCACGACGCCTCGGGACGGATTCAGCAGGCCCATGTGGGTGTAGATGCTAATCGCATTTAAGCCGGCCGCCTTGGTTTTTTCGAGGATGTCAGGCCATAGCGAGGGAACAGGGAGACGCCACGTGTGGAACTCTCCGGAACTAATCCCCTGTGAGGAACCGGCTGGAAACGAGGAGTCTGACGTACTGAAGGAACACCCTCTGCCCCTTCAAAATCAGACTATAGCTATCGAAATGCACGTCGTCCGTACGACCTTTGAATGCACTGTCAGACGATATATGTGGTCCTATGAGTTTAATTGGGTGGGAGACGAGCTAGATGCGATATTCAGCGGAAATAGCAGTCAAACGAGGAGAAATACTCTGGGTGCGAGCTGGACCGTAAACAAGCTTGCAAGGACACATAATGAAAGGGTAAGGCGGTTAACTCTTGAGTTTCTCTTCGGCGGGGACGAATTCGGGGCCCCCAATTTGTTATGGGCCATTTCTGTGCGCGTTGACGCGTAATCGAAACGGTCCTGGCGAAGAAGGGCTGGAGCACTGCCACTGATTACATCAGTGATTCGGGCGGGACACGGTGGCCCGTCTTAGATCAAGGCTAGACTCGATTTATTAAGACATTAAAATAGGCCGCGACGGTCAGACCACAACTCATGTTAGTTGTGGTACTCATTATACGGGAGACTGCTAGGTAAGTAAATTCAAAACAAGGCTTGGACTGGAATTGAAGCGCCGACCAGTGTCGAGTCTTCAATCCTTGTTCACTGATCCCATCAGCCCAAGTCTTGGCCCAAGCAGAAATACTAACCCAATATAATTGGTCCAATTCGGCACCGCGCAGGGCCGCCGCAAGCATTATTTTCGAAATCAGTTCTGTTTGGGGAATGATACAATTCCCAGGCCTTCGTCCTCCATCTACGTATCATGTAAGCATAAACCATTAATTGTGTAATTAAAGCGACATTAAGCTAGGTACTACCGCAGTTCGGTTCAAGGGTCGTAAATGTGCGTCAGAAATACAAGATAAGACGTCGCCCAAAGTGGATAAAAGAAAGAAAGTCGCAGAGGGAACAAGCGCGCAGCTCGGGAAGATGCCAATGAAAATCACAAGAACCACCACCAGCCCTTGGGATCCCGCAAATTCCCATCCCCATAGTCAACGATCCCATGCCACGCGCAAAACGCTTCAGTCGGATCCAGGACATACCCAGGTCTGCAGCTACGCACGACGCACGCCCCGCACTCACACACCGACTCCGCAGCGCCCTCGATCTGCGTGCAGTCTTCTCCGCTGTCTTGCCTTTGTGGGGGAATCTGCACCCTCCGCCTGGGGTAATTTAATTCACAAGTCGTCCGATCAAGAGATTGCTTTGATTAATGCAAAGAGGACACGCACAGCTCCGGAAGTCGACCTCGGTGTCGATGCAATCGACGGCGGTGCTTGGGCGTGTCGATGACATCGACGCGCCTCCGTCGTTCCGGTCATGGTGTTTATGGCGCGCGCACGCGGTGGTCCCGAGCGGACATTGAGTTAATATGCCCTGCCCGTTCGCGCCTCCTGATCTAGCTGTAGGCAGGGGCACTGCGACGTCCAGCCCGCGGGTAACGAGGCGGCTCCTCCGTGCGAGGGCGGGGACGAGCAGGGCGGCTAGCGCTGCGAGTAGAAGAGCTACAAAATCAAAACGCATGGTGGTAAGGCAGGAGCTGATTCCACTTGCCTAGTCGGAGTTTTATACCAGAGAGCCAAATTGCTTTGTGCCAAGTGAAGAAGCCAAGAAGCACTCTGCGGGGAGCTGGGGGATTTATTGACATAAATATGGCTGAAACCGGGCTTGATCCAAAAGACCGGTACCTAATGAAAGCTTCACCACAGCGCTCTCTGGCATTTCCTTCGAGTTGTGGGAGAATCTAATTCACGGGGAACTTGTGTTCTGGGCTCAAGATGGGGAACTTTGTGTGGGCCTCGCTCATGCCACGGCTACTCAGCCCTTTACTGCCAGCGCCTCAATGCTGATCTACTCAAATTTCTTCCCGATTCAGGTATATTTCGACATTGACAGTGTAATTGCGGCGTCATCCCTAGACTCGGCCCAAATTTCCTTGGCATGCCATCCAGCTCAATTCGAATCTTGGCTTTCTTTTCATTACTCTAGTGAATTGTTCAATGGACCACCTTCAATTTGAACCAAAGTCAGGTTGGTAATCACGTGGGTTACCGTGAAGACTCAACTTTATCAAGTTAATACTTCAAGTCTTGGCGTAACATTTCCTTTCGCGCCAAAATTTGCCATGCCAACGGCCCGTGTCATTATTCTGAACGCGCAGATCGAACATTGACTGAACACCTTGTTGGAGAGTCAGAGAACACATTCCGCATATAAACCGACCTCCGTGTTTCGCGGATGCAGTGGAGATATTCTGCTTGTAAATTTCCGTGAGCCCAGTATGTATCCTCGGCCTCTGCGGCGGCACCGCGAATGTCGCGCATGTCGTGAAGTTGAAGCCTCGATTCCCGGATGTGGCCGGAACAGCTCAACCACTATGACGTCACCGCTCCGTCTCTCCCCGCATCCATCCAGTTCCTGTCGTCTTATCTCTGACATTCACCGGCAATTGTTTTGATAGCCATATGTGCCTGGTCTGTCCAAAATAGATGTACCAGCTCGGTTCGACGTCAGCGGGTCAGCGATGACCGGGTGAACATGTGGTAGTTGTTCTTTTGCGCGGCGCGATCCCATCCGCAGCCGCAGTTTTTCGCATGTCGCGGGGCCGTATATCGCCGCCCCTAGGAATAGCAATAGTATAAAAGGCCCGCATATCCCATAATCATGCACCCCATTCACCTTCTCAAGTTACAATCATGGCCAGCACTGACGCCTCCACCTCTGCCTCGCACCCCGCAACCGACGTACGCCGTTCATTTCATGGATTTCTCCATTATATGTTGAACCGAGCTTGGTTATACTCACAGACAACCGCTAACACTGCTACTTCCACGATTGCACAGACCCAGCCAGTGCCAACGACCGAGGTGTGTATTATATTTCTCGTGGCACCGGCACGGGCCGATATTCCTGGACTTACTACAGTTCTAATTATAATTATAACAGGAGCACCATAAACACGGCCTCGGCGCGGTCCTCGACAAGATCGTGCATCCTCACGGCCACAAGGAGCACAAGGACAAGGGAAAGGAGGGCGAGGCGGTGGCGGCACCAGCATTAGCATCGTCCCATGTGGAACCCGCCGTGCCAGCGACGGCGAGCGACGGCGGGGCACACCTCGCGCCGGGCGGGAGCGCTGTTGGTGGGATCTTGTAGGGTGGGTCCATCAGTTCGGGGTTCCCGGTACATCAGTTCGGAAGGCTTTTGAGCGGCTCTATTTGTTTGTGGGTTAGTTATCGATTTGATATCATACATGCGTTGTAAGACCAGAATATGTTGCAGTATAGTTGTACGCGAAATGAACAGCATCTGACGATCTTTTGCCCATTCTGTTCACCTGTAGTTTTGAAATCCATCCCGGATGGATTCCATCCGCCAATTGGTGGGAAACTTCGGCTTATGAATGCATACGTCATTTAATTATGTTTGAGACTGTGGGACGCCAGGTTTCCTTGTTTTCTTCCTTTGATACGAAAAAACACACAGCCATACATTGTTTTCCGGAATCGGATTTACGAACTGAAATAGGATTTCGGAGTGAACACGGTCATGTGATCCGAGAGAGAGAGAAAATTATAATTAAAATGCTATGTGCTACACTACGCCTTGTCCATAGCGGAATATCCCGGTGGCGGCTCATTGCTAAGTCCCTGCGCCCACGGGGTCGCCAGCTGCTTCTGTAGAACCTTGATCTGCTCCTGCATCATCTCCATTTGCCTCCGAGTCTCAGTGTCGTCGGACGGCGAAACAAATTCGTCGCGCGAAGCAACGATCGAGCTCTGCGTCGATTCTTTCGACTCCTCCTGCCTCAGCTGCTCCATCTCCCGGTGAATATCTTGGATTTTGCGGTCAAGTTCCAACTGACGGCCGTTGCGCAGCTCAGACTGGGCTTGCGCACGGTCACCTGCGGTCGATGAGGCAGGGGAGGCTGCAGTAGTAACGCCGTAGAGCGAGTCGCGATAAGGGTCATATCCGCCTGCAGACATCACAACCGCGCCGTTGGGCAGCGTGGACACAATCGACTGTACTCGGGGCTGGAAAGTCGGATACTCCGTCCCGTATTGTTGATATGGCGCGTTAGGTTGGACGAGAGCATCAGCCGGCTGCCGAGTCTGGCGACGGTGACAACAAATAAATATGCCGATAACTGCGACCAGCACGACGACCCCACCGACTCCGGCTACAATTGCACCGATCGGAGTTGAGGTGCGTGCTGAGGTTGCTACAACGGCTGAGCTTGGAGTGCTAGCCGCTTCGGGGGAGGTGGTACCGATCGATGTGGTCGACCTGGTCGTTTTGGGTATTGTTGGTGAGGTGGTTGTAGCCGAGCTTGGGGTGCTAGCTGCTTCGGGGGAGGTAGTACTGATCGATGTGTCGAACTGGTCGTTCTGGGTATTGTCGGTGAGGTGGTTGTAGCCGAGCTCGGGGTGTTAGCCGCTTCAGGGGAGGTGGTACCGATCGATATGGTCGAACTGGTCGTTTTGGGTATTGGCGATGACGTGGTTGTACTCGATAGACATATTACGTTTCCAGCCGAGTCGCGAGCTTCAAAGGACAGGATCTCTTCAGCCAACGTTGAATCACCAGAGGAAGAAAAAGCCACCTACAGCAAGTTTCGCCGGGCACTTCGCACCGAAGGAAATTAGAGGCTGGGAATCAAATATACACATAACATGAACATACCGCAGCAACGATCCACATCCGAACAGATTACCCAGTTGGGTCCGTAGCTGTCGCATTGGCCTGACGTCTGCCCGGTGCAGGTCTGTCCTGTTGGACAGCAGCCTATCCCATTGCAGTAGAACCTGAACGGGGAAATAAACTGCAGTCGATTCAAGTGGATTTCCCGGAACCTACTCCCCGGGACAGCACCCCCCACCCGCACATGTCGTAAACCCGGCGTCGCAGGTTGTTGACTGGCGAGCAACCAGCAGGCCGCGAATAATTGTGTCTCGGAACTGGCCACGATTGAGAATAGAGGGTCCAGCCGGCACCAAAGGTACCGCAAGGCCATTCCCGTTGCGCCGCCCATCGCAATAGACGCCCAACAGGAGGATTGCGAACAACCGGAGGGCGGGCGAAGAGGAAAGCATTGGGGCAGGAGGCCACAGATACAGCCCCGTTCGATGCTTTTAAACCTGATAAATGATCCGTGATGTTTCCTGACGATCGAGGTTATGTGGTCTCATTAACTCCTCTTTAGTGAATAATTGCTACTATAACCACTCATCTCCCCTGAATTTGCTAGCTTGCATTGATGGACAGCCCGATGACACTGGACCACCTCCGTTGTTCCTGTCAACAGTAAAGATAGCTAGCAAAGTAAGCTTGAACTTGGTTTGGAGCAGACCACATGAGGATTCTGCAGGCCTTGAAGAATCTGTCTAAAGTCCAGTGGCGGGACAACTAGGCCGCCCATACTCGTTTCTAGGTTCCATCCAGGCCGCATTGTGACAATGTGGACATTTAATTTTTTTCTTTGTCATTTTGCGCATGGGCAATTAGCCATGCTCAGAAGAGCATAAAAGAATACGATGAGTCTGGAGTTCGTGGCTGACAATTCGCATATTTCAGACAAGGAGATTTACGGCACTCCAGTTCAGAAGTACCAAAAAGAGACCGGAGAAACGGCAATGAGCTGATGGGTTAAGTCAGCGTTTTTAACTCAGGATTCCGATGAAACCGCAATCATGGACGTTGTTTTACCGAACGAATGAGTGCTCCGACAGTTTTCTTTTGGGTTCACCAAGTTACGGGAATGAGAGGTACAAGCACAGACATGCTGTTTATCAGAGACCCTTTCCATCTGTTGGGTTTTGAACTGCCGAGTCTCATTAATTGGTTTTTTGACCCTGCACAGATCGTCATACTCGGCATACCACATCACCGATGTTGCGTCGTGCATACCACCACTTTCTCGTTCATCGGCTCCCACTCCGGCGTCAACTCGCCCGGTGCAGGTCCAGGACGAAACTGCAGCCAGGAATATGCCGCAAACCGGTCACGTGGACAGGCGCGTTCCATGATTCGACACGTCGATGGCCGAGACGGTGATTAAATGTCCCAGCTAAATATATTCTAGTACCAGTAAGATAGTAGAAGGAATGACACGTAGGAGTCAAGTCGGTAATCATGTCTAAAACCTGAACCGAATTTAAACCTAAGCGGACCGGGATATTTTGTGAATGCAGTAGAGAGATTTCATACGCCGTGTTTCTATCATTGAAGATACCAGTGGTGTGTCAGTGACCGAGCTGGAGTGCCCATTCGGGTGTTGCCGAGGTCCCGATGTCTGACCCGTCATAGTGAAAGTAGCTTTCACAAATTGGCGAAAAATATGTGCCCGCACAACAGTGCGATGGTTCACCTGGAAGAAAAAAGGCGAAAAAAATGGGTGATTGAGTTTGCGCTGCGGACGAGGTTTCTCCGCGAACCAAGTTCGCCAGCCCTGAGGAGGAGGGGGAGCAAAAGCAGAGAGGTGGCAGTGCTAAATATCGCTGACTAAGCACCGAAACAGGAAATGGTGCTGAGGATGGCGAGAGCGGCAGCGTCGGTCAATGGGTACTCGCTGCGCGAAACTTAATAGTTATAGGGGAAGGTTAGTCTGACGACACCGCACTGGGAAGTGCAACTAGAGTAAACGAGTGGAAATGGGCTGGATGCGAGCATGTGTATTTGGATGACGGCGAGCAAAATTTTAACTTACATCCCGCGTCTTTCATCGATTTACGCGTCCTATGGAGATGTACAGCAGCCTGCCAAGGACACATCCACCAGCATGTAGTCGGTGAGACAGATGGCGCAGAGCAAGCTTTATGAATTTCAAGTAGGCGCCATCCTAGCGCAGAAGATCGCGACGGAGGCCACACGACGGAGGTCATTCACAAGGTCAGTGCACTGGATTCAGATTATCAATAGCCATGTCCTTTGCTCCTTTAGGTCGGATTTTCTCCGACCACCTTGGAGACATCGCAGAAAACGGCAACAATGTCAATATGAAACTCAAACAGTATGTGGAACGGTCCTCAAGGAACCAGCAACTCTGCGTTTCCCAGCGCTGCTTCCTGATTCGAAGCGAGGCATCGGCGCGCCCATACCTGTGATAAATAATGTAACTGAGCAAGTACCCATAACTTGTTCTCTCCCACATTGATTCGAGGGCCATGCCCTTCCCTAAACTCTTCAAACGACACCGGACGACAAGTGTCATCGATGACAAGGCGAAGGCCCGCGGGCCATCCAGTTGCAGCCACCTATCGGTACCAGTGCCAGAGCTCCGCCCCAGTTCATCGATGCCCCAGCTCGTAGTTCATCAAAATTCCCTTCCCGTCAATGGGTTCGTTGATAGCGGGTCCGGCTTCATCGATGGAAATCGTCCTGCTGGTTACGACTACCTTCATATTTCGGTACCGGCGGACTCCAAATTACTCCCTCCAACCCCGACGTCTCCACAAACCAGCCCAGCACGCTCCGAGGTCTCCGACGACATGGGACTCGGAGGGATGTGGCACGGTATCAACGATCGCGATGCAAATATTTCAAAGACAGAAAAAATAATCAACAAAATCAGCGACACTGCGAGTGCGTGTAGTTTTTTCTTCTTACTCGTTCTCATTCTCACCGATAGTTTCCAGATGGTGCAGTCAATGTAGGATCTTCTTCGGATGGTGTGGCCTCGTCAAGAACGTAATGGCCAGTGATGAAGCGAAGGCGATCGGGAATGCGATCCTCGAAGGGGTTCCTGCCATTATGAGCGCTCTGGAAACTTTGACAGAAATCCATCCATTTCTCAAGGGTTCGTTCTATCATTGTTTTCTAATTATTCAGCTAATGTGGGCCCTCGCAGCTGCCTATCTTCCATTCAAACTCATTTATCATCAGTACGCTACTTCATGCTGTTGAATCACTGACCGAACTTGGTTTAGAGAGGTTGAGCGTCGGGAGAACGACCATAAACGGACCACTCTCTTCGAGAAGATCAAGGATGTCATGCTTGTTTTGTTGGAGTACGTTTTCATGATTGAGCTGCGTTGAATACTAACAAGAATCACCAGGCTGAAAGGCATCGGGAAGGATGATCAGCGCACCACCCCCGAGGGCAAACCCATGCTCAGCCGCCTTGAAATGATCTGCAAGGACATGAAGAAGGACATCGAGGATTGTTACAACGGTAGGAGTTCAAGTCGACTTGATTCATGGACGACTTTGATATATTCCATTCCGCAGTACTCAATGCCCAGGAAAAGCGATCTGTTGGGATCAAGTTCCTGAAGGCTCTATGTGGAATAAGGAATTGGCTTCATACGCCACTCGTTTCACGAACAGACGCGCGGACCTCACCTTCGCCCTCAGCATGCGGAGCGTCGTTACCATGGAGGAGATGAATTCAAAGTGGTCTTTGCGTTGAAAACCCGATTTCTGATATTCTATTACAGTTGGTGATTCTTTCGTTTTTCAGGCTCTTATTGCTTTGCAGGATGATGGAGATGTTTCGACGGTGATGTCGCACAGGAGCGCGAGATGGACGTTGGATCAGCCAGAACGGGGTAAAGAGGCGTACTGAAGTCGGAAGAAATGCGCCAGATGATCAAGTTCGAGGCGGCGCTGGCGACTGACAGCCCGCAGGACATGCAGATAAGGGAGACCGTGTCGGGGGGGGGGGGGGGGGGGGGGGGGGGGGGGGGGGGGGGGGGGGAGCTCGGGAATAAGATCCAGCATCAGGAGATCGACTGATCAAGTACCTCCGAGGCGGCCCGCATCAGCGGATTAAGGACAAGGTATTCACTTCGCGCGTGTCTTCTACACAGCTCATTCACATTGTCAGATGGTCTTCCACGTCTGGAAAAACCAGGCAAGTGGCACCTTTTTGGCTCCATATATTATCTGATCCTCCTCAGGGTGGAGAGGGAGTGCGAAGACGCGACCGCTGGTCCTCGCGCTGCTCGATTACTTTGTCGAGCGGGTCGAGCACAGCAAACTGCCCCCAGTGTCAGAAGAACTGGTCCGAAAACGTCCAATCTCTTCAGTGCCGAAACAAGAAGAAGAAGACGACAACGATGATGATCTCGAGACGGATATCAGTGTTCCGTTGCCCGACAGTTGGATGACCGCGTATCTACAGGTCAAGCGCCTGCGCTATCTCCAACGTAGGTCACATCTACCCTCGTCGCTTTTCACTCACTCTTCGATCTAGAGGCGTTGGATCCTGACTCTTCCGGATTCACCACGATATCCGAGATCAAAGCGTTTACGTATGCGCGTCCCGAAGATTGGAGGTAAATCCCCAACTCATTTGACGAACTATGAGTTATCACTCACCCTTTCCAGTTTTCCGCGCTGGGTTTCATATTGGTGCATTGGTTGGCAAATCTATGCGACAAAGTACTGCGTGGAGATCGAAGAGCTGTTTGCGCAAATGATGTTGCTGAAATTCGAAAGCGCTATGTCAACGAGTACATCGAGGGATGCTGGCAGCACGTTACGGCGCTCACGTCCGCGATTGAGCGGTACGACTCCCCGCCTCCATGGCTAGAGGAGAAATTTGTCGGGTACGCCCAGTTGCAGGAGAGCATTCTGAAGGAACACTTGGCGAAGATTCAATACGATATCGACGCTGTAGAGACTGTGTCTTTGATCCTCCGCGGCGACTGCATCGAAGGGGTAAGCGTCTGTTGTCTGGTCCTTAATTTGGCGCTAATTTCCTCGTCCAGTCGATCTTCATACTTTTAGCGTTGCTCCTTAGGAGGCACGTGGCCAAGATGCACCTCTGTCTGAAGCAGGAGGTCGATTCCCAGGAGCTCTGGGATGACATGGATACAGTTACTTGGGTCGTCGACGCGGTATGGAGACGATTCGTGGAGCTGAAAGGTGCGCGCTCTGCCATATATATCCCTTGTCGGCCGTTGAACACCCGTGTCGCAGAACAATTCCAGCATCAAGGAATCGCCGATCTAAAACAAGTATTCGAGGGGCTGTCTTGCGGACTGGTGCGCTTTTGGTTTAGCGTGTCTTGAACATGACCTCGTAAATATTTACAGTTTAAAAATTATTGGGATTGGCAAAGCTGGCTCCAGCCGAAATATTTCATGGATAACGATATGACGCCGTGGAGTTCCGTCAGCACTATCCGCGAGTTGGATCCATCTGAGTTGACCGATGGCCTCCTGGCGTACACGGGTTCCAAAAACCAGACCAGCCCTCGTCGGATACAACTCCAGACCCGTCAAGGTAGGTTCTTGGTCAAAATCTTGAAAACGGTATGCTAAAATCGGTCTCTATCTGCAGTTTTCTGTCGCAGACGCCTCTGAAACTGAGACTGCACAGACTGGAAAGCCACCGAGGTAATATTCACCTTTCATCTTATTCGCACATTAAACGGGTTCGTCTATAGCCCGATTCCGACCGTAGAAGCTCTCTCTCCGCTAAAATGTCGGTGGCACCTTCGGGTGACCATCCTGTTGGATTCTTCGGCGATTCTGCTGACACTCTTTGATTCATTTAGTCCCGTTTTAGCCAAGCCCTCCGACGCGGAGATGTCCATGTGCACGACACATCCTCCATGTTGAGCGCCATGCTGACCTTCTGTACTTATCTAGCACGGGCACCTGGTATAGCTGGCACTGGACCGACACCCAAAAGCCTTTCCTCGCCATGTCTACCACCAATTTCAAGTGCGGGGACAGGACGCCAGACTCTGAAACCGAGACGGGTATCTCCGGCGACGGTGTCTCCGTCACCGATTTTCTCTTCACGCTTCACGGGACTCTCAACTCGGCCGACCAGCCCGCGGGCAGCTTCGCCCTCACTTTCCAGCGCATCTACGCCGACGACGGGACGTGGATCAATTACACCGGCACATTCCAACCTGAGCGAGACATCATGACGGGAACATTCGAGCGCGCAATTGCGAGCGGGTCGTTTTTGTTCAAAAAGGTCCCAGACTCTGCCATCATGTGCGCGCGACCCCTGGTTTTTTCGCAGCTCAATGCGAAAGAATTGTGGTCTTTCGCACTGAATGCGGTCGTCAATGATCTGAGACGGAAGAAACCCGGTCTATCGTACTTGTGCGAGCGCCTGACCAGTATGGGCCGGATTTTGAACTTTATAAATAGGGACAATCAGGACCTTCTGAACGAGACCGAGCAGGTCGAGTACTCGAAGCTCCTCGCGACATTTTCCTTCGAGCAGATGCAGGAGCTGAACAAGTTGCACGATTGGTATGATCGTTCGGGCGATCTCCAACCGTGAGCATCCTGCGAGATCGCAGTATACGTCGGTTCTAAATTTTTCTCTCTTAGGAGAGGCTATTCGTGCGACGGCTGTGGAAGCAGAATGGTTAGATCCAGAGTGGTGTGTCTGGACTGCGTCAGCGACGATGCTCCGACGGCCACCGTCGACTTTTGCTTCAGGCCCGAATGCATTGCATCGGAAAGCCTGCCCAGCCGACTGGACGTCACGCACCTCCCATCGACACGATGGTGCAGCTCCGTGACCTGTTCCTGCTCAAGGATTATTACCAGACCAAACAGCAAGCCCAATATTATCTCAGCGCCGCGCGCTGCCTTTACAAGGATCCGGTGCCAGATCCAAGTCTTTTGCCATTGGAGGATGCAACGATTGCCGCCGAGGCGAACGTCTCTATTGCCACTGTGGAGAACACCTCAACATCGACTCCGATTTTTGGCCAGCGGCGGTGGTTAGCCTTTCTCCGCTGGACACCAGTATGTCCCAAACGCCCGAGCCAAAAGGCGAACAGTCGCCTGTTACCGCGAGCACAACTCTTTTGTCAGCTGCAGTCATGCCGCCTGAGGAGACCGTCGCGGAATATAAGACGCTCAAATGTGTCTTTTGTCATGAACGCGTCGTATCACCCTGCTGGTATTGCAATTGCTGCTTCGGTTAGTGAAAGTCCAGTTCTCACCGACATACTCCTGACGGAGACGTTTTCCTTTTCCACAGGCAAGTGGGTATGTGATCCGTGCGAGAAGGTGATCAACGAGCTAGCTCCGTGGGAGTTCCAAAAGCGCTATCACGCCGAAATGGCATTAAGCGCGGACAATCCGAGCGTGCACACTGTTATGCACCCCCTCGTCCGTTTCGCGCGCGCCAGCGCTCAAGAATCAACCAAACCTGACGCAAATGACGCCTCCACCGACACCGATTCAACCAAGACGGAGGAGTCGTCTCCGATGGGACAGTGGGAGCTGCTCGAAAAGCGGATCCAGGAGCTCGTGACTGCGCGGCTCGATGCGGTGAATAGTCACGTCGATAAACGCCTGGACGACGTTGATAGGCGGCTAGACGACGTTGATAGTCGGCTGGGGGAGGTGGAGATGCGGCTGACGACTGGGCTTGGTAATATCGAGCGTCTGTTGAACGTGATTGCGGCGCGGGAAGTCAAGCCGTAGTCTGAGACTGGATGATTTTCTTTGGTTGCTTCCTATTCGCTGAACCAGCCGTCATCGGCACCGCCCGCCAGAGGGATGTAGAATTTGGATTGTCGTCGTGGGGGCGGGGAGCCGGGCACGTATTGTGCTAAAGACTAAAGTAGAGTTGGAGGATACTGTACATGTGGCTGGAACTTGTATTGCCTTTTTATATGGGTTTTGACTAAGCCAGCTACTTATCCGTCCTTCGTGCTTTCTCAGTCAGCGATGGAAAATTTCAGGTCGCGCCAGTTGTGCTATTGAATAGAAGCAGCTGTTCGTTAGAAGGCTTGCGTTGAGAACTCGGATCGACAAAGAGCGCTGCTCAGTCTTGTTGCAGTGAAGCGGGGATCTAATCGTGTTTTGTCCGATACACACTGCGTTCCGGCCCCCTGTAGGCACACCCTTGCCTACGCTCGTGTTCGCTGGTCTACGTAGGTTAAAGTATGTCGATGGTTGTAGGCAAGGGGATATCAGCACAGCGTTGCCTTCGCTCGTGTTCGCTGGGCTACGTCAGCGTACGTCACGTAGGCGAACTTTGCCTAAGTTTGTCGACAGCTGTAGACAAACCTTGGTCTCCCCCACCTCATTTCGCCCTTTAAAATGATCTGTTCCAAACTTGAAAAATCTGCATCCCACCACGTTCTTCTATATGGGCCTACTGCTGTAGACCAACGTAGGCATACTAGATCAATGTAGACTCACGTACACCAAGAGTATCTACATGCTGTATGCATATGTAGGCGAACAGGTTTGCCTACATGTTGTCTACGGCAGTAGACACAGGGTGTGCCTACAGGGGGTCGGAACGCAGTGACAGACGTCCTGGAATACATCAATACTCCTGCAAGGGGGTCGAACGATAAGAGTGGCAGTTGGGGAAGAATGCGGTGAGGCATGAGTGACACGAACGACAAGCGTCTGCTCCTCCTTCTTGGCGAGTCCATCCACAGCGCGCGGATCCTTCCTCCGACGGAGTAGTCGAAGATAAACTTCGCGTATATCTGTTGCCTGTTCACACATCGGAACGAATAATCGAATCAGCAACATAAAAGGAGATACAAGAGAACGCACAGCAGTGCTCTCTCCTTCGTTTTCAGCGATGGAGAACTGAGAATTCGGTTAGTCGCAAACCTCCCAGTAAGCTAGGATTCACCTCTGACGCGCTCCCGTGAATATTTTGATCAGGATCCAAAAAAGGGGGCACCTGGCGTATAGGGTCAAAAAATCTTGCTATAATCCCAGGCGCGCAGTCTGTCTCGTTCTCGATGGTGTCTTTAACTGCCGTATATCGCACTCTGTAACAAACCAGCCATGAAATATAACAACCACGGCGATGACATTGAAAATCTTGACGTGGCAAAATGGGACCTGGTCAAAAACTAACAAAATCTTGACGTGTCCCGAAAAGGCAACAAAAAAAAGGGGCACCTGGCGTATAGGGTCAAAAAATCTTGCCATGATCACCTATGAGTGCGTGCATAACCACTACACCATAGAGCCGGTATAAACCCGCCGAGTTCCAATGCAGGTCCCTCGGCAATACTCGCGGCTTGGTCAGCTCGCATTTTCAATGATAGACAGGTCGGGTACAAATTCTGTGCTAGAGTTTATGAACTTTATCTACAAAATATCCCGCCATGGGCGCAATGGTCTCCATTCCATTACACAAAAATCATCTACCTAGTAACATTCGAGGCTTATCGTAAAATTGTCAAATCTACACGTTGCGCGCCAATCATCGACGCATAAGGCTCGTCTTCCTACCGGACCGCAAAATCAGGAACTGACTCGCGAATGCATGAATCAAAATTTCGAGTTTTCGGAGTTCAAAATCAGAAATTAGCCCTGGTTGAGCCCCGGCAAGAGCGTCGATCCCAAGTGTTATCTCAAATGGGAGCTTGTGGATGGCGGGCAGATCTAGGGGAACTCTCAGTGTCAACTTGACCGCGCGAATTCAATATGAAATGCACCGCAAGGAAAGTGATGAGATCGACAACATCCAGCTCTTTCTCGAGCTCTAAAGTACATCCTGTGGAAATTCAGTTATACTCAGCATGGTGGTAAGAGCAATGGAGGTTGCTGTTCTTTGTGGATTCTCTGGCCTGGTGTTTCAGATGAAAGACATAGCGGTTGGTTACACCAGCGCAGCTCTAAAGTTGAGTATCCTCCGTTCTCCGTCAACCTGCTGCGGATATCAAGTGTGCGAATCCAACGGTCCGCACGGTCTACAATGATTCACTGACAGCTCCATACCACCTTCGGAAACCGTCGGTACGGACAAGGTCGCGTCGCTACAGGGAAACGTGGACCTGCCGAGAATTCAGTGGTCTCCGAAGTTCATTTAATGAGAGAAGTTGAATAGCAGTCAGATAGGAGTCAGAGATTTAATTGGACTTACGTGCAAGTGCGTGACGAAGGACCAGTATTCAGTGCAAAATGAGTTCAGCGTCCAGCTCACGCCTTATCCCAGAATGCCGATCGACATGGACGTGCGGAGGACGCAACCCCACGATCAAGATCACCTATCGTGCCAGTCCAGCGAGAGATGATAATTAGACGGAGGAAGGGATGGCCGGGGCTTTCAGTGTCAATTCAGATGCGCTGATTCAATGGATGACTATGAAATCCAGTCGAGTAGCACCGTGACGTTGGCGTTCCCGATCAGTGAGGGCTCATGAATATCCTGTGCAAATGAGTCATTTGAAAGTTCCCTCCGCGCTGTGAAATTGGGGCTTCGAATTATAAAGTGCACTCAATTAAACATTTCTTCAACCGCAGATGATGTGCCCTGCAAGGACGTCGCCATGCCGGGATAGGAAATAAACTTGGTATCTTACTGACTGTCTTCAATGAGTGCGACAATCATCCTGTGCGGGATGCATCGGTAACGGAGGGATTCCGGGCCAGGAAGGTGTACGCACGAATAAAGATAGAAGAAGAACGAGAGCAGATAGAAACCAGTCTTGATGAAGCTCTCTTTCCTGTGCTTCCAGGGTACCCTTCGGAACTTCATCTCGCCTACGTCGAACAAGTGGTTTTTGTTGCGTATTCTGTTCGTCATCGATAAGAGGAGGAGAAAACAAAATAAATTGCCTACTTTTTGACATTATACGCAGCCATCAGTGCGTTGAGTATAAAGGCATCCAGTTCCCGAGAGAAGAAATACTGGGGCGAGAAAAGCTGGGGCAAGACGTTCTGGCTGGACGAACTACAGAGTTGTTTATTGACGGCAAATAATGCAAGTACGATCCACGTACCTTGTTGAGTTGATTGCATAGGTACATCTTATTGATGTGGTGCTCCTCAAAGTCCGCAAACATAATGAGCTGGAGGATACAATAAGCTGCAAAGCCAGACAAGAGTTGCGATTCACATAAAAGATATGGACAGACATCAGCGCCGCGGCTATCATGGCAGCAAAAATAAATAACCAGCCTGATAGGATTGTGGGGTAAAGTAGCACGCGAAAAGCAATGGATGGATGGGAAAGAAAAGGCAGGTCAAGATATGCTGCAGTGCCAAAGCCGTGTGGACCCACTTGTTCCGTTCATCCTTATGGCGTATATCCTCAGCGGAAATAACTGCCACGAAGTAGTCCAACAACCGTTCGAGTTTTACGAGGCGATGAGGCAGGTGGAGAGGAGCAGACGAGAGCGCCGAAGGACTCGAGTGCGCAAATTGTCTGATGGCGCACGTGGGTTATAATCGGTAGACTCCGATCATAGTAGCCGCTTTTTCCGGACGCCGATTTATGATGTCTGGATTGTTGCTATGTGTTTTGGTACCGGCCCGCAGCCTGCTTACTGGAGAAAGTTGGATGCGAATGCAAAGACACTGCTCTCCGTCGAGCAGGGGTCTGGGACTTACACTAAGTGGACAAAAGAAGTGTCGCGTGCCTTTTGAGCCATTTCTCGCCCATCCATGCATATTTTTGTGGTATGAGAGGCAAAGCGGATGCAATGACCAAAATTATTCCATCAAAACAGTGTGATGCGCCATCAATATCGGCCAAATTGAGAAACCCAAAACCTGTGTGTCAGGAAGTCTTGGGCAAAATCCAAGTCACCCATATTGAAGCCAAAGGTTTCTCATTCAATATCGCACTTTAATTAAAATATACAGGCAGTAACGAGCTACAGAACCACAAAACTGCGAGTTTAGGCCATTTTAGGCAGTTTTGACCGTTTTGCGGGCCACATATCTTCTGATTTCCTGTATATTTTCGGTTCATTCAAAATATGGAATGCAAGAGAACATAATGGCCTTCAATTTTAGGGGTTTATACTTGGCCGAAAAAATTATAGAGCATGTTCAATCTGAATTTTCTGTCTTCTCATGTTGCGCCTTTCAGCTGATAGTGCATCAATATTTTTGATGTGATCGGAGTATAGAATGGTTGGGTGGATCTTTCTGTATCGCATTTTAGTTCATGCAAAAATATGGCCTCAGCCCAACTGCCAAGATATAGCCCGGAGAAACATGTGGCATTTCTTTTGTTCACTTGGTGTAGATGTTAAATATTAGTCGATCAACGAATCAGCCACCATCTGGTCTACGTACCACTGCGCAGTACAACATGCGAGTACAAGCACCATATTGTTGTAGCGCTGGTCTATAAGAGCCTAGCATCAACACGAGCAAGCTGCAACCAAGCTGCAACCAAGAGTTGTTTCCTTCATGTTTGGGAACATCGTCAAATCGAGTACGACGCTGCGGCTTTGGACGGCGGTAAGTGGGAAGTAATTATGAGCAGGGTTCAACCTACTTTGGCCTGAGGGCAGAGTGAATGAACAAGCCGAAGCTAACGGTTAGTAACGCGGTTGATGTGTGGTCTGAGTTCCACTGCAGATGGCTGCCAGCAAAGACAGGATCATATGTCGCTACTTTCTGGCACTCAATAATGCCGGTGTCACAGCCAGTACGGGCTAGAACGCCAACTTCGCGCGTGCACCGCATTGCATAAACGCTGGCATGGTCCATGAAATAAATCTGAGAATATTTGGAGATGTCTTTGACTGAAAGCACTCTCCAAAGTTGTTTTTTGCAAGACAGAATCCAAAAGAAACTCACCTCCGTCGTGGGCTCAGAATAGAATATCGGTGATATAAAGTATAGAAGTGATAAGAAACCTGTTTCTACTGCTTTACGACATGACAAGAGCAATAAATAGCACAGCATTTGAATCAAACCCCATAGTTCCCCGGCGGTGTAATTACTCTCCGTCTCCGTTTCATGACTTTCGTTGAGTAACGGCAATCACCTACCGATGGGCTCGGAAAATCCCGCACTTGTATTCACACCAGTTGTCCATCGGCTAGCAGTTCAATTTTGCAATTTTACTGCTGGTAATATTGATTCGAATGACTTCTCGGTAATCAGGAGAACATTGAACCAGGTATGCATTCACTTAGGTGCAGACTCTGCTGCTGCATGCCTAAATTCAACGCATAATGCCGCAAGTCATGGGAGCAATCAGAAAATAGCTGACCATATCCCTGACAAACGCAAACGGTGGCTCCGTTTCATCACTAGGATCTATTCGGGAGATGGATGATCGGCGACACACAAAACGTAAGTAACACAGCAATATCGGTGACTCCTACTGAGCCCACTTGGCCGCCCTAATTTATTTACGTTGGACATTGAAGTATGTATGTAACTTCATGATATAATTAGGTCAGATTCACTTGGGTTCAGGGTCTTCCTGTCATTACCGGGACATCATTGAGTAAGATTCCCCTAGCGCCTAATATTGTGAAGTTCATTGGCGCATTCATCCAGGCACTAGTAGCCAACAACAAAAATCACATAAGGCAAAAGCAAAAGCCAGAGAGGAGAACGAAATCTATTTTGTTTCTTCCATATTATATAATTAATACAATAACAATTCGTGTTGCCTCGGCCAATATCCTACAACTCAACAGTTAAATGTGGCGGTACACAACGTCATTGACCGACGTCCGTCGGTTCGGTGCGGCGTTCGTCCCGATCCTGACCTGACCTCTGTTCCCTTCCTCGTCGCGTGACGTGGATGCGCACGTCGCCGTCTGTGACTGTTCCCGCGGAACGTCTTTTGCAAACCAGTCGGGCTCGTACTCATCCTCGTCTGGCGGCATTTCTATGATGACGGTCGACAGACAACCCGAGGGCACGGAGTCGGATTCAGGGTGCCGTAGCGCGCGCCAGGCGCGAGTGAAGGACTGCAAGAGACACATTGCATGAGATGAGAAGCCAGAATGAATGGCTGAGAAGAAAGGAAACTAGGAGGACGGAGTGGAATGCAACGCACAGGATCCGTCGCAGCGATCACCACGTATATGAGCGGGCGCGCGGCGTAGATGGCGAGGTCTGGGTATGGCCATATGGTGGTGGTCAGTGGTCGAATATACAGCAAAATTCATCAAACGTACCCGCGACGATGATCCGCCAGTTCTATGCGATCCCAGCCTTCGCTTTAATTTGTGGGTAACGATACACGGAGCAAGCAGACGTACGAGTGCTTTCTTATCGGCGTGCCTTATCTCGTGCAAGTCGAGCACGGCGGTGGAGATGCTCAGTATGCACGACACGAGTGGGTACAGACCTATATACACATAATATAACGGTCTCAGTTTCGCCTGATATTTGACAGGAACGAAGTGATCACCGATGCGAAAGATAGTATTCCGTAACTTCAGGATGGTCAAGCCCGTCTGGCGTGAAGCGTCCGACGTGTAGGTCGCACTGAGCCGCGTGTGCGCGAGGAAGTCCCGAGTCCCGAGCTTTTAAGAGCGTCGTGATCAGCGTTTCACCGCCTAGCAGAGGGACAAAAGCGCACCCCATGGACAATGACATATCCGACGATGATCAGAAACGCAACAACTTCCCCGGTGCAGGTGGAGAGAATCCAGACAGTCTGCGTGCCAATGAGCCAGCGCAACGTTTCCGCGGGATCGGTGCCGCTGTACCAGCATGAGTCGTCGACGGCCCACCTGTCCCAACGCAAAATTAAACTCTAGATGGCCTCACGGAAATTGAGATGTGACATGCCCGAGTTTTCTTGACGCATATGGCGGGACGTTGCATATAAGACAGAAGACTGCGGTCCCGAAGACGTAATATTTCTCCATCATTTGGCCGCTGATCCTGTATACTAGCACTAATCTGGCGGAAGCTCAGTCCGCAAAACCGGATGGTAAATCAAGGAGCTTACGGAAGATTAACCGCGATGCAGAAAAACATGCCAGCGGAGAACATCAGGCTCAGCTGTGTGAGCGGGAGGTTTTCAACATACAGAAATCCAGCTGGGAAAGTGGACGTACATTGGTCAGAAACGCCAGGAGTTCGCACCTCCAGCCGGGGTCCGCTGTCAGGGTGCCAGTCGCCAGTGCGATTCCAAAGATGATGCTGGAACCGTCAGTCGCATATATAGCGGCGCAGAAGGGGACGTACTGTCCCATTAGCGCGTATACGAGGAGACGGAAACTGACCCGGTTCAAGTGCGGTCGGGATACTTGATTCCATGCCGCGTATCCGTACAGGATGAGCAACGCGGCCGTTAAACTGACCCCAGGGGCTATTAGTCCCAGCACGACCAGCGAGCTGTGATTGTCTTCGTCAACGTTCTGTTCGCACCGGGAATTAGGCAGCGTACGAGGTTTTGTTTCTGGCCCGACGCGGCATGGTGGAGGAGGGAGAGGTAGGAGCTTTGATAATACTGATGTACGGCAGATAATATGCTCTGCGGATACATCCGTGATGCCCTTGATTGCGATGTTACGAAGGGGTTACCGGCTTTGTGGCGTGGCAGCGGAAGCAAATCCTCAACGTCGCCGATCAATCATAATTCCCGACCCTGTTCAACCCCCTGTTAGAGACAACAGAGAAAAACGTTACATAAACGGTTTCCAAATTCTAGTTAACACACTTGAGGAACACCTCAATGTGGTGTTCTTATATCCAATGAGAACGGAATTTGCTCATTACTTCGGGGATTACGGAGGCCCCCCCCATGTGCGTAACGGCATTTCCTGGATAATTTTCACCGGCAACGACTGGCTAACAACCAGCAACACAAGCGGATGAGCTTTGGAATGCTTCTGCAGACCGAGTTTCATTATTGCAAACACTTCAAAAAAAAGGAGTAAGAACCCCCTCGGCGGGTCGACATCGACAGGAACTATTTCTTGCGGGGGCCGACAGGGCCATCGTGAAGCCCGTGCATCGAATACCCCCAAAGTGGGCCCTGTGGTTTTTCTGAGTTCGTCCAGTTTCTTGAGGTTGCTGGCCATGCCGAATATTTTCTTCGGCCGTCTTGAATGCGCCGATGCCAATGGCGACGGCGACCGCATACCCAGTAGCTACATGAATACGATGTTACTCAATGAACACTCGCTGCCATATTTATGATCAGTGGAGCGACGAGGGTCGTTAATGTAACGAAACTGTACTTACAGAGGACCGCGAGTCTGGGATCTCTCTTTACGGCAGTGCGAATTTTCTTCCGTGGAGCAACCGTGAGGGTCCTTCTCGACGAGTTATTCCGCATTGATTCCGGAAATACGATCCCACCAAGCATGAACTGGTTTCAAGGGTCGGAGACCGCCAAAGCCGGCGCCAGAGCCTCCGCGCAGGCTCCTAGTTTGGCGTTGGTGTACATTTTTAAAATTTCCGGACAAATAGAAAGTAGCGCACCACTTTGTCCCACTTGGGAATGAGGCTGAGCAGGAGTTCGAAAAGTTGTGTAACCTTTTTGTTTGCCCTAGACTTCGGCTCACCTCGCTTGTGCGCGATGGCGTCAAGTACGGTGATCAAATCCGTGATCATCGGAGCGCACTCGAGGATGGTGTGCGAGAGAGAGCCGAAATGAGAAGTGGAAAAAGTTAGGGGAGTCAAAGAACGAGCGCCAGGCGAGGGTTCATCTACGTTGCAAACGAATCATGTAGAAGCTCCGCTTGGGATTCGAAGTCGGTCAGAGGAAGACCGCGTTCGGCTGGCAGCGGTCGCACCTGCGCCGGAGCATCCATCCCAACCCAGAATGAAGGTCTCAATGGAACCGCCGAATATCGAGTGCGCGCGGGGCTATGCCACAGACGAGGCCGCAAGGGGGCTGTGGACATGGCGAGGATCAAGAATGTCGATGTTTCACGGAGGTTAGCTGAAGAATAGCGCGGTGGCGAGTTCCTGAAAACCAACATGTTCACGCTACTCATATTATCTGAGACCCCTTAGTGGGCCACACTAGTTACTGGGCCACTTGCATAATATAAGCCGGTGGTATGCATAGACCTAGGATTTGGTACTTCTAGGATGGAATACAATGTATGAGGACGGCGTGCGTAAAATTTGGAAGAAAGTGTTGGCGGCGATCAACAGCTGTGCTGGGTTTTTGATCGGGATGACGGCGTGTGAACATTATTTCTTGTCTCCGAAGACCTTCTTCCTTGTTCCTCCACCAATTCATGGCCAATTCACAAGATCAGGGGCTCGTCCTCATACCTAGATCCAGGAAAATGATATGCGACTATTCTGAGAGCAAAAATAATCCCTCTCGCCTTGCTGAGCCCCAAGAAGACCTTGATTTGAGCTTGAGTAGCAGATTCTCGACCTCTCGATGGTGAGCCAACCGTGTATGCTACGGACCTGAGAATTTGAGGATGTACTTTGGGCACCAAGAACTCTCTCAAAACGAAATCATGGGTTTTTAACTGCCATATTTGGTGGTCGCCGGGGGATACATCCTAAAACGCCCGAATTTCGTTGGTGCGTATGTACGAATTTTTTTGAAGTGGTTATTGTAGGCCAGAGGTCAGCCGCTGTTAAAATATATATGCGAATGCATCTTATCTATCGGTCCGTATTCAATTTTGGCGCACCAATGCACTCTGTGCTTTGCAGAGCGTGCCATTCTGTGCACACAGTGATTTCACCCCTTTTCCTTGGCTCAAAGGGAAATATTTAAAATGCTTATACACCTCGGAAGTGCTCTGTTATTGTACACAATATTGCAATTGGATGTCTTTAATGATTTGGGATACATTGAGACAGCCGATATCAGTCCGAATGAACGATGTGAGGAGGTGGCCCACTAAGCCGTTTTTGCTGTATTGGGAAACCGCCAGAACAAAAAATTCCGCAAGTCGAGAGACCATCGTGTAAATTCGCGGAAACTAATTCAACCCACTCACAGGATGAATACCTTGGTGCTAGACCCCATATAACCGCATTTACCGCATTTTACGTGTGGGCTTGAGGTAAAAAGGCCAAGGTGGCCCACTAAGCAGTCGCAGATAATATGCGGTGTCACGGTGGCGTAGTTTCCAGATATAGTTGAGGGCCTTGAGCTCCGGAGGCGATAATAGGAGAAATATACGTCAGATTTGAGGATGGAATCGAAAATATACGCACCGCTACATTGAAACCCTAAATATAGGACCGCGACTGCGAGCGGACGAAAAGGCGGCAAGAGGGAGCAGCGGAACTAGAGTTGATATCAGAGGAAGAGCTCGATATGGTATTTTATCGCTGTAACCTGCACAATCTCGGCCTCATAATTAGGCAAGTGATTGGATTCATCACTACACCCTGCTTCGGGACAGAGAAGTGTTCAGTGTTTCATGCTCGAGAAAATGCAGAGAAGATGATCAAGCCTGGGATTTAGATTTGAACTGACGGTACCTTCCTCCTTTGTGACCAGCGAGGATAAAGCGAGGACGTGAAATCAAGAATCATGACGGAATATACAAATTTAAGCCAAATCTATGAAATAATCTGGAAAGTCGGTGATGAGAGGGTAATTTTCCAGGCAACAAAGAGAGTTACCTTTGGTTTCCCCGACACGACGTCTGTGAACCAATGATTCTGCGGAAAACCAAGAATGCGAACCTCCGCGGGCACTCCTCTCCCAGTCCAGCACAAAGTCCTGAATGTGAACCATCACGAATCGTGGATCCTGGATAAGCGCCTCCTCGGTAAATCGAGGTGGCTTTACATTTGCGCGAATGGCATGTAGATCACTCTGCGGCAACCAAACGATGACAAGCACTTGTAGTCTCCGGCAACTCTCCAGCACCCGCTCGCAAATGGAGCTCCGAATATGGTGGTGGAAGGAAAGATGCGTAAGCTGGGGCGTTTGCTCGAGGCCGGACCACGAGTCCCAGTCCCTGTAGGCCCAATCGAAAACGTCGAGATGGGTGATCCGTTCGAAAAGGAAGAAATTGACCGATCCGGAAGGTGAAAACAGGATGTGGAGAAAGCAAGAGATTCGCCGTAATGGTAAAGCGGCAAGGATCTGCAAAAGGCCGGGTTGTGTGGTGGCAGAAGAGAATGCCAAATGGGTCGTGCCATCACAGAGAGTAAGGAATTCGGTAAAGAAATCCCATCCTTATGGCGTCCGTAAAGTACAAATGCCGAGCATGCTCGCGCAACAACAGCCTGCTGCAAGTTGTCTGCATTGTGGAATACACGGCAGACTCAACAGCGCTCGATAAATGAGGGGTTCAATCCTGCGGGTTCCATCAGCTAGCTCGACTTCACGCCAATAATGACCGTGCTATACCAGATTTTCACGCGGCGCGCCACCCGAAGGAGAGCCGACATGCCTCCGGGTGCAAGAAAGCCGCAGTCTCAAATATGAGCCTCTCCAGCTCGGGGGGAGCATACCACTCGGCGAGGACATGTTTTTGACTAAGGGCAAGGAGTCAGCAGTGGCTGTGCCTGTCTCGATAATCAATGGTTCGGCATTGGCCGCCGAGGAGGAGTGCCGCCGAGGGCCAAGAAAATATACCTGGCCGTATCTCATAGGTCTCAAAGAGTATTGACACCGACCAGTATTTTTAATGCATACCTGCGGTGTTCAAACCTCTGAACTGGTCCGTTTCATACCATTTGCATTCGCAACCATATCAACGATCCTCAAACTTCATTTCATGGTAAGGGAGGACCTGGGAGGTCTATGGCGAAAGCACTAAAAAAATGGATTTCATGATCTACCGGGCCAAATTAAGTGAGAAAATTCCGAACAACCATTTTCCACAAATCCTCAATTGATGTCGGAGGCACAGGCAAGGGCCGGCTGTGGAAGCCAAACCGCAAATACGGATGATGTTGCTATTGGTGGAGGATTTCGGATTTTCATCCGTACAGATGAGTGACATCACGGATGGCATCCAGACAATAACGACTACATTTACATCTCTCCTTGGACCTCGGACTGCACGGTGCCGTTCTAATAGCGACGTTGTTTTTGCTTTCCGACTGAATCGCCGCTTTTAACTTCCTCTTCAGTTTTTGTCCAGTCTCGAAGCGGACGCTCACGCATTACACACAGGCTCCAGATTTGTGAAGCAGGCTCATCTGCTTGCTCATCTGGCATTTGAACCACAGGTGTGAATTTTCTTTCCCAAAATTCCTGGGCGGCTCGTCACATGTTCGCCCAGGCCATCCCGAACTCAATGAGAATACAGCACCGGTCTCCTTACAGAGCCCGAAGCACCACCTTGGTTTTCTTCTGGTCTTCACACGTCAATCCGCTGGGTTTGAATGATGGGTCAAACCTGCCGAGTGCTCAACGAGGG
Source organism: Mycena leptocephala (assembly GCA_029378395.1). Lineage (NCBI taxonomy): Eukaryota > Fungi > Basidiomycota > Agaricomycetes > Agaricales > Mycenaceae > Mycena > Mycena leptocephala. The sequence goes on along the minus strand of JARJLF010000556.1, from coordinate 42,563 downwards.
CCCGCAAAATAAATAATAATGTGTTCGAACAACTAGCCGAAATCCTGGCCAGGCTCCGCTCATTTTTTTCCTACTTGCTGGCTGTCAGATTCGGCGGGAGAACATCAATTATTTCTTATCTGCTTCGTCTCTAGATCTAAAGCTGTTGACTGCACAGCCATGGATTTGATAATTCCATGCCCTTATAAACGGCCGGCAGGCCAGTCTATTACACCCAGATTACACCCTACTGTTAGTATGTTCACCGAGGGCAGCATCACCGCAGTGATTCTCTTGCTCTCCCTGCTCATCCACGGTGGGTCTAGATCCCGGGCACGTCCTGAAACTCACAGTGCCTGCAGTATCCGCGCAGACACTTTACACCGTCTCGGCAGGAACCCTTTTTAATCCGTGGGCCAACGCAACCATCACGGTCTCCGCTATTGGCACTGGCGCAGACGGGGGAACTACATATGCGGAAGTCGCCACGGCTGTTCCAAGCTTCTATATCACCCAGGAGTCTGGGAGCCCTACACCGGTGACAGTGGAAGTCGAACCGTTCAATGGTGAGTCTTCTCCTCAGCGCGCTGAATCTTTCACTGACCTCTTGCCCACCAGCTACGTTTGTCGCCGATGCGTCCGGCTTCCGTGAAAGTGCCCCGCTTCACGGCGAAAGCGCGGCGGAGACTTGCACCTTCGGCGCGGACGCGCGCGGCACGTGCATTGAAAGCCTACCCTTTGGAACAACAGCCATCGTGGCGACCTTTTCGGGTCCCGTCGTCGCATTCTATACGATTAATCCGAGCACACCCACCACTCCGTTGACCTCTTCCAGCGGCAGCCCCTCCCAAACTGCACCACTAAACGAAGCATTACAGCACACGACCGTCCCATTTTATGGTGTTGCAGCCCTCGTACTGGGCTCCCTCTTCCATCTCATGTGAGCGCAAGTGGTTTTAAATACATACCTTGTCCATCCACTTCAGTCTTGGGGTGTGCCTGATCATTACTCCTCGGCTGTTAATCATTGAAATGTAGGAGTATGAATTCTCCGTACCGTATTACAGCTAATGTCGGAACCGAAGGCGCGGTGAAAATTTTTCTGTTTTGGGACATTTCCGAAGAATTCCCCATAACTCGATGAGTTCTCAATGGATTGACATGAAGCCTAGCTAGTTTTTCCAGGCTAATTCATCCGCAATTAGTGATGTAGAGGAAATTGCAAAAATGTATTTTATCTTTCCATTTGGCACCTGAGGCATTGTTTCTGTTGAACACCTAGGAGGGTGGGCACTTATTCAAACACACTGAATTTTTGGGATGGAAGACTTACATGCATTATAAAGAGGGTGATGTTGCCAGAATTATGATTCTCTTCTCTATTGAGTCACTATTGACTCGGAAGTAATCTTTCGATCAAAATTTTCGAACTCAATCAATAGTGACTCAATGGAGAAGAAAATCATAATTGTCATTCCGGAGTGAAATCCATCCACCAAAAATGTCGACTCGGCTAAATCGAATGGCAAAATAGGCAAGGTTGCATGCAAGAGTTGAAAAGGAGAATATCCCGTAACACTACTCACTGTGACTCGGTCAGCAAATACTGCAGCAGGAATCATTTGCGGCCACCTACTAATCTTTCCTTGACAAGCCTTTACTATTGCTTCACGAAGCGTATAATGCCCCCGTTCTACCACTCCATTTGCGTGCTTGTTGTAGGATGAAATAAAAATTTGCGGTATTCCTAGGCGTTTCATGAGAATCTCAAAGGCTTTCTTAACTTCTGAGCCATTGTCAGTAGTCACCTGTTGTGGGCACCCATATCGACAATATATGTGTGTCCAAAAGAAATTCGCCATTTGTTGTGATGTTTGAGCAGTCAATGCTTTAGCTTCACAGAAACCCGTAAGATCGTCTCGTGCAGCCACAATCATAGAATACTTCCCTGATGGAGGCATCTTCATGATGTCAATATATATCTTCCTAAAGATAGATGTCGGTACAGATATGGTTGGTGGTATTTCCATCTTCTTCGTGCTGCGTACTTGGCATTGTGGACATGAAGCCACATGATGATGAATATCCGCTCGTATATATGGCCAATGAAATCGATTCTTCAAGTGCTCCCACATGGCACGTATCCCTTTGTGTCCTAAGTTTTCATGCCCTTGCCGCAATACTGATAGTCTTGACTTTGGTTCAAAAATCACGGCTAGAGGAGGGTCACTCCCATTCCTTTTCCACAGACGTCCCCCTCGCTCCATAAATTCCGTAGCCTTAGCAATGAAACGCCGCTGTTTCTGAGCTGATTCAAATTCTGGCATTTCCAAAGTGCGCAAGAATTGACGTATGTTTTAGAGTTGAATTTCTTGAGCCTTCCTACTAAGATGGCAGGAGGGCAGTAAATAATTCAAATCAATATCTTGTCGCTCATACGTTTGATGAATACTGCTGAAATATTTTGGTGCTTCTAACATGTCAGTGTATTCACTTTGTATTGTTACGAGCGACTGTCTCAATCTTCCTGTCCCCGAAATTGTACTGCCGGAAGTTGATAATATCCTTGAGTTTTTAATTCGTCCTGTCCTTCGTAATTTAGTGAAGGCAATTGAAATACTTTAGGACTCACTTGCCCAACCAATGCAATACGGTCTAACCATTCATCGTCATCGTCTCTGCAATTCCCCAACTGCCTCCCTCTTCGAGATAATGCATCTGGTCCCTGAAAACGTACTGCAGGAACTGAATAAGTTCGAAATGAAACATTAAGATCCCTTGAATCCAACGATTTACTGCAGCATCAGGTTGCAAGTCGGGTTATTAAGTAGTCCTTGAATGAATTTCGCATCTACCTCAACATGGAAATTTGTCACTCCGATAATGTATAGTTCCAACATCGCAAAGCTCGATAAAGTCCAAATAATTCCAGTTTCGGTTGAGAATATCGTGACTCTCTCTCACTCATGGGCACGACCCATACCTCGCAGGTCGCCGTTTTCCTGCTTCATCTATCTGAGATAAAATCATACCTGTTGCCTCCCTTGATGAATCTACTGACAACGTAACAGGCAAATTGGACTCGTAGTTTATAGGTCTAAGAGCCGGTGCGCTCGAGATCAGTTTCTTGATAGCTTGAAAGGCTCTTGACGCCGTTGATCCCATATAAACTCCACGTTCATTCTATACAATTCTGTTAGTGGCCTGATAATTGCGGAATAATTTTGAATCCAAATCCGTACTGTCCCCACAACCCTAAAAATCTCCGCACCTCTTGCGGGCTCGTCAATGGTGGCCAATCCAAAATGGCGGATGTTTTCTTCTCGTCTGGTATCCTTCCCTCGGGCGTGCAACATTGCCCAACAATCAATACATCTGGCCGACATATCTGTGTTTTGTTCCTGAAAATGTCCCCCCGCGCACTTTACTCTATGCATTATTCGATGCACGTCCTGTGCGTGTTCCCAAATAAATGTCTAATCTGATCATTTCCTTCGATGGTCTGGGGTCTACCTTGTGCGTCCAAATATTGTGTCGTAGGTCCTTTGATTGGTAGGTCATCAATAAAATGTTAGCAACATGCGGTATTTCATCGTGTAATATAAAGACCATACATTTCTGGAACTCTGCGGGAGAATTCGTAAATCCTGTGGCATAGAAGTGATTCGTAAAGCCCAAGGGGTCATGAATGCAGTCATGTCTCGGCTCTCAGTTTCCATTTTCGCGCGTCAAATCCCCAGTATAAGTCGAAAACTGTATAGCACTGTCGCCCGGCAAATCCTTCTACAAAGTCGTCCAAAATGGGTACCATCCCAGCATCTCTAATGCTAATTTTGTTTAAAGGTTGCAAATCATGAACAATTCGCAACTTTCCATTCTTTTTCATCACGCAGAACCACCGCGATCTATACGATGATTGACAGGCTCATACACCCCTGCATCCATTTTTAGCTTGAGTACCTCAATCACTTTCGTTAATAAACCTGGTGGTATGGGCATGTTTTTATATTCCCATGGCGTATGCGGAATAGTAGGAATTTTATACGGGCTAAAATAGGAATCTTTGAAGGTGCCACGTTCTGAATCTTCAAAAGCAAGGGCTTCCTGATTTAATAGCATAATGTGCGCGAATAATTTTTCCTCTTCGGTACTCAAATATCCAGCCGTGTTTAACTCTAACATCTCTAAACGTTCGTTAGTTAGTCTTTTGCTAGGTTGAAATTCAGGTGGACGCACAGGCAGTTCCACTAATGACTTCAAAGGATCCTCTGGAATACTCCTCCGTATTTCATAGTCAGGGGAAAATGTTGTTGAAACCGGCTTGATCTTTTTATCCACCTTTTTATACATAGTAAATGCTTGTTGAGTCGGCCCCTGTTCCGTTGTTACCTCTAAAGGGTAAAATATGTATAAATCATCTTCTTCAAGCTGTAATCCGTCCGATTCTTTCTGTACCTCCTCTTGAAGATATACTTTACGCCTGTCCCCCGAGTTATGCCAGTATCCCAAACAAATCCTCTCTTCTTGAGTCTTTCTAGGTTTACTTACGCTCACTCCCAAGTACAGCACGTAAAATATTATTCGTCGAATACTGTATGTAAATATAGCTCCAAGGGCGAAGCCTACAAGTACTCGGAAATTCGGTGAGTGTCCGTGTGTCTACTATCCGCCGTTCCTTCCCCTTTAACAGCCCGACAGTGAAACAACACAATTAATACAATATAAACAATGGGCATTTGGGTGGATACCCGCCCACAACTACAACTCTTGAGACCTTCTTCAACTAGTCTTGATGTATCCTTCACTTTTCTGCCTTTCGTTAGCACGTCCGCGGGGAACGAAAGCGAATCCAACTTACCCTCAATCCATACGACGCGATTTGAATGGCACCGGAATAGGCGATCGTACCACAGGGCGAGGCACATAATTACCAAATTCATCGTAAACACGAAAGGGCGCGATGGGACCGAATAACCCTTCGCGACGAACAATAACCGGAGAAATGGGCCTAGAATCCCGTCCACAAGTGGTGTTGGTAACCCATTCATGGCCGGGATGTACGCGAAAAAGAGGGCCGGGGATATGCTTTCCAGGCGGCGTCATCTGTCGTAGATACTGGTTAGACACCGGCACGGATTGACGTTGGTTGAGACATGCCCTTTCAAAGACTTCTGCGATACCCGACGCTCTCACGTCTTCGCCCGGCGCGCAACAATCTTCTTCATTCAGTATGTCGAAGTGCAATAGATGCGCGATTACGTGGGCGTCCCGGAATCGGATGTTCAAAACCGCATCAATAGCACTCACGACAGCCAACTGTCCCTTGTCGTAAAACGCTTTCTTGAGAATGCGGAGCTGAGCGCATTCTTCCCATTTGAGGAGAGGACATGACGCCTCCGATTCTTGCTCCATGACAGTCATGTCTAAGAAATACCGGCGATGGGCGGCGAGTGCGATCAATCGGCTAAGGAATTCCTTGAAATGTCCACGCACGTCAATGATAGGGGCAAGGTACGCGCGCAAGCGGGCCACTTCAGCTTGCAGAGCTGTGCAACAGGCGAGATTGCGCTCCCATGCGCTTCCCCCAAGCTGCCTCATGCGTTTTCCATCCCCTGAGACCGCTACCAGCGATTCGTCGCGAACTTTACGCTTGCCGGGACCAACTCGTTGCGTTACCAGATCCAGCGTTCGTTCGGCATCCAAAAACTGAAGATTAAGATCAATAACCTTCTCATCATCCATATATCCACCTACCCCACTTCCGTTAGTTCGCCCGTTAAACGTGATGGTCGCAGCCCGGTCCATCAACGGCTCCAGGAACCTATGGACGATATCCAGGCCCGATTGCATAGAATGTATCACATGGCGATTTTCTTCGTCCCGAAGACGCTCCAGAAGGGCTTCCTGTTGACGCCCCCAGTTCAGAAGCCTAGTGTGCGCTGTCGCACGGTGGTACGGGTCTTGATCCGGCGACGGAGCCGCTCTGCGCATCCGTTCAATGGCTTCGATACAATCATCGTTACGAACCATTGCGAAGCCTTCCAAATTCAGCTGTTCCAGGTCCGACGATCCCAACGAGTCACTGGAACTACTCGCGTCGACCAAATCGGGCAAAGAGTCCGAATCCGGTTCGAAGCTGAAAAGGTCGTTCGCGTCTGAGGGATTGGCGGGTGGATTGGCGGGTGGATCAAAGAAGTCTTCCGCTCGTGGACGCTGTGCTGGATTGGCGGTTCCCAATGTAACACTACGCACTGCTGCCGAAATAATACGTTGCGCTTCCGCGATGCGTTGAGACGTCGATGAAAACACGCTTGCGTTTAGTGATTGGTCGTAAGGGGGTATGTCGGGGGTACCTTCTGTGGGTGCGATGGAGGGACTCGACGAATACTTGCGCGTAACAAGGGCCCCGTGTCGCAACGAGCGTGCGATCGGTGTGCGCAACCGATCCACGTGCGATGACAAATGCGATGCAATTCCCGGAGGTGATGCGGCTTCTTCCACGATTTCTCCTTCTTCCTCCTCGCTGCTAGTCGGCGAGGAGGAACCACTGTCGCTACTCTCATCGGGGTCGGCGAGAACAATCTCGCTGCTATGTGCGTTAGTTTCTTTGTCCACAAAATTACTGAATACTAACTTTGGGAGTTGCTGGACGTCATCCGATTTTCTCCAATTGCAAGCCCTCGCGTTATACTGAATTCTTTCGATACGATCACCCGAGAAATCCCAACGTTCAAGAGGTGTAGGATTCTGTGCTGTCCACGCGTCCGGCGCAGGCTTCCAAGAGTCGGCTATGGCGTCCAATTCCGCTTCGGCCGTCGAAATGCAAGATTCTATCGTATCCAAATCGGGCGATTCGCGATGCAACGTCCCGGACAACTGCAAGGCTTCAGTCGACCCTACAAACCATTCCTCCTTGTCCGATGGTCCATTGTCATCCTGATACTTGGGTGCGCAATCCATTTCGGTTCCTTCAAAGTCTTCTGCCAAGCGTTCGTCAAATGGACTCGGTTCGTCATATATAGGAGCTGGACTCTTACTGGTAGGTCCTTCGTCAAAAGGATACGAAAGTACCGGCGCAGTTACTGAACGTATCGGTACAGGTGCAACTATAGGCGTCGCACGCCAGCCGTCCGAAGCCACGGACTCGTCGGATGAAGAGTCAGGATCCTTCTGAATCTGTCGCGCCACGGTAAGTCGGTAACGCCCTCGTCGTCGCTGCTTACTTACCTCCCGACGAACGCCCATCCCATACTTCGTTAGTTCTACGCCAATCTGAGCATCCGAGACATAGGGCACTTCCATGTTCCACGCACGCTCGTTATCCGGGGCCGCGTAGAATTGAATACCGGCATGCCCATTGATCGCGCCAGGTTCACCCGTGTCTGGATTATGCACGAGTAAGCGAGCGTTCATCATGATTGAATGAAATACTTCCTGACCATTTCCTCGTACCTCTTTTCCCGTATAAAGCGCTTGTGGGGAGACAACCGAGCCCGGTCGTACGGCCAAAGGCAATCCCTTTCGATGTTTGACCCAGAGATCATCCGTTGCAGCTTGAACGCGTCGGATGACCGTCCCTTGTTGTAAGTGCGGGTCTTCTCGTCCAAAATCCCCTTTACGCGTACGGTCTAAAACCTCGGCAGGAAGCGGCGTCAATGGGGACACCAAGGGCGTTCCCAGATCGGCAAAATTACGTCCCGAATCCGCAAGCATCGAGCGAGGCCAGCGTCCAGAGGTCGTCGATGAAGCAGGAGCAGAGCGAGACATTGTTAAATGCAGTTTAGGCGGTGCGTTTTCCGAAAAATTACAGACAGCAGAGCAATCCGTTAACTGACGTTCCCATTTCCGCCCTTCTTTATAGTGTTTGTGCTTTGACTCGTCGCCCAGAACAACCCAACGCCACTCGTAGGCTATTCGACTTAGAAGTACCACCAGGAATACCCAAAAGTAACCAGTAGTACGGCCAATTATATTGAATCTACTCCTTTTCGACTCAGTCTTCCCTCTTCCTTTCTTCTCGTGTGTTATCTTCCACCTGTTAGGCTTTTCACAGTCAAGACCTTTGTATTGTCTTGACTCCTCCTTGTTTCGTGTAACTTCAAGGTACAAATTGTCATTTGCTTCTGAGTCAACGGCGTATGCTAAGCTTTGCGCCGACGACTCATAGCTAAATGATTCACTTGTGGATTCATGTGGAATGGCTAAAAGTTCATATCTTGGACGACGCGTTTCCCTGTCCTTAAACACCAAATATGTACCCTCCTCTCTTTCGTCAATAGATACCAAATTACCTCGTTGCCACGGCCTTCCCAGAAGTAGTTCAAAGGGAGCCTGTTGTGAAACCCATAGATCTGTGCGCGTCAAAACGCCTCCACAAGAAAAATCTACTTCACTAATGTATCCTTGCAATTGGCCCTTGCCGCCATTTGCATCGCTCATGTTAGTTATTCGACTCATATCAACTGGCTTTTGAATTTTCAAGGCCGCTACATCTGCGCGCACAACGTCTAATTGCGATCCGGTATCCACTATGGCCGTTACCTGGCGACCTCCAATTTCCACGTCGATCTTGATCAATACACCCTCGGACCGCGGCCAATTCCAATTGGCTACTAAAGGATGTCCTGGTAAGCGCCCGATTAGAACTGCTTTAACGTTTTTGAGTCTAATTGTTTCCAAGATGCCGGTACGTATTTCTCGTGATGCCACGACGGCTTCGCGGACCGTCATTGGTATGGTTAAGTCCAAAATCCTGTTAATTATCGACGGAACATTCACAGTACTTTGAATGTCCGATTGTCGCCCCATAGATTTGTTAGCTCCATCCTCCAAATCCTTGACTTCTCGCATGGTTCCTTGACTAATAGGAGTCAGCTTCTTTTCTATTCGCTTCGGGGCAATCTCAGGATCATCCACATCCATTGCGTCTCCAGTTCCCGTCCGGGGTCTTCTAGCATCTACAGGTTTAAGCTCTGGGAGTGCATCGCGATGAGAATGGACTAATGGGTCAGCTGTTTGTCTTCTTGCAGATGAAATCGGCTCATTCTTCTTTTCCATTTCAGGAACTTGCCGAGATTTCTCACGCCGCGGTATGTGAACTCCATCAAATATCTCTTTTCTTGCTATCCGAGTGCTAGGAACGGTCCGATCAGCACTATTCACCTGTGTTCGTTTCTCACGCATCCGTGCACCTGTCTTCGGTACAGACCAATATACTTCTCCAGCCTGTAAATCTTGCTCCTCGTCACTGAAATCAGACTCTACTGCCTGATACCAGTGTGCATCTAATGCATGTTCCTCCTCGTCGTTTCGTTCCTGCCAGGAATCTTCATCTCCCGAATATTCATCTGCACTTTCAATGTGAGCTCCCGAAATCTCTGCGTGATATGTCGATCCTGCTTTCTCCTTGCTCTCGTCGGCATCCACCGTAATAAACATAACTCTTGGAGCAGCTATCCTGATCGCTGCTTGCGCTAGACTTTCTCCTGCCATCCTCTTGATGAAAGACCCATCTTTCATCCGCACACGCTTAGATGACTCATCTTGGAACACTACGTTTTGAGCTATTAAGTCTTGAATTTCCGGGCAATCTCCAATGCGATGTCCATCTTTATTGCATCCAAAACAGCCGGTAGTCTCTAAGCGCGCGCTCCCAAGTGGAATGCTATTAGGATAAGTTGCCGGTCCCGTTGCTTGTGTAAAACTTTCACGAGGTTTTGATGTAATTCCACGCACTCCTTCTACTCGTTCGTTTGCAAGTCTCGGAGGCTGAACACACTTCGCCGCTATTCCTGTAGTGTCCAATGCAAGTACTTTGTAGAATACTGGCGGGTATTCTGGGTCACTGATAGACATTTTATTTAGTTGGCGAATCAAACCTGAAACTTCTTCAGCTGTACCTGTTGTGGTGAGTTTTCCCAAGACATTTGTAGTCACTGATGACTTGGACTTCGCTCTTTTTGCTTTCCTTTCCTTTTCCTTACGTGCTCGCAGCTTCGCACGATGTTTACGACGATACGTTTCATAGTCCGACGCATCGCTATCATCTTCTGACCCCGCTTCATCAGTATCTTCCTCTGATGTTCCGTTATCTAATTCTACACCATAGTCTGCTGCATTCACAACCATTGTCTCAGCTCTATTTCGACGGAAGAACCATTCGGCAGCATCGTTAATTTCTCTAACAGTATACTGTTTTCGATTATTTCGCGCAGGATTCATTTGCGTGATCCTATGCTCTAAAGTTCGTCTTAGATCTTGTTCAATGCCTAACAAAAAATACACATCATAATTCAATTTTGTAATATGACCTTGTTGTAATAACATACCTGCCATGGTCTTATACTTGATAAAGTACTTTTTCCATTGAGATAGATTCTGAAACGGCCTGCTCTGTGTCTTCAATGTATACGCCGCAATATCACTAGGCCTATATCTTGACGTAGCTCTTTCTGCATCGTAACATTTAAGAATCTCTTTCCTCAACTTTACCCAATTTTTCGTTTGATAGTGTTCCGAGGCTCTAATGAATCCTTGTACATTTGAAGAACAATAATCCAATAGACTCTCACACTGATCATAGGCATCAAGGACACGATACTTTACCAAAAGTTTGTCGTAATGTGCTATGAAATACTCCACCTCAGAGTGATGTCCTCTAAAGGTTTTTGGCGCATCTCTACTTCCTCGCATAGGCATGTCCCAGACTGTTCGTGTCGAGGATCCAAATGCTGGTGGCGTGGCAGTCATTCGTACTGGTTTAATTTCCGGTGATGACGGCACTGAATCTGAAGATCCAGGTGAAACTGGCCGATCATAACCTTCCTCGTCAGTAGTCGGGTACGTATTGAATAAACCCGAGGCGTGTCGCGGATAAACTGGTACTGGTTTAGTATAAGATTGCCCATCAACTCGATTTGGTGTCAAAACCGGAAATGGCAATTGAGTATCCCGATCTGGAAAGGCGAACTGCACAGAAGGTGCACTTGCTTCTCCAGGGGGAACTCCTCTTGACGTCGAAGCTTGAGGTGCTGACGTCGATCCTGATTCGTTGAATAAATTTGCTTGATCAAAAGACATATGCATTTTAGCTTTGCCTTTATTATTCATTCGTATCTTGTTGTATTCTTGAAAATTTTGCACACTTGATTTATTGGAAGAAAATCCCTCGCGGTGGGCTCCAATGATGTCAAGCGTATAATTTGTTATACAGGAGGTGCGCCGAATGTAGCTTTAATAGGGCGTTTCTCCCAAGTTCGATATTCCAATATAGAGTGCAAGTTTCGTTAAACTAGCGCTCGTACCGATAAAACTTCTTTTGTGAGTGCAAGTCAGTTTACCGTAAACTACTTACGTATCACGTACTTTCTTTACTTTACTCCTAGCACTCCCACGCGGGTGATAGCGAGCGTTCTTTCTTCTTTAGCGATTACTTCTAATCTCAGCCTTCCGTAAGCCGAGATTCTTCTTTAGCGATTTCGATTACTTTAGCTAACTGAGTGAATCAGTCAACTGTCACTTTACTTGCTTTCTTAACTTTACTTGCTTAGCTCGAACTCAAATCAGCACTTTCGTGATTCACAATTCAATCCCCGAACTAAGGTTTACATCTGGCTTTATATACTATATCTACGGTGACTCATCGTGAGTCAGTTGCTGATGATTCATACCTTGACTCCTAATTCCCTGACTCCAAATCCTCCGTGAGTCAGTATGACTTTTCCCATGACTCCTCCATGATTCACCTCTGAATCTCTAATTTTATGACTCCATTGCATCCGTGAGTCAACCTAATTTCCTTCTGACTCTCGCACTTTGACTCTGCACCATATGACTCTTGTTATTTTAATTCTATAGTCAGGTGAGAATGAAACATAAACTCCAAAATATTACCTCTTGTCTCCAAACCATTTGGGGACATGACACCAGGTGCTTGGCGACGTACTCCCTTTGCTTAGCCATGCTAAACAACAAATGGGTTGCTCGACGATTCGCCAACATGAAATACCCGAATAAGTCTCATGCAGCACTCGTCCTCACAAATTTACAACAGACTCCTCTTAAAGTAACATCTGAAGGGGGACTTCTAGCCTCTCTGGTCGTTTTGCCCGAGAACGACGAATGGTGGAAAGAGCTTATGGAACGGTTGAATTATGGCAATACGTGGTCAATCGCAGGCGAGTCGTCACGAAACTACAAAATCTTTGGACCACTGACTGAATAATCCAGGTGTTACCTCGGTTCTCATGGTCGTTATTGCCTACGGCGTGACCATCGGCGATGCATTTTCAACGATCAGCACGGACCCTAATAGAAACGGTCCTGGTTTCGCCGGTGTAGGATGCATCTGGTTGTGGATGCTCCCTGTGACGATCGGTGCGCATCCACGTCTCAACCGAAAGTTCTCGTGCTCATTCAGCATACAGGATATCTTCTAATATCACCCAGGTGTGATGCAGAGCGCTTAACCAAGGCCCTGAATAATGCCAACAAGAAGCACTCGTATGTCGCCCGAAACGATCGGCCAGTTCGAGCCGATTCGGTCAAAGAAATGTATGCACTCTCTTTCCACCCGCAGAGAGAACCACTGTATCATGATCAAGAGGCTACCGCCCCCATTTACAACTATGCCCGATTTTTCGCGTTCACTCAAGTGGTCGAGGAGGTCGCTTATGCATTTCAATGCGCAACCGAGAAAGCCAACAAACGAATTACTGTTAACTCCGAATCATGGGTGAATGAGAGCGGGCCAGATCTCCACACAATCGACCCTGCGAACCGGACAGGCTCAGCGGATCAGGTGGAAATGTATTGCCCACCCTACGATCGCCGAAGTCTTTGGGGTGCTGAGGTATTCTCCAGAATGTTCAAAGCATCCTTTGCCGCTCTTGCTTTGCAATGGTGCACATCTGGCGCATCACTCTTGGTGGTTTATGCTACCCCAACTGTAGGCGAGTATTTCTGTTCATGTCTGATTTCCGCCGACCGGAATTCATTTTTAGGCCTGGGTTGCAGATCTCTCGCCTATCTCCTATACGCGACGGTGGCGACGATCATCTGGGCAATTCTCGTCGTCAGCAGTATAATTAGTCACTATGCCACGACGCACCCGGTGTCGAGATCTCCAGACGTCCCTCACCGCGCGGCTGCGCATGCGGCCATTTTCCTTCGCCGATTCGCCCAGCTGCTGGCGGTCGGCAATACTGTGTGGATCGTGACAGCGCTCCTGCTCCAATTCGCCAACTTCTTCGACAGGTGCTGGTGCAACTCCAATGTTCTTGTTCTAGGAGAATCGAGGGCGCACAATGTGATGTTCCTGGGCGCTGATGACATCGCGGCCATGCGGAGTGCCTGGATCGGTGGAGTTGTTCTAGGCGTCGGAGGGTCTGGGCTGTTCCTCGCAGTCTTCACCTTGTCTAACAATCCTCCTCTCCCGCCGTGACTGATGTTCAAATCACGGATAACATTACGGTGTTTTTTCCACTGGAAATTCAATCTAGCGTCCAGTTGATTGAAACCATGTTTCAATCATGTTGCTCAGGACCAGCTCAGGACTAAGTAACCCGGCTGTAAGATTGGGTGTCCAATGGAGTACAGGCTTAAGCATTATAATCACCAAAAAAAAAAGAGATTTGTGAACACCTCCTAAGTTCCTACGGGAAAGATCTTCTGCGGTTGTCCAAATTTATTTGGATTTCGAGTGCCATTCAAGTTGACGCCACATATCCTGAGTCTTACCCGTACAAGGCACATAGGCGAGTTTGTCTGATCTGACCGTTCGGAGTTTGCCGTGCACTTTGTGTCGACTTTGTGTAGGTCACGTTTTCTAACACCGCGACACATGTGAAGGTGAATCTTCGATTCATTTCCTTCGTTCCACTGCGATGGCCAGTCCAGCGGCCAATTACATGCCCGACGAACTCGTCTCCGAAATTCTTACACCTTTCCTTAAACATCCTCGTTCGGAGAAAGCGCTGATAGCACCTGGCTCTGACCTGGCTACTACTCCTCATCGACCTACCTGCTCGTCTGCAAAGCATGGCTTCGCGTGTCGACGCCCCTGTTGTATAATGTTGTCATCCTCCGTACCACCGCACGTGCTGAGGCTCTCCAGGTCTCTCTCAAATCTCACCGGGAATTCGGGCTGTTTATCAAAAAAATTGCGTGCTTTGGAGATGCCATGCACACCATCTTCCAGTGCGCCCCAAACATCACGGATTTGTTCTTCACCCTATGTATTTGGGCCTCTGCAGTTGCCTCCTGCTCATCGATCCCCACCGCGTCATCGTACTTGACGCCGTCACGACTAGCCGAAGCCTAGGGAAAACAAACAAGCCGAACTTTTGAGACATTTCTCGGCCTCATTCCCAGGTGGGATGAACTGACGCGTTCTCCTTTCCGACTCTCGGAAAACTAAGCCTCACTGCAATGCAGCAAACGTTTGATTTTCCGTACATCCCCCGCTCGGAAATGAACACCAACGCGAAACTAGAAGCCTGGCGTCGTCCTTGGCAGACTCCCCGAGCCTTGAAGCTTGAAGGCCTGTTCGTGCGCAGTGGGCTCAGATTTCCGGAATATTTTCGTCGACTCGGTAAGGTGTCAACTCTCAAGTTACTCCACATCATATTAACCACTGGGAGCTGGGATGATAAAATTCGCGCCACCGTCAAGAAAGACCCCAGACTCAAGGCCCTTGTCAAGTACGGCACCGAAGGCTCAGAAGGGTAAACTTCTTCGCTTTGACCCTCGTCGCTCCGTTGATCAGACATATTGCAGGGAACGTCCATCGAATTCAGTTCTTGTGAGCAACATCATATCGATGTAGTCGCTACCTCGGGCCGAACGCTCGCCGTTGGCATCCCCTCCAAAACGGCCGAAGAAAATCTTCGGCATGGTCATCAGCCTCAAGAACCTGGACGAACTCGGAAAGGCCACAGGGCCCACTTTGGAGGTACTCGATGAACGTCTCCATGATGACCCTGTCGGTGCCTGCAACATAAGAGTTCCTGTCAGTGTCGACCCGAGCCTTTCACTTAACTCGACTGAAATGGGGTGTATGCGATCATGTCGCGTTCTCTAAACCCCCTCCCGGATTTTCTGCTCTAAACTACAGCAGTTGAGTATCCAAGGTGGATCTCCATCTGTTTTTGATATCGGCTTGTGCTCGTTCTACTTCATCCATATGCTCGCTCATTTGCCTGTTGCTTGTAGCTTCAATTTTCTCCGGCAGGTGCGTCTCCGCGACGGTACAAATGTTTCAGCCTCTACGGCATTTTTCCAATGCCATGGCGCCAAACTTCTGCACCTATGCGCACCACTTGAAATCCTCATCAAAATCAACGTGTTTCCTCCCGTTTCCACACAGCCAGTCGGCAAACAAAGTCCGTGTTTAGTATTTCGATTGGCCGAATATCACCGACTCACGAAAACTCATAGGCGCTTCCGGAAAACTTCATTGCCCGCACAATACGCTTTCCAAGATACCCCTCGACTTCAACCCCGAGGGTGTGTCTGCTTCGTTGCGCATTAATCTACTGCCACTCATGTAACAATGTTCTACGTTTTGTGTTTTTTTTAAGGCATCGTGCGAACGTACCCACCATCAAAGCGCCCTTCGAACGGCTCGAGCCGGCGAGCTTCCCCGTCCTGAAGGAAATATAAATACCTTGCATTAAGTCGGAGTGAGTTGCATTTTTTAGGAATAGTACTCTGTATAATGCACTTTAGGCGGGACCTTGGGAAGAACATCTGGATCTCACTGTCGGAGGGGTTCTGCGGCCCATGGGCATCACGCTTACGGATGGGGACGGCGTCGATGGAGCGGTGTCGCGCACGGGGGGTTCGGGATGCGGCCCAGGTTTGCGTGATCCTCTGGCGTGCGGCGCCTTCTTGTGTGAAATTTGAGCTATTAGGCTGCTGCTTAGAAGTCTTTGTACATGACCTATTTTCGACTGATCAGGTCCTCGTCGCCCATCTTGTCTCGACTAGTTTCACAGATGCCAAATCCCAGAATTAGGGATGCGACGAGAATGCAACGCAAAGAAAATAGACGAGACGAGATAAGCCGAGTCAGTAATTGTACGCTTCCCCAACACATTCTTATTTGTTTTCTTTCTTTTTCTTCAGCTGGAATGACAGGGACTAAACCAGGGGACCCAATCATCACGAAGCAATCTTTCTATCAAACTCATGTTCGAGATGATCTAATACTTCCTTACCTCAGCCTACCAGTTCACTGGCTTGCTTATTTGAGCACTTGTTCCGGAATGGAGGATCGTAAATCCAAAAGCAACAAGGGAGAGGTGCCGCAGTGTGCGCCACAAATACCAGCAAATTCTTTCAGTAGCTTGCCGTAGGATGCCAGATCGCATGAAATCCGATTTCCTGATTCAACTCTACGTTCCGAAGCCATACAGTGTCATACCATTCCGCTTGAGTGCATACATCACATCGAGTGGCGTCACAGTTGTTCTGCGCGCAGTCAGCAACAATGCATCCCTATAATACCAAAAATTACCGGTATCCATGCTGGGTGTACAGCGCTGCGTCGCGGATAACACCCTCGAGGAATATCTTCAGGGCGCCCCGCATATCGTCATACATCAGGTGCGAGGTTCGCTTGACGCCGCCACGGCGCGCTAGACGACGCAGCGCGGGTTTGGTGACCCCTTCAGAAATCCTATATCGTCAGTGATTGGTGCCTTCGGAGAGAGTCAAACAAACCCAGTATATTTGCACGCAGTCGCCGACGCGGATGCCGATTCCAGAACCCGCCGCAGCTTTTCCCTCCCGTACTTCGGCGGGCCTTGGAGAGGCAGTTCTTCAGTACTGATTCACTGCGTTCAGACCCCCCTGTAGGCACAGGTCTGCAAGATCCCAATAGGCAGATGTGTAGGCAGACCAATGTGCCGACCCCTGCCCATCCGTCTGCCCATCCCTGCCGTGGTTGGTCTAGGTATTCCGACCAGAATAGGCACACATAGACTGACGTAGGCCAATGAGCCTAGCTAAGCCTAGTTAGCCAAATTCAAAATCTGACATGGTTTGTACCCATCCAGCCACTCCAACCAACACCAACCTAGACCCAGGTTGGCCAAGGTTGGCCAAGATAGGCACACCACCATCAGCGAAGATCTGCCAAGGTGAGCAGACTTTGCCTTGGTAGGGATGCTAGACCAACATCGGCCAATGCCTATTAGTGTAGACCAACGTCGGCTTGAGTGGGCAACCCATAGGCGGAGATCGGCGAGAGTGGGCACATCTGTGCCTACGGGGGGGGTCTGAATGCAGTGATTACCGGAAAAAAGTAGTATAAGACATACAGTCTGTTTGGTACGTGCCATGGTAGTTCGTAATTGCTAAAAGTCAGTGGGGAGGTGGTGACGGGATGGAAGGGACTTAAGATCAAACGAGTCACTGCTTTTAAGTTCGGCCGTGGTTCGCTCGGGAATAGCCGGGGACCGACAACCCGCACGGACCTCCATGGGAGTTTGTCCATATTTCACGGTCGAGAACTGAGAGCTACATACCTAGAAATTCACGGGCTCGGAGCTCCGACGCAAGCATGTGTGGAAATCAAGCATAGGGATTTCGAACATCTGGTGGTCATCCGCAGCAATTTTCGCAACGGTGCTTAAGATTTAAATTCCCATATTATTATCTTGCCAGCGACGACCAACACGTCCGGTAAGGGGGGCGCCGGGATTTCTATCAACACTCAAGTCATGGGAATCTGCGCAGACTCGAATATCATCTCCTGGCGCATGAGTGCCGATATTCACTAATAGTAACCAACGCAATCGGATTGTCCTGGGAATAGATCTCTATCTCACACACGTCGAAATTCATCGTGGATGGAAGTTCGATGAATGCAAGCATCTAATAATTTGAATCCATCTTGTGTTCGACAGGAGTTATTTTTCGCATGGTGAGCGGGGAGAAAATGATAGGCGCCAGCACAGCCACCGATTACCGTCACGAAAAACGGGGACTGATTGCAAGGGTTTACAAACCCTTGCAAACGCCCCAATCGGGAAAATCCACTACAAAGCACTATAACGCAGGTGAAGTTTCACCGACGAATATATGCAACCTATTTTATTACAAACCCCACAAAGTTTGTGGGGTTCCCCAAACCCCACATACCTTCCGGAGGTTTAGCTGCCCTTACATGCCTTGATATATAGATACAGGCCCCATGCCAGCCTTATTGTTACTCAAAATGGGGCTTATAAATTGGTAGCGCACAAAAAATGAATAAAATAAATCATATTGCAGAGTGACTACAATGAGAACAAGGGGTGCGTAATCTACGAGGCGGTGATAGTGGAGGTGGCGGCGGTACCGGGGTGAGCGCGTTTCGCAGCCTGTCACGTCGCTCGGGCCGCCGGCGTGACAGTGCTTGAATTCCCCACCCATGCAGTGCTCCTAAACACGGCGCTGACTGAATGTTAATAAAGTAAACAGACAGAATAAAAACACGCACTAATTGAAGGCCTGGCCGAATAGAGCTCAGCATACAACTTGGGACTGTAACTTGAGGAAGAGACGAGTTCTGAGCTTGAAGAGTTCGACAGAGACGACTTGAAGAGCCTGACAGCGACGACTTGAAGAGCTTGACAGAGACGACTTGAAGAGCTTGACAGGGACGATTTGGAAGAACTTGACAGAGACAACTTGAAGAGCTTGACAGAGAGGCTACTCGTGAGCTTGACATCGAGGCCACTTGCAAGCTTGCTTGGGAGCTTTGAAGACCGGAGCCACAGGCGAGACATGCCATGCCAAGAACAGAGGCATATCGAGCACAAGCATGGGGAGGGGAAAAGGCGCATCCATAGAGTCTTGCACTACTTGGGGGGAGCCGGAGGCCCAAAAACTTGGCAGGAGTTGCGAGTGCGAGTGCGAGTGCGAGAGGGAGCGGAAGGTGGGGGAAAGGCGAGAGGGACGATAGAGGGAAAGAGCAACCAACGATTTGATGGGAACAAATCACGCCATAGGGTCAACACGGTCACCATGCCCGCCATCATGATGGAGCGGAGTTTGAATGACTTGTGTTCGATTTCAATCCTAACGCTAACGCTACGTATACTTATCAAGTACACCTTCCGCACTGATGAAAATGACATGGTTCTATGTATTGTTTCAGCCGGCATAGACATCAATTTGGTGGTAAGTGGTTTCGGGAATTTTACTGCTCATTTTCTACTCATTCTGACTACCGACTAAAAGATGTTCAGACGATACACGGCTCCTGCAAAAGATGATCCAACTTAAGACGGCTCAAAGTTCTGATCGAATAAAATGCTAGATATTTTCCACAAGGTAAAGATACCCCCAAGATATGTTTGAAAGATAAAAGCCACGAAAGCCACTGGAAATTGTGTAGTTTTACTGAGAATGTGGTGTACCGGCAGAAGTTCGACAGCCCATATAAACCGAAGAACAGCCAGGCATCAGAAGGGCAATCCACTATAACGCCGGTCTTCACTTGGCCAAAGGTTTACCAGCAAGGTGTCCACTTTGCGGGGGTTGGTGAAGGGTATGCAAGGGTATGCAAGGGTATGTAGAACACCATCTGCTTGGCACGTGTTTGTAGGGATCACCAACCAATAACAGGATCTCCCACTTTTCGTGACATCACAGCGCCGCAATCTCCGTTGCTCTTGTTCCCAACGTCCATAGTACATAGCGCTTCGGGTTAGTCGTCAACTGGAATCATCTCAACACCTCGTCATACAACAAAGATTATTTTTCACCGGTTCCAACCTGTTGGCTTCTTCCGAGTCGTCCTGTTCTCGAGCTCTGCCGTTCCCCCTTTGATCATGAAGGCTCAGAGCGATTGTATATAGCCGTCGTGTTTCGGTGCCAGAGACAGCTCTGTGTGTACCGTACCGCATGAGGTATACGTCGAGCCATGCTCAACTCTTCACTCGTCTTGCTCACCCGCCGCTTGCCCGCCGCGGCCACCTCCCGATCATTAACGTTACTCAACGACCCTGAAAATTTTGTTGAACGGGAAACTCCACTTCTTTTAAACTCGGACTCGTGTCACAGCTTCGGGAGAAGATATGTACGTTTCAGGTACGGGAGTGGGTATAAAGCGTCGTGTGGGTGGCTAATCTTCAAGTTTCCCTAACGTAGCATATGGAGCCTACCCTTCCCCCCGCATCGGCCAGGCGTGCTACAAGTGCTTCAAGGAAGTGGACGCGGCGCTGAGCAAGTGCTCTTCCTGCAAGCGGGTTGTGTATTGCAGTACCGGTAAGTATTTCT
The DNA here is from genome assembly GCA_029378395.1 of Mycena leptocephala. NCBI lineage: Eukaryota > Fungi > Basidiomycota > Agaricomycetes > Agaricales > Mycenaceae > Mycena > Mycena leptocephala. The sequence continues at coordinate 22,316 of JARJLF010000556.1, read as the reverse complement.
GAATCTGCTGTGGAGGCGCGTGGTCGAGACTGAGATGCATATTTCAGCTTGTCAATCTGTGGGCCCTTCTCCCGTTTCTCTACCATTCTGTGCACTCACGCAGACCACAGACAGACTGGCCTACACACAAAGGCATCTGCAAGATCCTCAAGGCTGCACGGCATCCTGAATTCGGAGCAGGCTACGCAGGCCTCTGGGATGTGTCGAAGGATGAGAATCGCGGCAGCAGCATCGCGCTCGCCTATTCTCGCAAGCTACTGAGTTTTGTGAATCGTCAGAGGTACGCCGCGCTACAAATCCGACTCTGCCCCATCTCATGGCGTCGTTAGCGGGGTGCTCCCACTTCGAAAGGCGGACGAATATCTGATAACCCATGAGCCGAAGTGTCTTGCTTGGTCCGTGATCGTGTGTGGTGCTTTAACTAAAACACTGACAATGCTCCCCACGCAGCGGGCGCCCTGCCCATGTGCGTGCCCTGACGCCCTGCCCCGAGTGCAAGACGGTGTTCTACTGCTCGCCGGGGCACTGGAACGCCGTCCACGCCGCAGACATCTCCTCGCGAGACGGCGAGCCCTCACAGTGTGTGACTAACAGAGACATCCGGGCGCACGAGATTTTCCGCACGACCGACGCGGGGAAGCAGCTCGCGGTTCGCCCGTGGGTCCCGTCTCGCATCGCAAAGAAATGGGTGCCGCTGGCATCCGAAGGGGGTGTGTCGCAGTGGGAGGAGGCATTCGGCGACGAACTGCGCAAGGAGTTCAATTTGACCGACGAGGCGCCGGTTGAGCGGTACCTCTGGTCTATGTCAGAGCCGATGTCGATGTCAATGACTATTCTCTACGCGCTGCAAGAGCTCAACGACACCGACGCGTGGACGCGGAGCGAGACATTGGTTATGCATATATTCTTCGCCATATCTCTGTTCTTCCTGTGTCGACCTTTCCCCAGGTCGTAGGCTCGTATGAAATGGAGGTGTGCCAGGCCGACGTGTTCGAAGAACTCCACCGTCTTCCGCAAGTAAAACATCTGAAGGTCAGGCCGGCGCTACCTTTCGTCCTGCAGCTTATATTCACTAACAGATCATGTTTTGTGGGCCGGAACTCATGGCACCCAATATTGTCCAACTCGTCCAAGTCACCAAGACCTTTGGCGCCAACCAATGCTGCGTGTCCGTATTCCCTTTCCTTCCTGCAATCCATCCACGTAATGACAGTCATTGTGTTACAGCGAGTGTCGCCGTCGTGATCGCACGCGCCGCCATATGTACACCCCCGAGTAGGTGTCCTAACCACCCATTTTTCACTCGCCCAGCGGCAGCTCATATGATACCAGGTTCTACCACGACTTCGTCGTCCGCCAAGGATCTCGATTCAAGAACCCTGATCTCGCCATTGCGTTCAACTCGGGGGCTTCGGAGGAGTCAATGGCGACGTGGCCCGCGACGTTCAACTGCCTCGTAACGCGCAAAATTCCGGCGGTTTTCACGGTTCGTCGACGGTCTAATATTCAAATTTGCCAGCGAATATTGATTATAGGATACTCATGTGCACCGTAACGTTTAGGCCTACAATCGTACCGAGGCGGACCAGGAAGCCACTCTCCTGCGCAAGGGCGGAGCTACACTTTGGCCGTCCCTCACTCGGAGGCGCAACCCGTGGGCAAGCCTGATCGCGAAGCCGGAGCCGGCGCGGGTGCTGGGTTTTTTTCAGGAGAGCGGGTGGCTTGTGGGAGGATTCAGATGATGGCGTGTATTTTTTGCAGGCTTGGATAGATGGCTTGAATTCCTGCTGGTCCTGAGACTTGTGCTATTGTTCGCGGCAGAGTAAACACGTTCAGGAAAGATCTTGTTTGGTCGTGTATGGTTGGTCTTGAACGACGCGTCGATCACGTGGTCATTCAGGCACAGCAGTTTTGGAAGGCCGTCATTGGTCCTTCTGCGAGTCGTTGAATCGTCGTAACTCACTTTGTACCGTGAGTTTGTAAACCTGATTTAAGTAAAGCTAAAAATGTACATGTGTATTCTTCCTCTGCCCTTTCGGAGAGTTCAACGTTCTTCGCTCGTCCGCACGCTGGATTGTTTTCGTCTTAGATTTTCAAAAATTCCGACTCCGTGTAAATTTTAGTCTTGGCCGTTCTCATTTTTCTGATCAGTCATCGTCTTGGTGTGATATAATAATTTTGGCGCAGCATTATCGCTCGTAGCAGTATTTATGTAAGAGTGAGACGATCCTTGGCCTGTTACCTCATGTTCTTCATCTACTTGTACTGGTGCACCTGCCTGGCAGCCCGAAGCCTGGGCTGATCATGTATTTTCCTCCAGCCGCTTGTAGCACGAATGAGAGTTCAAGTTGGAATGATATTCTGACGTTGAGTTTATATCTATATCCATGTCTACTCAATCCACGCATCAAGTATACGAGAAGCCTAGATCACCCAGATTCGTCAACAACAAACCAGCCTAAAGAATCATCGAGTGCGATCTGGGAGCAGACTCCAAATGTTCGATGTCGTCCACAAAAATAAATGATTTGTATGCGAAGCCCTGATCTGTCCAACTGTCAGTTCTAGAACAGCCCCGGAAATAACGCCCACCGGGTGCTTTTATCCCCGTACAGTTCATACCGTTTGTCTTACGATCTATTTCCCCGCCGCCGTTGCGTAAAAAACAAATGTCCATTTGGAGACAAAGAGCTCATTTAAACCTTCGTACCGTCCGACTCTCTAATCGAGCCCTTCCGTCTAGAATGCTCTCCAGGATCAACATATCTAGTCAATTTTTTTTCGGCTTTAAATTGGATGTTCAAGGTTGCAAGTAGATCATGGAAATTGTGAATCGGCGCCGGAGGAGAGAACCTGATTGGTTCTATGTGGGTAGGAGATGTTTGCAAGTCCATCGAGCTCGCAGCGGCCTCGTGGAGGTTGAGCATCAGGCGACAAATCATCGCTACGGAGAGCCTAGGCACGATTACGGCACTCGACGACCAACATGAGCAGGATTCGTTACGAAGACGTAAATCCCGCTAGGATCCAATTGCGCCCTCCATCAATCTGTAGGCCAGATGAGTAGATATACGATGCCAGTGTGTCTAAGGAACGAACATCGGCGAGCTGTGTTATGAAATCAGTCGATGCTCGTACAGGATCTTAAGTCTTAAGAACACGGACATGAAACACCAGGATATTGGCGAGATTTGCAACACATATGATTCTGAAGAGTTCGAAAATTAGTTTGAGGGAATATCCGGCTAGAGGGGATAACTGAACCCGAAATACATGGCCCCTATGAATTGTCAGGTCACAAGGAGATATCTGCGATACGCTGAAGCAGCACTTGCCATCGCGAACCAACACCAGCCAGAGAGCTCCAGAAGGAGAGGTTTCACTGCGACTGCGACGGTACCCGTTATAGAGGGTGAACCCGAGTAATATGACGTCCCCGGCCAGTCATTGAACTGAGTGAATCGGCGTTCAAGGTAGTATGGTAATGTGAGTTCACTGTGCTTCCCAAGCGACGGCGTTCCCTAGAAAGGAATCTGAGCCAATGCTCGAACAGGAGAGGGATGTGACTCGCGGATATTTCTGACGATAACATCAGGCCAAGGTATCTAGAATAAATGAATATGCGTGCTGCGCCTTTGATGGTACACCATGACAGCTAGGTATGCTTGTCTCGTAAGAGGTTGGAGGGGGACCTTGAGGAATGGCAGCCCACTTGAGGTCTTTCGTCGTCTATCGCACGGAGTGGAGGATAAGATGCACGCACACTCCCAGCCAAGTAGGACTGTTGCACCAGTGGCGAGTGTAAAAATGACTCGTTTATCGAAGGAATACATCGCGAGTACTCTGAGAGTCAGCACGCCTGTGGTTAAATGAGATCGATATCGGTGCAGACGGTGGAAATCCGCTCACATCCTACGAGGAACTGTTGGGTCACCACCAAGATCTCATGCGCCGCATTCAGCTTGTAGCAACTACCGAGATCAGTTCGGGTAGGGATTCTGGAGCAGGGGAATCTCCTACGTCTACGGAACTATGTAAAATTAAATGCACTGTTGCAAATACACACACCTTAGAGTCGAATGCTCCAATGTTTTGACTGATCATCGCCAAACTGCTGCAAAGACCGAAATAGCGAACGAATAAGTACCAAATAGAGCTGCGTCTAAGTCCTGCCGTCCAAATGAACGAGACCTCAGAGCCGAGGGTCAACACGTAGTCATACGACAAAATTACTGGCGCTGATGATAAGTGGCAGAATGATATAGCAATGGAGTCCTGACCAATCCCAGCCAACAAGAAACAACGGTTAATATAACTAAAGAGTGGATGAACAAAGAGGAGGAGATATGATGGGTGAAACGTACTCGTCCTGTGCGTCGATTAGGAGCAGATCTTCCATGGCGGGAAGCAAGAGAACTGCAGTGGGCAGAGATTATACATCTCCGTTATATATGAACGATATGCAATCTGGGATATTCAGTTGCCATGACCATAAGACGAGAATAATCAGGAATGATGCACGATGAAAAATGTTGGATCATTATGAATCGCGCATGAGATTACACCGCTGGCATCAGCGATGTCAACGGAATTAATTTTCTCTTGCTAATTCTATTGCATGCATCACGTACTTACAAGCGTGAAACGAACATATTGCAACCATAATGAATGAGCGACAAGACATCAGAATGTGAGGGAAATGAAACATACCGTGGGGAACGACAGAGCATGACCGCGAACTTGTGAGGACAGTCGCCCAACAACGAGTGAGAAATGCACCAGATTGAAAATGACAACCATGGGAAATGAAAGTGAGCCAAAGCAAAGGCGAAGGAAGATGGGTGGTGTAGAGATGCGGAAGTGCTTATATGCTACGAGTGGAGCGCCACACTGCGCCGTTGCGATCTGGCGCCGTTAAGAGATGGCGCCGCGGTGTTCTGTGCCTTGTTGCATTGTACCACTTCGATCCCGAGCGCTCGATATTTACGTGTCGAAATACGGTCGCTGCAGTCATAGGAACTTCCATTGAATCCAATAGCTACGCAGACAGTCTTGACGCCGTATCGCGTGTTGGTTGTTACAGACGTTCCAACCTCTGGGGTCGATTCCGTCGGTGGCGGCGGCGATGGTGAGAAAATTCCTGCCTGGCATACGGATGGGAACTGGGAGCGGTCGTTAACGGCGACATTAATTTCGTGACAGACGAGGAATCCTCGGGCACGGCGAGCCGAAGCTTGGACTTGAGGGTAAGTTTTCTCAACTTCGATGATCTAGGATGTTTTCAACTTCAAACTGTGACCTACAACCCTACCGCGCCTCTCGTATTTCGCCGGCCATGTTCAACTATCAGAAACTCCGCTGCGAAGGTGTGTGTTGAGAGTCAGAATTCCATCAACTCACCGTATCTTCGGCCTCGAATAAAATCACAGAGAAGCAAAACTCACCTCACACATCCACAACATCACTTTTAAAGCCACATTTTCGGGTCAAAATTGAGCTGGACGCGCTATATATCCCGACCCGGGCTCGAGGCCGGGGCGCGGGTCGTCTAAAATTTTGAGCCCGATTTCGGGTCCAATTCACATATAGGAATCAACGTTTTTGAGATTAAGAAAGACGGCGCCGAACCCTACTGTTCTACTCTTTATAGAATTACGTCTGTCCGAAGCCTTTAAACTCCGCTCGGACGTTTCCGACGGCTGTGGAAGTGCGACTCAATACGCTCGTCGCCTTCGGGCTTCGGACCGGTTGCACGCGCCAACCAAACTCGGCAACACAACGCGCCAAGTTTTTGTTTTATTGTTCCACCCCGTCCTTCTATCACATTTTATTACTAAACACAATTTTTCCACCATCTTTCTCGCAAATTTAGTTGGCAGCTGCGCATCCAAAGTTCCACGCATTCCACTACCACGTCAAGTTCAACCTTATTTCGAGATATATTTCTGGACCACGCACAAGATACCTTTTATTGAGCTTTTTTACATCACTACACATTCTTATACTTACCTACTTCGATTCTACACAGACATTTCATTCTGTCCTCTACGTACTGCCAATGCGAAGAGTTGAGCCCGAGTCTTCGGCCTTCTCGGACTACGCCGGGGATCGAGCTGACCGTGGCTTGGGCAACCACGTGTCAACGTCTTTGCGGGGGGACGTGCTCTCCCTATGACGTCTTTGCGTAGCTCCTGGATTGCTTGTTTGGCAAAGGTTCTACTTTAGCTGAGGCTTTACAATGGACTCAATTACATACGGGGATTGTGTTATTTGTTTGTACCAGACTCATCGTTACGTTACCTTCTTCCTTTGTCTCTTACCGCCACGTCAATCTACACATTCATTCGGATTTCTTGTGTCTGACCCCGAAGATTCATCCCAAACTGAGCTGAGTATTTCTTTACTTTGTTTTACTGACTATCTTTTATCTAGGGCTCTTGTAGTGATTGCGCGAGCGGGGATAGTCGCTGCACGACTCGGCGCCCATACTGGCGCTAGTACACGCGTAGAATTTATTCCGCAACTCGTCCGCCACAAGAGGAGTTTTCTCTCGTCGTCAATGGCCACCGAGTAGGCAATTTCGCTGAGTCCAACATCGGCACGGCGAAGAAACAGATGAAGGTATTTGTGTCTCGGCACACTGTTACGGATGCAAGTGAGCTCTTCATATCTGTTACTGAGCAAAGCCTCTACAGCCCTAAACCAACATCAGTTTATCCGTGATGGGAGTTGCAAAGTCAAGCCGGTGTACGTAACAGTCTTAAGGCCGGCAAACGTGTAATCTGATTGAAAGTAGTCATGCCAGAAAATTCTGGAGCTCTGATTATCGTAGTGATTGGGTCAACCTGTGGGTCAACCATCGGGATGACGATTATAATGCCACTCTGATCTACTTTCAATACAACCTTTTATGCCAGGACGCAGTGGGTTGATGGACACAGTCCAGGCTCACCGAAGATACAACAAGGAGAAGAAGGAGCACAGATACGTACATGGCACTTGAAGAGCCTTTAAGTGGAATGTTTCAATAGAGTGCGCGAATTGCCTTTGAGTGTAGAATTAGACTTGAATCAATGCATAGAGTTAGAGGGTGCCTTAGTATGAGGAATCGACCCCACAATTGGAGGATCGAGTACAGCAGTGAAGGCTACTACGGTCCCGGTGCCGGTTTTTATACGCCGTCTAGTTAATTTTAATAGCACAAGAGCGCGCCGGGGCGCTCCGCGCCCCGGCACTTCGCCTCGGTTGACCAGAGTCACCACAGTCTGAGTCGAGCAGCGGAGCCTCGAGAGCCGTGTCGAAGAAAAGGGTTGTCCGTAGGTAGACAGAGGGTGTGTCCAGGTCGTGCCGGGGAGATTTTCAAATCACCACGGCCCTGAGGTGCGACTACATATACGGTTGGAATAGTAGAATATTTAAGTCCTGTATTCACTGCAACTACAGGGGGAAACATTTACACTACACACACATAATTTCATTGTCCCGTATAGAGTGGTCTGTCAGCGAGAGACTACTCGTGCTTAGGTGGAAACAGTATCCACGACAAACAAGCCTGAAATTGTGTGAGGACTCGATACAATGTCAATGGACTTGGGGACATACCAACGGAGCCGGAGAAGCAGGCATTCGATCCCAACTGCGCATTGAGTTGAGTCTGGCAGTTACCATAATAACCGAGCGAAAAGTCAGTCCCCCGGGCAAATCATTTCCCGAAGCTGAAACGTACTTGTCGGAAAATATTGTCTGATGATAAGTGTCAGCCAGAGTTGCTCGTACATTTTTTACGGAAGCCAAGACGTATTCCCCGCCGGGGGGACCGTTATCCATGACGGACATGAAGCCCACGGCGTTGCTACCGAGCCCGATTTGGTGGCAGCTCTGGGTATCGGAGCCGAATACGGTCGCACCGCCGCCAGTGCACGAGCTGGTGCCGCCCGCGCTGGACTCGTAGACCATGACTTCCCAAGACTGGCCGGCTGCGCTGGCCAGCAAAGTCACTGCGGTGGTGGAGGAGAGGAGGGATTTAGTGCTGAACATGATTAGGGTTGTCGATTCTGAATCGCACTGGAGACACTCTTAGGCTTTTATACCGTTTCCTGAATTCTAGACATCATTATGAATATTCACAAATACCATTGTGCCGTGGATCCCGCGCTAACATCACCGAAAATAACGCAAAGGATGTTTCAAATATTCAAGTTGGGGCGCCACTCCAACTTCGAGAATCTAAACCAACTTCGCCTCAAGTTGGAACACGATTGAATAGCGAGATCATTATATTAGTGGGATTCGGCCAGCTGACTGACTCGCATTTCAAAACTACGCCAACAACTTCATCTAATGGCTCCTCTGGCCCAATTGTCCGCCATGGTCGAGGCATGGATTTAGGCCTCCCCCCGGCCACATGGAAGGGACCGCGGGCTCTGTAGGAAACCAATTTGCGTTTGCTGTAGCCATCTATATAATCCTTGGGATCAGGCGGCAGTCAATCAAACCAGGTAAACAAGGCAGTTATGTCCACGCAAATCGAGCTGCAGGTGAGATAACTCGTGGTAATGCGCTTCGTGGCAAAGCCCACTATCTTCCACTCGCCTATCCCACAGCGTGGCATCTCTGCTCCTCCTGTGTGCAGCATGTCGCTTGCCTTGTCGCTTGCTAGTGGACTTGAATATTTTATCCAATGCAGCATCATCATGCATATTCACGAGAGCGCTCAGGCTAGAAGTTAACTTGGTAAGTTATTAGGGATATAACTCTCAGGTGGCGGTTCCACGATTAATACAATGTAAAATACATGCTGTGCCGACGCTGCCGAATCGGAGACTGAATTCTCCGGACAATGCCGTCGCGGTCAGGTTGAAAGTAGGTGGTGGACGAGGTAACGGGTTCAGGAATACTACCATAATTTATGAGAGGAATAAAGGTTCTCCGGAACAATAGAGCCTTGGCTGCCTTAAGCCGTAAGTCAGCGCCGAGATTTTTTTGCGGACACCAAACAGCTGGGCAGGACTTGTTTTCTACTGTGATCTCTGAATCGGGTTTCACTTGAAGGGAGCCATTGGAATGTTGGCTCAAATGGCTTCGATAATAGTTCTTATTTCTGGTGTCATTGAGTTATCTCTGAGTCATACAGCTCATGTATGAGTGAGTACTGCCGCCCACATATATAGTCTGATTGTAGGCCCAAAATACTTGATGTGGTCGAATTTGGAGGTTTCATGCAGTTCAGGTGCATTCCTTAAGCTCCATGTGTGATAACAAACTCATTGACACTCTTTCCAGCAGAAAAGAGCTTACACTGACTTATTTCATCAGCCATCCATCGGCCATTAGCCATCAGTTTGCGCAACGCCAAACAGCCATCAGATGGCTCGAATGGCTGCAGCGCAAACTCTCTATTTCGGTTTCAACAAATGTTGTGTTAAAAAATATAATAAAAAAAGTGCTCTATTGAAGAGGGGTCAGGACGAGAATCTCTAAATCAAGTCCATTGGAGGTTATGTGAGCGGGGCTTTTGGGACAGTTCATTATGCAGCTCTGTCATATATTCACTGAAAAAGCGTCGCAAATGGTCCACAGAGTGTGTACCATTTAATTGGGCTAATGACTGTGTTTGCAGGTCAAATGAAGATGAATGCTTACCTTGAAGTTGAACAATCGAAGACTGCATAATTAAACCTCCTGTACTTGCATTCGGATTCTGCGAGCATGGAACACTCATCACATGTAATACCAATTTTCAACAGAGTAAGATTTAGGATTAGCTGGAAGTGGAACTCGTTGGAAGTGGACCTGGTACCTTATAAGCTTGGGCTAATATGCAAATTTGCAATCACCTTCAGGGCTTGAAAAGTCTCAGCCTTGGACAGTCAATAAATATTAATAAAAACACAAGAATTCAGTGCCAAGTGATATTCCACATTACCATCTCTTGACCGACAATGGGAGAGAACACAAAGTTGTTGAAGATATTGCGGGCAGAAAAGAAAAAGGTGCATCATGCGAGACTCGAACTCGCAACCTCCAGATTCAAAGTTTGGTACTGTGGGCATCCGAAAAAGGGGGTCCAACGATAAGAAAAAAAGATATCACCTGCAAAGTTTTTTTCCGAGGGTCGGTAGTATGCCTTGATTATTCTTTGAGTTTACAAAGCTACAAGTAATTTATAAAGCATGATATACAGGCATCGAGGTCGAAAATTTGCATTCTCCCTTGTTTGCGGCAACTTCGCAGTGCACTGAGAGAATGTGCACTCATTATAGCATCCAGAATATTTTTCGGCATTAATAGTAGTTCATGTAGTGAAATTCAATATTGGTAGGTTCTCGTCCAATAACCATAAACCCACATTGACCTTAGCTTGAAAGGGCATAACTCCAAGCCCTTGCCAAACAACTGCAACATGGCCGCTTATGGCAATTCTTTCCGACACAAGCCGAACTGTGGTCCAGTTTGGGTTCAGTACACTTCCCTCGCACTCAATTTTAAAGGTATGTGTCCATTTTACACCCCTGGAGGGGCTGGTCCCGGCCCCTGCCATATTTACGGTGAAAACCTTTGACCTACAAAAGTTTTTTTCCCGGCCCCTGACCCCCCACCCCATGTTATCGTTGGACCCCCTTGCATCCGAAGCATTCGAAATTTGGCGCTTTAGGACCCACTACTAAAGATAGTGGGCAAAAGGGAGCCTCGAGATTCAGATTGAATTGCAATCGCAGTAAGAGGGAACCGAAGAGAGTAGTTATCTCTCGGCCAACACCCGACTGGCAGGGTACGAGGACTGCTGGAGACACGTGTAGCTCTCCGTGCCGGATTGTTGTCGCGGCCGCAGATTTTAACCATACGGCTGTTCTTCGCTTTCCCGGTTGCCATCAAACACGCCGAGGTACGAGGTTGCCTTGTGTTGTAGCGTCTGTCTAGGAGAGACTAGTTATTCAATCCATGCACTCCAGGCATGGAAGATTTCGCCAGGGAATTTGACCCACAAGATTTTCAGATCATGGTCTTCCCATCCCTCGGACGTCTTCTCCTCAATACGCCGAAGGCGGAGCTGCACAGAACTGTATCCGACCAACATACCAAGTGGTCGCCTGCGAAAGTGGAATCCCGGCGGAAATTTAGTCAGGACAAGTCTCTGGAAATAACGTGCAGCTCCTTTACGTTGTCAACCGCAATTATATTTCAACCTGGGCACAATGAGCGTTCTCCCGGCGGTCGTTGAATCCGATTGCAATTGCAGTTGAATCCCAGCCAATTTCGTTTTTGGATGAGGCCCCAAGGAGGTGAGTGAAACAATCACATCATGACAGAGGTTTCAGTCGTTCCACGGAAGTCCCACTGTCGGAATGAGTCCCACTATCGGAGGCGAATCGCAAATCCATTATTTCAATGGTGGGATTGGGGAGTCCCATTCTCATTCGTCTTCTGCCTACTCTGGCGAAGATAAATAAGACACCGTTACGAGTGAGTCCGAAATCGAACAAAGTTGAGTCCGATTAGTGAGAGTTGGATTCCCCGCCGACTGCTATTAATTTTATAACGTCACCGCCGACACCCAACATTGCCGACGATGATCGTGATTCCGTGACGCAGCCGCGGCGGACGATCCTTATGTCCCGCTCAGTTTCCTACAGTGTCGCCGTGTGGAGTTGCGGGGTACGTAGTGTTTTCAGGGTACGAATTGTCTCGCCACTGACGGCGCGAACTTGAAACAATGTCGAAATCGACGCTCAAGTTACATAGCTCCGCGCGCTCTTCTGCGACGGCGCCGTCAAACTCTGAGTCTTGTGAGCTTGCGGAGTATGCGGTGTCCCGAAGATATGAATATTGTCCGACAAACACTATTATTAGTGCGATGTCCGAATTGGAGTAACTCGGTGATCGGCGGAGTGGCGATGTTTTTTTTTGTTGACGACAGACACCAAGCCGCACATGGAATGCTGGTCGGTGGTATATAACTGTGTCGACTTCCCGAGTAGAAGCAAGACAATCGTCGCACTCAGTTATCACCATGAAGTCCCTCACCCACCTCTTTCTCGGGACCATCTCCCTCCTCGCCGGCCAGACCCTGGCTGCCGACTGCTGGCACGGCAACGCTGTGGGCTACTGCGGTGGGCCCTTCCTCGCCAGCACGGACAACGCGTGGGCCGCCCGCCAGGCCTACTGCGGCAACAACCTCTGGCAGACGCAGAGCTGCTACGTGAACAACCGCGTCAGCATCGAGTTCACCAACCCCGGCGCGAATAATCAGCAGACCTGCTGGGATGCGCTGGAGAATATCATTGAGCAGTGCAAGGGCGGAGATTATGCGACCGGCCATTATGAGTATAATGGGGCATATTATACCATGTATTTCTGTGATCAGGATACTTGTGGGTCGTCTTGAGCGGGGTGTGTAGGGGTGTAGTCTCAATAGTTGTCTTGTTGGGAGTTGTATTCGGGGTTGAATGTGTACAATTGAACTGGAGATGAGACTTAACGTGCCAGTTGGATCGGGCATGGGAGTATATCTGGATGGTCGACATGGCCCGCCGCCGTACGGATCGGGGAGTAGTGAAATATGGGGTCGCCGCGTTGACAGTTCATTATTCGAGCACTATCTGTATCCCAACTCTATGGTACGAATACATACATACGCCCTGCCTCAGACACCTCGCCACATTGTCAGTCAATGGCGATCGTAATACAGTAGTTAATTCTGGGACATCAAAGCACATCACTAAATGGCCGCGTTCGTTTCATTCACCGTTCCCAATATAATATGCACAGAGACACAGATCACGCACCAAGTACATTCTTCTTCTTCTTTTTTCGGATTCATCCATCTGTCGTCAGAGGTAGTCCCTTGCGGCTCGCGGTGGAGACAGCAGGATAGTCTTCCGTGCTGCTGCCAGTGCGCGTGTTACGGATCGCATATTTTTGTGCCCACTCTGTGAGTCTAGTGCCAACAAGAGCTGTTATGGCTGATGTGCGGGGGGCACTGTACAGCACACATTTGTGGCGAGGGAATTCAGTTGGAAATATGCAGGTCGGAGTCCGTGCTCGCGACTGCCTACGTGCCTGAGCAATATGGCAGCGCAGAGGATTACCGCAGCGACCGCGAAGAATATAGCCATGGCCCGAAGGCCCCCATGCGATCTATTCCCTACAGTCTATTAGTATCAATCGGATGCCACCGGGCGGATCAGGCCTCACGCGGCGGACGTGGGTTGCGCCGCACTGAGATTCAGGGTTATGTGATTTCGAAAATAAATCGGGTAGGTTGAACGAAATAATACAGTATTCGGTCTCGGCGTTCTCGGGCATCATCAGGGCATGTTTTTCAAACCAATAATATTGGTATGGACTGATTAAAAGCCCTTCTTATACTTCAATATTCATTTCTTACCCAACAATCTCGAGGTTGAACTTTCCGCTAGGTGTGACGATGCACGGGATGTGACATTGATGTGACACATTGGCTTTCCTCCCGCCAGTCACAATCCCCAGTTTTTCGTCATGGATCTGACCCTGATTCACGAAAGTTGCACCAGCTTGGAAAGGCGGCTCGAAGCCCTTGGGAACGGTCAGGAAGCCATCGAAGAGGACTCACAGGAGCACTGCCATGATTTCTTGGGTCTCCTCAGTGAAGCCTGTGATCTTCTACGCGTCGCCGACGCAGCAGACCTGGAGTACCCAGCTATCGTGGACAGAATTAATAAGACTATAAATCAGGGAATCAAGCTGGGATACCGATGCTTCAGATTCGGATATATGCCCTCCTTTGCACATTCTGACGAGCATCCGGCACTGGAAGGGCCGCATCGAGAGGAACTGGTTTTTTGTGCGCTTGTTCACGTTTCACTCGACTGTGTCTTTAATATATAGCCACCGAATGAAGGAAGTTTTGGCAGCCGTCGCGGAGATATATGCAAAGAGACACCCGGACGGCTCTGGTAAGTTGACTCCTTCCAGTGCAGGCGCATTGAAAGGTATACCGTGAAATAGCGGACGAGGATCAAACGCCAATTGCAATGTACCGATTTCATACGCCGTGGAACGCGACTTCAAGGCTGCATCCATTGCTGTTTCGGTTTGAGAACGACCCGGCATGTCCTCCTCCGGCCTCTGCTCTGCTCACTTCGATATTCCAAGCGCGGTGCGAGATTTCGAGCGCTCCAGTCCATCTGCCTGTTACTTTCGCTCATAGCAGCCTGCATTGCGTTGCCGTCCGTGGGTGGATACAAGAATCGTACACCCATGCTTTCGTATTATCTCCTCGACATTCCGGCGGAGGACTCTGGTCAAGACTTCCCTCTCGATCCCCGCCATGCCGGCGTTGGAATCATCGAAATTGCCCACTCGGTGGCCATCGACGACGAGAGAAAACTCATATTTGTGGCCGACGAGGCGCGGATTAAATCCTACGCGTGGGGTACTAGCACCGGGGAGGTTTTCAAGTCGCCACGTCCCGCTCACATCCTTCACTCTCAAAATCCAAAGGCCCACTGGCCATTCTCTCTGCCGGACGCGTTCTTCGTGCTGGGAAAGGCCTCGCCAATCTGTGGAAGATCGATCAACTCGAGACGCATGGCGCTGACGGAAAGACTCGCATTGGCAAAAGTTTTTGCACTGAAGATGCGATAAGAGACGACGACGCCATTCAAGATTCCGCAGGAAGCTCGCCTTCTTTTGTCGTTAGATTCGCCGATTCTGATCTCGCTCCAGCGACATGGAAGACACATCCCAGCCTCGGGGATGGCAATATGCTCTGTGGAACAAACCCCAGGAAATCCGGCGACTACTCTTGCATTTCGTTGGATCTTGCACACGGTGGGAAGACGGTGACGCGCTATTTGGGCAACATCTAAGGCATTCTCACTAGCGACGCCGACCCGACTGCATTCGTAATCAATTCCGATGACGGTTGCGCGCGACTGTTCGACGTCCGCCTCCGCCTATCGGTTCTCTCCTTCGCGGCAGGTTTCGGCGAAACTTCCTGCGGCGCAGCTTTGTTTGTCCATCACGATGGCGTTCCGAGTGCGTTTTATACTTTTCTTCCACTTGATAAACCTTGATCGGTGTTTCAGTTATATTCACGGGTGCAGAGCAAGACGAAGTTATCAGGGCGACAAGAATTCGAATTTTTAAACGATTGCCACGGTATAGTACAACAAATTAGGTTTATATCATACACCGACGCTGTCGTCGAAATAATGTCCTGTTTAATATGTGGCATGCCATGCATATAGTAATAAATGTCCCAGAACAACCACTCGCAGCCGTCATTGGGCTTTTCGGATCTGCAGGGGGACACATGCCCGACGGAGCTGTGCTTGGCAAAGCCGTACGCCGCTGATGCGGGCGTCTCGGGCGATTGCTGTGCGGCGGAGAGAGACGCGGGCAGCGTCTCGATAAACTCGTCGAGCTCTTCCGATAGCTTCGACATGGGTGAAACGGGGAGCGTGTCGCGGCGCGCGGGGTCTGCGGCCACAGCTGGGCCTGCTCCGAATATGAACGGCGAGGGGAGCTCCATGATCGCCTCCATGTGCATGCACGATGCGTCAGGGACGGTGATAAGGTTCGCGCCAGAGAAGGGATGTAGGGAGCGCCTGGGACGGGGGAGGGTTACAAGAGGGCGTGTGGCGGCGGCGACGTCGCTGGTCGTGAGGCCGTACGGCTGTGTGGCAGAGTGCTGGGTGTGCGAAGGGAAGTGTCTGGCGGTTACGGCGTGGAGGGTTGCCGAGTGACTCGAGGCGGAGAACTGCGAGTACGCGGATTCGGAGGAGTCCATGCAGGCGGACTGAACCGCGGAGCCGTGCTGGTCCATGAACCCGGACTTCATGAGGGGTGGCGATTGGGGGATTGTGATGCGCGGAACTAACGGCCTGGAGCCACTCGACGAGTCTGGCGAAGTGAGGAGAGATGTAGAAGACAAATGTGAAGGGGGTGGAGGTTGATCTGAATGTGAGGATTGGTCCTGTTTTTCCATGAGGCTTTCTTTCGCCTCGTCCGACCCTGAATCAAATAAGGTGCCGTTTCTTCGGCGGGCTGTCTCGTGGCTCCTTTGGTTCCGGCGACGCAAGAGAAAGATAACGAAAATCACCAGAGACAGTAGAAGAATACCGCCAAAGGTGATGCCAAATGTTATACCGGCACTTGGGCCGGCCCCAGAGGCCTGCTCTTGGTGTGGCAGTAGAATGGGCATCGATGAAGAAAAGTGAAGAACGTGGGGCAGAGTTTGTAAGGCTCGGCCTTTCGCCCTATTTTGTACCCACACTCAAATGGCGGGGAATTGAAACGGATCACATTGGCGGCGGTCCCGGACATGAAACACATTCAGTGTAACCCCTAAGTTCGGCTGGGCCTGATGGTGACCCTGGAACGGCGGTGCAAAGGACCGCATCGAATAGCTTCAAGTTATTATGGAGCCTTTTTTTATCAAGTACATCCTCTTCTGCCACACTGCGATCCAAGGGTCTTTTTGTAAGTCGACAAACTCCAGGAGCAAGTCTTAAGTACGTCCATCGGGCAGGGCTGCAACGACGGGGGGACTGGATGCAGAGAGGAAATCCCAAGGAAGACGGTGATTGGTTGGGAGCAAGTTGGGAGAAAGAAATCGCGGACACTGCCCACACAGCCATCGCAGGCCAAACATGGCCAAAGTTCGGACACCATTTTTATCAGCAGCAAATCAGCAGCCAGTTTTCCACCGATGGGTTTCCACGCCCGGGCCCTTTGAAATTGTCTCCTTACCTCTACCACCGTGCCAATCGTTAATTCACCCCTTGGCTTTACTGTACTTACACACGATCATCACTTTGGCGCATGGCCTGGAACAAAAGAATCGCTTTGACTTTCGCCCAAAGGGATCATCGCTTTGTCATTGGCCGGCGAGGCTCGCCAAAGCAAAGCGCCAAGGCCAAAGCAAAGCGGAGGGGTATCAAGAGAACAAAGTGTCTGGGTGGCGGTCAAGTATAAAAAGCCTGAGCCCAGAGCCGCCCTTGTTGAACACACTCCCTAGTCCGCGCCACTCACCAACTGAAACACAATTATAACAAGAGCAGAGATGCCTCTGGTACGTTGGGACTTGGCTCCGCATTCCAATGCCTGTGCGTTTTTCCGAGCTAACCGCCTTGATAGCGGAAGAAAGCAGCTAAGGCGAAGAACGCAGGCAAGAAGGCCTCTACTACCAAGAAACCGGCCGCTAGCAAGAAACAGACGGCGAAGCGCGCGCGGTCCCCCGATAGCGATAGCGAGCCCGAAGTCGACCAGAATGCGGAGGAAAAGCGTCCCAAAAAGCGCGCTAAGAACGCGGTAGGGTTATGTCCTTGTGCAGTTCAGCTTCTCCTTCTAGTGTTCATCATCAGTGCAGGACACTACCCCGAGCCCGAGCCCGAGGTACTTAGCCATGTCTTCAATCTCCATCCATGCAAAATCTTACTGGGGATTCGCAGGCACAAGCCGAGTCCGCCGCGTCCGGAAAGTTCGATCTGTACGCGATGGAGCTGCCTTTCCTCGCCAGCGTCTACCTCCCCCGGGCCAGAGCGCATCCGCGCCGCGGTTCGACGCCCTATACGACAAGATTCTCGAGTACCAGGCCAAGCCGGACTCTACCGCACGGTGTGTGATTCCGGCAGCACCATTCGCCAGCGAGGACAAAGGGGCCGACACGGACACCGCCAAGAAACAGAAGAGCGGGCGCCTCGAGAGCGCTGTGCTCGAGGACCCGATGGAGCAGGCGCCGTGGGACATTGCGCTCGTCGATCTGCAGGCCGTCCCCTCGCTCGTCTTCCCGCTCGCCGAGCGCAAGCAATTTGCGACCCCGCCGCAGGCCGATTGCGGGCCTGGCATCGAGGGCCGTACGGCGCTGGCGGAGTCGCATTGCGGTGCGCAGCGTGCTGACGGCGTGTTCCGAATGCAGCGCGCGTGGAGCGGAGAACGCGCAGGCAAGACGGTGGAGCTGTGGGAGGGGTACTTGTCGTTCGATGTGGTGTACAGTGGGATGTATAGCAGGAAGGGGCATGGGAACGGGGAGAAGATCGGGTTTCCGTTTTGGGGGGTGCGGGCGAGGAAGGATTTGGATGGGAAGGAAATTGGGCTGGACGATGAGAGATAGTAGGAGTCGGAGACGCAGCATCTGTTATCGGGTGTGGTAGAGCGCCAAATGTATATTTTTAGAGCCACGAAATGCTAATGAATTCATGAGGTCAAACTCACAGCGAGACATATTCGGGACTGAAACACGACGCGTACTTATTCGCGGTGGAGTCCACTGGCTAGGGCTATCCAGTACGGTACGCTCTCGAGATCCTGCTCCTCCGAATGGTTGTCTGCCGGCAGACCGAGAGGGTCCACGAATGGGATGCGCTAAACGTGGTGGGAGGATTCGAGGAGGATCTCGAGACGCCAGCAGCAAGAGCGTGAAGAGATGATGAAGACTCTGAGGTCAGAACTTAGAAGAGGAAAGAGTGAAAAGGTGCGTCACGTGGCGGATCCCCAACGCGTCGTGAGCCAAGCACCAACAAACAGATGGTGAATATCATCATGAGTTCCTAGGATTGCTCAAGACTGCTTTGAATGTATTCTGAGAGGGATAGCATGACGTCCCATCCTTATTTCAGCCATATTTTTCGGGGGGCCTAAGTATGTCCCTATGTAATGAACTATTAGGTGCGACGGCGGTCGAAATACATGCAAAGCACCACAACAATGCGCAGGTACGAGCACTTTTTTGTTGTAGCGTCTGTTTATAAGAGACTAGCAAAGCACTGGCCTTTCACGAAGACTGTCACACCATGGACCTGCCAGAAGAATATTAGCGCTATTTTCTTCTTTCACGGGGCTTGATTCATCATTTAATACAAAGGAACACAAATCTAATTTCCATAGGGAATTAATTCCTTGAATACAACTAGGACGAAAGCGTATGCGCTGTTGCAAAAATATGCTGGGAGGCCAATAGCTAAGCTGCACTTCGGATTTTAAGCCTTCTGGGGCACATTCCCTATTGGATGCATCCTGACCCGGTCCTTGCGACACAACCATGGCAAGCAATAATCCAAATCCCGCCAGACCCAACATCTGACCAAGAGTAAACTGAGAATAAAACGATAGACATAATAACGCAAGCCTCCACCAAACAAAATACTCATGATGTTGTAGGGGACAGCGGCATCATGAAGACTTTGCCAACGGGCATTGTACGCGTGGCGTGAGTATGGTGTGATAGTTCGTACTTGGACGGAAGAAAATGGATATGGGTACTGAGTGAGTGTTAGCATATTCGTAGCTATGTCGGCCTTGCAAAAAACATGAAGACATCGGGATTTCGGGATGTTTCTCCCATGCTGTAAGGATGTGTGAATAAAAGTCTGGATTAACATAGATATGACACGGTCCACCGTTTTTTGCGTATCTCCTGAACCTGACAAAATTGTTTTGATGTTGTTGCACTCAAGTCAATGGGAGGATTAAATTCCACATAGGTGAATGGCATCGGTTCTAATGAATGGGTTCTGTGTTGCGGTCTGTTTACATGGAAAAACGAAAAAATGAAACCGACCCCGCCCGGAATCGAACCGGAGACCCAGTGCCCGCCCACACGAGGATCTTGCACCGCCTACATACGTCATGCGTGTAGGACCATTACACCATAGAGCTGGTATAACAGGACACCCGCCGAGTCCCTATGACGGGTCAGACGTTCGGCTTCGGCAACACCCGAGTGCGCACTCCACCAACGCTGGTATCTTCAGCTATAGCGGCAACGCATAAATTCTGTGCTGGATCCACACATTATCCCACCATGTCCGCATTTGAGGTTTTAAACATAATTAACGACCCGACTGTTGCGTGTCACTCATTCTACTCTCGTACTGGTACTGGGAATATTTAACTGAGACATCTAATTACCGTCTAATATCGCCCATCGACGCGTCGAGTTCAGAATGTATGCGCATCAACACAGAACGCGCCTGTCCTGGTGACCATGTTTTGGACGAACGTGAGTGGTGTTGACGATGCGACGTCGGTGCGATTATGGCCGTTTGCGCACTACCAGAGAGCGGATCTGTTGCGTGTCACTCATTCTACTCTCGTACAAAATTTAA
The DNA here is from genome assembly GCA_029378395.1 of Mycena leptocephala. Lineage (NCBI taxonomy): Eukaryota > Fungi > Basidiomycota > Agaricomycetes > Agaricales > Mycenaceae > Mycena > Mycena leptocephala. The sequence goes on along the minus strand of JARJLF010000556.1, from coordinate 2,226 downwards.
CTGAGACATCACCGTCTAATATCGCGTCGAATTCAGAATGTATGCATATTCACGTGACCGTGTTTGGACGAACTTGTTGACCATGCGACGCGGGTGCGATTATGACCGTTCGCGCTACTAAACTCCCATTATTAGTCCTCTTTCACTCGCGCAATGGCTCTGTGACCTCCGAATTTCACTCAAACATCATAAGAAATACACTGACATCACAGCTGTACTGCAGATCTTGGCAGATCTAGTCTCTCATAGACAGACGATACAACAATATTAGCAGCCCAAAGCTTCGACTTCGCCTCGCCTGTCACAGATGGAGTAACACCATTACTTGTTGAAGCTCAAAGCATGCGCACATAGGATGCTTGTAAGGAGAACGCCGTCGGATACTCTTATTCGGCATGTAAGTGATCCTGTTATCACCCCATGATCCATACGGTGGGCCACTTACGTGCTATCCGTGCCCCCAATCTATAAAGGCGGACGACTGAAGCTCAAAAGCCCGCAATAATGCCGTTCGACGCCTCCATTACGATCTGGGTGGCCTGGGTGGTACGATAGTCTATTCCCTCTTTTCGCGCCATACTCGATCCCAGCCACACTCCCTCCGGGGCCCAAGGATTGCCGCTTATTGGAAATGTTCTCGACATTCCCTCGAAGTATCGTGGGAGAAGTATATGGCGTGGAGCAAAGAGTTTGGTGAGTGGGCTTAGTATGTCCTTCGCGTTTGATGTCCCTGTCGAATCATACTCCTGCCAGACTCCGATATTCTGTACCTGAATCTCGCTGGAAGGCCTGTAATCGTGTTATCATCACTGGAGGCGACGGATGCTCTCCTGAGAAGCGTTCGGCGATGTACTCCGACAGGTAAGTGCCATATCTTTTGCATAGGGAAATATGGGTGAAATTTTACAAGGCCCCGTCTTCCGATGGTGGTCGAGCTCATGGGATGGGATTTCAATATGGGTAATGTGTCTCATGATCCATTACTCTCGCACTAAGACGTTTCCAGCAATGATGAAATACGGTACGTGCAGTAGCTCCACGATGTCTTAAACGCGGTGGGCTCAACTTGCACAGGGGACGATTGGTGAGTGGCGAACCAATATAGGGAAGTTCACTCAGTGCCACTTTAGGCGCGCACATCGACGGCTATTTAATCAAGCATTCACGGCCAAGGCGCGGAAATACCACACCAGACAAGTCGACGCCACCCACGAGCTTCTGCAAAACCTCTCGCGCAATCCAGATGACTTCATGGAGCATTTACGCCAGTGCGCATTCCACCGATGCTGAAAGGACCGACACTAATTGTAACCTGCAGGTGGGCAAGCAAGCTCATCCTATCCATAGCCTATGGCATTGACGTCCGGCCATCGAACGATCCGTTTGTGGCCCTGGCGCGCCATGCGGTGCATCAGCTGGCTCAAGCAGGTGTCCCCGGGAAGTATCTGGTGGTGAGCATTCACTGGCCGCATGTGCTCGTTACTCATTCTTATGTTACGTTTCGAGGACTCCATCCCGCTTCTGAAATACGTACCCGCATGGATGCCCGGTGCGCAATTCAGGCGCAATGCCAAGCGATGGCGGAAGGAGGCCGCTGCGATGGCGGATTTGCCGCTGGCGGAGACCAAGCGGCAGATGGTGAGTGAGCTTTCCCATATATCCCCAATGTTGACGCGGTATCTTTCATCCCCACGCAAGGAGCTGGGCATTGCACCGCCGTCGTTCGCTGCGGAGTCTCTGACCGCACTGAAAGACTGCGGGGAGACGTATTACACGGAAAGCACGATTAGAGCTGCCGCGGGACGATGTACATCGGTGGGGCGGACACCACGTTTCTTCGCTCGGCACGTTCCTCCTGGCTATGATGGCGAATCCCGACGCACAGCGTAAGGCCCAAGCCGAAGTGGATGCGGTCACGGCCGCCGGTACCTGCCTGACTTTGAGGATGAGTCCTCGATGCCGTATGTCGCCGCAGTTGTGAAGGAGGTCCTACGTTGGCAGAATGTGACGCCGAATGGTTTGAGCTGGCTTGTTGGGTAACGTGGTCGTCTGCTGATCTCCTCACAAACTTAGCTATCCCTCACTATGTGCTGGTCGACGATGAATACAAAGGATACAGGATCCCGCGGGTTCGATTGTGATTGGTAATGCCTGGTCAGTCAAGTTCCTTTTTAACGGTGCGTTTATAAATTACATATTGACCGTATTTTGATCAGGGCTATTCTG
>JARJLF010000555.1:0-170208 GCA_029378395.1 Mycena leptocephala | reverse complement strand
AGCCAGGACTATAATCTGCAAGCTGCATGGCAAGTGTCATAGCAAGGTGATTTATCTCCTTGCGGTCTGTGTGGTCACAGGAAAAGAAAAAAGATGCTGCAAGAGTCTTTTTCTCCTTGGCCAAGACAGTTGCAACTGTCTTTGCAATTGTGGATTTGCCTGATCCTGCAACCCCACTGAGTATGACCACACGGAATGAATCAGGAGTGCTGGTCAAGCATGCAACAAGGTCCCCGATTATGTTGACTCGTGTACCATCCATGCATTTCTCGGGTGTGTTGACAGCATTATAGTGTGCTGCCACACATTTGAGACCTGCTAGAATCTCTCTGGTGTTGCCTCTGTCAAATTTTCTGTTATTGAGAAACAGTGTTTGGGAGAGGATGAATCAACATACAAGTTCACGATGAAGTGTCCAGCCTTGACATCAAAAGACAACCTGGGACCCTCCCAGGACCCCCACCCCCACCTTGTATGCCACCTTCGCCACCTTTACCCCCTACGCCGCCTGGGAAAGATAAGTGTTAACGTTGGCTTATCAATTTTGCAACACACCATAGATGGTCTGATTAACTGTGTGGAATTCGCTAGCCTGGTGAGACATTACAGGCCCAGTGTCAATTGGTAGAGACTCCAAGTAGAGTGTGGATCTTGTGTATGCAGTACAGTAGACGTGGAGGTGAAAGAACAAGGCCAACTGACAACTCACTGACAGACACAGCCAGTACTTATGCGGCCACATGCAACGTTTCCTAATTACTAATAGGGTGCCAAACTTCAGGAAAATGGCTCAATTTTCTCATTTGCGAATATTGATGGCGAGAACAATGGACGCAGAGAAAATGTAGTATATAATACTATATTCTGCCCCAAATTCAAGCCATCATTACATGAACTCCTTCTATAACGCCGGTCTTCGAATGCCAGTTCTGCCGTAAACTAGGGCCCAGGGTATCAATTCTATTCCGATGCACATTTCGCCCCGGCCAATCTCCCTCATACCAGCTTTCCACCGCAATAGGTATTATACCCCCGCAAAGTGACGTTTTCGTCGCTCCGCCCCGCTGCACACTGGTCGCTCCGTTCCCGCGCAAACGGCATCATGTGCGAGATGCTCGGTGCCGCGCTCGAATGACCTGCGCCCCCACCAAGTACGATTCGGAGCCTTTCTGGGTGCGTTTCTCTTCCCTTTTTTCCTTCCCCCTTTCCACCCTTGAGGTATACACTCACTTCCTCATCAGCTATCCTGCGCGCGCACACCCGTCCGCATCTCAAGAATCAAGATGGCGTGAACGCGCACTCGCGACGATCTTCAGCAGCGCCGCCGTCCGTACGGCAGAGTCGTGCCTCTTCGGACCGAAGACGCCCCCGACGCCTTCTCCACGATGTCGATGCCCGCCTCGCTGGAGCGTAGCATACGACGTGCGCAGCGCACGCGATGGTCCTTCCCCATCACCGCTTTTATCGCCTCCTCGCGCGTCAAGTGCGTCTCCAGCAAGTACCACTCTCCAATCCACACGCGCGCGGGTGCCTCCTCAACACGGCACGCACCACCCCCCGCGTACGCAGCAGTGACAGCTGCACCCCATCGCCCGCATCGCGGTTATCGCCTCCCCGCCCGTCGCCACCGTGGCCAGCGCCTCACTATTCCGCTCGAAGCCAGATCCTGTCCGGCACCGGGAGTACGACGCGCAGCATCGCCGAGCGCGCAGCAAGTGCAACGAACGTTCCCCATCGTCCCGCGCGCTGCGCCCACCCTCTGCGCCGACACCGGCCTCCGTCCAAACCTCGGCCTGCCGCGCACCACGAACGCGACTTGCATCACCGCCGGCGTGCCACTCTGCGGCCGTCCCCCATCGGCCCGTAACCTCTCCGCTTTCCATGTCCATCCTCAGCGCCATACTGCCCCGCTCGTTGACGACTCCGCCTCACCGCCGCCCATGCGCAGCACGCCGCGCGGCTTCCCATCACCAGCGCCGGCTGCGTTTGCCGCGATGACACGGCTGTGGGCGAGCAGCGGACGAACACGGAGGCGATGCACACCCCGCGCTTCCACCAATACCCGCATTCCGCGCTAGGGATCTCAGACAAGCGCAGATGGGGCACCGTGGCGATCCTCGGCGCGACGAATGCGTGCGGAGACAGCGGAAGGAAAGCCGCCACCAGCGCTGCCCTAAGATTTCAAATCGCACCGCGGCCTATGCAGTTTGAATCCCTGGCAAGCGCTGCGAGCACGGGGAAGGGTACTGTGTGAATGCAGGAGAAGTGCCCATGCTTACTTATACATCCCGATCCTTCGTTTCCCATTCTCTTTTACATCGGCTACATTTTTTACTTTGTAGTTTGAGATATGGGCATGTATGAGACCTTTTTGGCGCGGCCCGAAATCAAACTGTGATCGCGACTACAGACGACTTCGTTCTGCACCAAAAAGCCGCAGACTAGCCGTACTGGAGGGATACACACCAAGACTGCTGTAAAACGCCGGACACAGCCACTGCCCAGAATCTGGGCAGTGGCTGTGTCGCGCTCTGACTTTGACTACTTCAAAAAAAGCTAAAGTCCCGCCTCAGCGACGTCAAAGGCCTCTTCGACTTCGACTTCTCCTTACGTCCCCACCCTCTTCGCAGTCTGCATGCCGAACTCCCGTGCTTCGAGTTCCAGTTCCGCTGCCCGAGCTTTGACTTTGACTTTAGCGCGCCCCCGCTGTTGAGAGCTCCTCGATGCCTTCCGCGTGGACGTGGATGCCTTCCTCGCCGAGCTGCCGTCCCTGCAGTGCCCTCGCTCCCTGCGTCCATCTCCTTGTCCTCCCTCCCGCGCGCCTCGCTCTCCGCCGTGTCTATTCTCGACCACGGACACGCGCACGGTTTCGGCTACGAATACACGTCCGGGGATGGAAAGGGACAGGGGAAAGAGGAATCAGGCCTAACCCCGAAGACGCACTCCTGCGCGCAGATTTCGGGCGTGGGTACGAGGACTTGCCGCTGGAGTGGCGGAATAACCCGTGGATTGTGGAAGGGTATCGGTGCGTTTTTTTTTTCTGTTCTTTGGCTTTGTTTCTTTTCTTGCCTTCCTTCTGCCCTTTTTTCGCGCCTTTCCTTTCGAATCCCTCGCGCTTTGTTGGCGAATCGCGTGCTTTTGCGTACCCTCTTCTCGTTGCGATGTTCCGCCTCGACGCGCATTAGTTCCGCCCGACTTGACGTGGGGTGTCGTACTCGGCGACACGGTGGCGTCCCCGTCAGGGCCGTGTGCGCCGCATCCGCGTCACGTTGAAGGCGTGGCCCACTCAGCGAGAGAGACAGGCGGCGTATTGTGTCACCTCCCCGCCGAGTCCGTGCGGCGTGCGGGTGCTTGATGTCCTTGATGTCCGCCATCGGCCATGTCTTTGTGCGGCTCTTCTCTCTTGTTCCCTTCCCTGTGGAGACGTGGAGACGCGGAAACGCGTATGGGCGCGAGGTGTAGACTTGCGGGCGGCGTCGTTCAGTCTTGCAGGGCGGGGAACTCGGTACTCCGCGTCGTCTGTTCTGTGCTCCATGCACGGCTGTCTGACGTGCCGTTTTGGTTTTTTGGCTCCCTGCTACTATCCCTCCCCCTTTTCCTTTACCTTCCTTCTCCTCCCTCCCCCCCCTCATCTAATTCCTTTTAAAATGAAAAAAAAACCCGACTAACGCCCTCCCATCGCCAACAGATTCATCCTCCTAACCCACTGGCCCGCCCTCGTGTGCTCCGTCTTCACGCTGCATAACGAGTCGCCCAATATCCGCACGCATTTCGTACCGATGGTGTTGTTGGGGGCGGCGTTTTGGGGGGTGGGAGTGCGGGTGCTGGGGTGAGTATCTCTCTCTTATTTCTATTTTCCTGTTTTCTCTGCTGTTTTACTGTGCTGCTGTTGTTGTGCGAACGACTCCGTCTTTCTATCCTGGTTATTATGGAAACAAGAAACAAGAAAGCTAACCTCAAAAACATGTACAGGTTCCTCAAGCCGCTCGCCCCGTAGCTCGAGGTGCCAGATGCATGGGCGAGGAAGTGGGTAGGCGAGGATTGGGCACGGTATACGGTGTTTGGGGGTGAGTGTTTTGTGGTTTTCCCTATTCCCCACCCTCCCACTCTCCGCTCTATCCTCTTTTGCGTGGCTCCTCCTCCCTTCCCACCCACCCTCCGCTCTCTCTTTTTCGTGCCTCCATCCCCCACCTCTCCCTCTCCCTCTCTCCGCTCTCTTTTTATGGCTCCGACGTTAACCCCCGTGCTCCCTTCCAGCCCCCAACCCCCCACCCCCCGACGCCGCCGAGTCCCTCTTCACGCTCTTCGCGCTCGCGTGCCTCGCGTGCAGCGCGCTCTGGCACACGACGGCGGGGTGTGCGCACCGCGGGGCGATGGAGGCGTGTGCGCGGGTGGATTATGTCGGGACTGGGTGGTAAGTGTTTTGGTATTTTTGTTTCATTCTATGCGTCTGCTGGGGGGGGAGGGGGGGAGGGAGGGAGGAAAGTGAGTGGGGAGGGACGTCTGCGCCCTACACACGCCGCGTGACTGGTTCTGCGTTTGTGGAGTAGCCAAGAGCTGTTGGTGCTTGCGGGGGAGGGTTTTGGGGAGAAGGGAGTGAGGGAGGGACGCACGGATGTCTGCGCACTCGTTCTGCGCCAGCGTCTGCGTTCTCGCAGCACTTGATAAAGAGTCCGCGGATTCTACTTCCTCCCTCCCTCGCTCGGGCTTTATTTTCACGATTCATGACTATAACAAGTTACAATGAGCCCGAAACTAATTCGTTTTTTCGTCTTTCCAGGCTCATCGGCACCTCCATCGCGACGGTCGTGCACCACGGGTACGCCTGTGCCGAACAGGTCGTCGACGCGACGCCTCTGGGACACAGCATCCTCTACCCCAGCACGCTCCTCCACTCGGGCGCGGTCGAGGTGTTGCAAGGGAAGGCGGCGGACGCGGTGCAGGCGCTCATGCACCCGTCTACGCTCCTCCACGGCGCGGATAAAGTTGTTGTGGAGAGCGGGAGGTGGGTGGATGGGGTGGAGGGTGGGTCGGTCCTTGCGGACATCCTGGCGGGGCTGGCGAGCTTCGCGGCGCCGCTGCGCGCGCTCCTGGGTTCCCTCTCCTCCGTCGCCGCGCCGCCCCTGGCTTCCCTCTCCTCGCCGCTTCACCCGCTCTTCAACGTCGCCGCGTCTCTCTTCGCGCCGTCCTCGACCTCGCCGCTGCTTTGACCACGTTGGTGTCGGCGACGAGCAGCGCAACGAGCAGCCTCGCGGCGTGGCCGGCGTACCACCCCGTCGGCGCGGGGTGTCTGCTGCTGTGCGCGGCGGCGGGCGTGTCGGGGAACGTACTCCCGTTTTGCGATTGGTTTAATCGGGTGGAGAATCGGGTAGGTGTTTTTTTTTGGTTTTGGGTTTTTTTGTGGTGTTTTTGGGATGGGTATGCGGGTGGAGAGAGGGTGGAGCGCCCCTCACGCTCCTGCTGTCCATGGCCATCAAACTACTCCTTCACCGAAGTCATTCGCGTTCACGTTCGCTGACACTCACGCACAGCTCTGGCGCCTCGCATTATTCGTGGGCATATCCTTCTCGGCGCTCGCGCCGCTCGCGGGCATCGCGGCGTTGCAGGGGTGGGATACGATTATTCGGTTTGTTGGTGCGTGTCCCTCTCCTTTGTTTTCGTCTCCTTCTACCTCTCCCTCTCCTTGTCCGCCTTCGATCCTCCCTCGCCTTTCTCGACTTTACTATCAATCATTATATCAATGCGGAGGAAACCATATGCTGAGCTAACGACACTTCCCAGCCCCCGTCGGCCCTTCGCTGCTGTACTACATCGTCGGGCCCGTCGTCTACGCGACGCAGGTGCCGGAGCGCTTCCTTGGTGGGCGAGAGGGGTGGGTGGGGTGGGTGTCGGATATGTGTGGGGGTGGTGAGTCGTGTTTCTTCTTTCTACTTGTCTCTCTCCTCGTTCTCCGGCGGGAACCGGGATTCACGAGGAGGAGAAAGCACGACTTAAATGAAGACCGAAACTGACGCCCCGCCCACAGGCTCCCACGGCATCTGGCACATCTTCATCGTGCTCGCCATGCGCGCGCACCACGACGGCATCCGCGAGATGCGGCGCGCGGCAGCGGAGGGCGGGTGTGCGATTCGGGCGGGCCCGGGGGCATAGTTGGCTCCGGGTCCCCTTTGCATCCGCCTCCGCCTCCGTTTGTTTAATAGACTGCTTGAAATCTGGGCGGTGGCGGTGGCGGGGCACGCTGTACGCGATTTGTTATACCGCTATTTTCTTGGGCCATGGGAGAGACTTCTAGATTAATTACTAGAATTGAGTGGTAGAGTGGTAGAGTGTGGTGTACTAGATGGAGATGAAGGACCGGGTAGAGAGCGGAGAAGGGAGGAGAGGCCTCAGGCTAGGGAGGCATGTTTTCTTGTACGCTACGTGTATTTGCGTAGCACTTAATCGTAATATCGCTTGGATGGGGTTTTTTTGGGTGTTTTATTCGGTGGTTTACGTGTTTGCGGGAGATGGGCTGAGGGTATTTCATGAGCCGAGGGCGCATCCGAAAATTAAAAGGACCGAAAATACATCCGTGGCGGTGCTCGATTTTCTCTTTCCGACTCAACGTCTCCTATTCGATGCTGCTTCTCCACTAAATATTCGCTCTATTGTCCTACCGCTAAGCTGATCCGACGTACGAAGAGCCTAGTGCTCAACTAGTACTGCCTTTCATTCCATCAAGCTAGATTACGCTGTGCGGATTTTAAAAATTCTGGCAATGATTCACGATTCAAATTAATCTTATTGGCAACTAACACCACCTCTGCTCGAGATATTCGTTGCCGCTGAGGGTTTTCTTTCATGAGCCGAGGCGCGTTTGTGGCGGTGCTCTCCGAGTCCGTTTTCCCTTGCATCCGACTCAACGCCTCCGACTCGACGATGCTGACCTTCTCCACCTAGGCTCGTCCCGACTCCCCATCCGGTATCCAGAAAACAAAGACAAATCCATCACTCGCTAACGCTCGGAGTCAGTCCTGGATACCGGCTGGGCCCTCTTGGCGCACTTTAAGCAGGGTTTCGTCCCGCCCGCCATTTCAGAGGTGTCGACTTAGTGCAAAAAGACTTGAAAAAATGGAAGATGCATGGTTTTTGATTCTATTGCGGATGAGCTCATCTTTTTTTTTTTGAAGAAAATTATCGGTCGAAAAAAGTTGAGTTCAGGCGCAATAGTTTTTGATTCTATGCATCTCTCAATTTTTCAGAAAAAATTGCACCAAGTCGACACCTCTGAAATGGCGGGCGAGACAAAACCCCGCTAAAAAGGTGCCAAGAGGGCCCAGTCCGCTATAGGTTCGGTACAAGCCCCGTTCTGACGAAGCCGCGCGATGTCGAGCAAACAAATAGACCAAACATCAAAACAAATATGCCACGCGGGCTTTCGTCAGAAGGGGCTTGCTTCAAAGTCCGGAAATTCGGGGGGTTGACAATCGCCCTGTAGCGACCCAACGCGGCCTCTGTGCCCTGGGGTCATTTGGGAGAAGTTTTAGTCTATCAACATGGCTATGATTTCGCTCTATGGTACATGGTAATACATTGAGAAATCATCGAGTTCTGAGGGGTGCAAGAGGCGCGAAAACACCCTTTTTTTGTGAAGCCTTAGAAATATTTATTTTTCACCAGTTTTTTCAGATATTTCATTTGAAGCTGCCTGTTGCATATGGCTTTCAGAATCATGTACACTCAAGGCAATATGTATTCTGTTAGGCTCGAAACCAGCCTGTAGATGAGAGACGAGTCTCGATCTACAGGCTGGTCGATCGGAGTTTGAAATCAGGTAACGCGCGAGTTACCATAAAAGGCTATTAGATAAGCAAGTGTGAATTGGGGCATTGAAATACAAATTTCCAGTATACGAGTGTCATGATTTGGCATTATTCCAGCATTTTCACTCAACTTCAACTCCGGGTATCCCGGGTTATCACAAGCATACGGAATAACCACCAGGGGGTTATTCGTAGTCGCTTGGGACGATTGCATTGGGAATAACCAACCAGGGGTTATTCAAATGCTGATCGGAACACGCGTAGGACGATTGGATTCAGAATAACCAACCAGGGGTTATTCAAACGACGATCGAGATATCATAATAACCAACCAGGGGTTATTCAAACGACGATCGGGATACCCCGATCGCCCGTTACCAAGATCGAACACCTGCAGACGGTCGGTATTTCATAGGAGGGACAACCATCAGTTTCATAGGACACAGTATATAAACTCGGTAGAATCTACATGTACTCTAGATTCTACCTCGTCTAATATCAAGTCTACTTTGACCTGACAACGGCGCAGCGCTCTCTCACTTCGACTACGAACGACGCGCGTTCACATATCATCTTCTCCTCGAGGTCTCCTCGAGTTCGGTGACCAGGCGGCTACCCCGCCGTCTCTTCAAGTCTCGCGACGCTCCTCCTCGACGGCTATAGCCAAACTTCCCCAGTAGAGCCGGGTTGTTCAGTGCTGCCCTCTCGTTGTCAGTCGCGATCACTTCAGACCGGGTTATTCAACTATCGTCCCGGCCGGGTTATTCTCTGTCCCGCCACAGCCAGGTCGACCCAGGGCTTGTCTTGACAGAAGGTAGAATCTAGTCTACCCACCCCGACGATCGTTACCACGCACGAATATAACCCCGAAACACCACGATGCTACAGATGAATGTCTACCTGCAGAACCCCAGGGAAGAAGGGAGTTTAGGACGATGGGTGGTGCGCACCCTCCTGACCCTTCTTCTCCTCGCACTCGCCGGATTGCTTGTGGCCTGGTACTCCCAGATGCCCACATATCTTGGACCTCGATACAGACGTCTCGTAGGAGCGAGACGCGGCCCGATGGAAATTATCCGTGGCTACGGCCACGACTTTGGGTGTTGGCTGGCGCGTTTGTGTAGACCGCGGCCCCAGCCCATATTCCGCCAAGGACAACGCGGAAGACGACCCGCAAGGGGGCTAGGCCCCCGGAGGGAACACAGAAGGGGCCCTGTAGCCCCGAACGACAACGAATATGCGGACATGCCGCCCCTCATGGACATAGTGGGCGCGCACGCCGACGACCTCTTCGTGAGGGACCCGTTTTCCCGGATGACGATGCTAGTCCCGGGACTAACAGAAACAATGCGGGGAATCAACAACTCCCGACGGACGGATGTGCCAGGACGAGTGGTACTCGACAGTGGGGCGCCTGTAGAAAGAGAAGAACGAATCATCTACGAGGCAGAACCCGGCACCGGAAGACCGGTGGAAGAAACCGAGCGCATACTCGGGGAACCAGGGGAATAGGCTGGATGAAGGCAACAAGAACCCGAATGGAAATACCCGCGGCTGATCCGCACCTATACCCGGCTCGCATCTTTTCATCACTCGCTTCTTTATCTTATCGCACCTCACTTCCCAAAGAAACTTCGCACGGTTCAAAAAAGGCTTCGTGTTTCAAGAAAGAGAAAAAACTTCGCAAATTGCAAGGCTACGATACGATGGCGTTTGTAACAGTATAATGAATACAAATTGTTCAAAAGAAAAAGCGTCCCGGCGCGCCAGAGTCCGAAGCAACCCCCTACTCATCGCTCCTTCGCCTTCCCCTTCCCTTTCCGATCCACTGGTGGCATCTCGACGTCCTGGCTCGCAAGCTCGAGAACGGATGCAAGATGCGCCAGGTATTGAGCGCGTTGCTCGGTCGGCAAGGTTGAGAGATGGGCGGCGAGGTTTTGAGCGTCTCGCGCGACACCTTGGGAGGTGAACTCCGGGTTGCGCTCGAGGAACGGGAGAGGGGCGGGCTCCATCTCCACGTCGGCGGCCGAAGGGTTGTTGAAACCCGGACCCGCCGAAGACCCCGGCGCGGAGGATGGGGCGGGCGGCGGCGCTGGTCGCGGAGGCGGTCCCCGACTTGAAGACGCTTGTTGCGAGGGCGGGGGCGCGGGCTCTTCGTCCAGATCGAAATCGCCCAACGAGAAACCCAGCTCGTCGTCTTGAGAGCGAGCGCGGGGCGGGGGCGGCGGTGGACGACCTGCACGAGCTCCCGCCGCAGACGCGGCTGGCGCTGGGCGACGAGAAGAACCCGGCGCGGCGCGGGGGCGGTTCGCTTGCGCCGTGCGACAACGGAATGATCGGTCCGTATTTTGAAGCGGCTGGAATTCGTACAGGAACGACCTGTACGAGTCCACTATATTCGCTAGACGAAGAAGAAGATCAGTCAGGAGGAAAAAGGAGTACAAGACGACTCACCCAAATGGGCCAGGTCCATTGACCGAGGGTCCGGAAGCAAGAGCTGGTAGCGCCCTTCCCCGAGATGCTCCCAAAACTCGAACCGAAAATCCCGCAAAACCTCCTCCATCCGCTCGTTGAATGCCTCCTGGAAATCGCTCCAGGTCTGGCATTTCTCGTGCAGCTTGTTGCAGTGGTAACAAGTGCGACGCGGCTTGTTGGGACGTTTTGCGTTGGGGTCGGTGTCGTCAGAGCAGAAACGCCCCGGTTCACAATGGGGACATCGCGGCAGGAGTTGGCGGACCACGGCGCCAATGGGACGGTGTGCTTCGTGCACAAAGGTGGTCGGCGTGGCGCGACTATCAACGACCAGTCTCGGCGCTGGGGGCCACTTAGACCGCGGGCGGTTGCCCGCTGGGATTCGAATGGTTGGTCCCCGTGGGTTGCGACGGGGAGAAGGCGACCGTGGGCGGCGGCCAGGGGGCGGAGAAGGGCGACGAGGGGGAGATTGCGCGCGAGGTGCAGCTCGGCGCTCCCTCCCCGTTCTGATCTCTTCGGATCCTCGGCGACGTTTCCGCGAGGGGATGTCCGGCGGGGGACTGAGGGGCGGGACGGGGATGAAGTCCTCCTGGTTCCAATTTGGACGCGGAGGAGGGGGCGGGCGCGATGGTGGAGTAGGAGGACGCGGTGAAGGAACCCGCACCGGCGAAGGAGGGGGGGTGGCCGTGACCACCGGGGTGGCGCCTGCGAAATCCTGCCAGTACAGGCCATGCTCCCGCACAAATTCGTCCAACTCGTACCCCTCAAGAACCCGCGACGCGTACGAGGGGTCGGGATCGTCGAAGTCGGGCGGCGACACGGTTGCCGCCTCACAAGGGATACGCGCAGAAGGGCCATTCATGCCCACCTCCGCCAAATCTGAAGACCCCGGGGTTCAATACGACGATGGAGAAACAAGACGAGCGACGTACGGTCGTAGAACTCCGCCATCCGCGGGAATTGGAACCAAGTGGATTGTTCGTTGGGTTGATTTGGGGCCAACGGCTCTCGAGGATCGAACCAATTTGCGGGGAGAACCCGAATAGTGGTCTCCGGTCGCAAATAATTGCTCCAGATGGGGGTTGAACCCCACTCCGCAAGTCTACCCCGACGACGATTGAGGTCGAAGACGCGATATTCGGGTGCCCAGTCAGGGTGGAGAACTTGCACGATCTGGTCGAGCAGATCGACGAAATGGAATGAATAGGCCACCGAGGCCCCGACTTGCGCAAGCCAGAGGAGGCGTTGCTCGAACTCAAGCTACGAGGCGGGGTAAATGGAGTGCACGAAAAGGGGGAAGGAGGACGAAGACGCACCATGATCGTCAGGGTTCTCCTGGACTCGCCCTCGATGTCCGCGTTCATACGCGCAATCGCGCTCAGGACGTCGTCAAATTGGGACACGATCTCCGAACTCAAATCAAGGTCCTCGAGTCTCTCATTCCGCAGATGCGCGTTCCAGGCTACAACGACTTGCATGTGCGGGGGGCCGAAAACCTGGAACCGGAACCAAGAAGAGAGGACCTGAGTGACGAAGAGCTGATGGGCGACCTCCGCGAACGACCAAGAGGAGGGGTACACCGCTGGCATGCCACCCAGCGGGACGCGCTGATAGGCACAGTGGTGCCGGCGCGGAGGAGGTTGAACGTCCTGGAGAGGACGACGAGAGTGGCGTAACCAGTCCCAGAGCGCTGGGTTGAACTGGGGAGGGGGAGGCGGGAGAACCGCCGTTGGGAGTATAACTCCCGGTCGTTCCAAGACCGCGGGAAGAGGACCCACGTACGCGCGGGTGCGAGCGGGATTCGAGAGGTCCCAACCGCGCTCTCGAGGAAGGGGAACCCGCCAGGGATTGAGGACGAAGGGTGACTGATCGGCGAAGATGGAGACGACGCCAGGGTTTAGAGGGGGCGCGGCACCCCAAACGGACGCTCAGGCGAGGGGACGATGGTCTCAAAGTCGCGGAGACGAAGGCCGATGCGCGCTTGGGCGCGTGAGTAGGGGCGAGCCAGCTTCCAAGGGAAATCCGACATGGGGGAAAGAAAAAGAGAGATAGGAGAGGCGCGCGCACCCTGACCGGGTTATATAAAGCACGGTCAGGGGCGCAAAAGAACCCGCAGCACAATTCAAACGGAGAACCCGCGCTTGCAAATGGAAGAAGCTAAAAGCTGAAACATTATGCAAAAGGCCAAATGGGGAAGCAATTAACGTTTAGATCACGCATGACCGCGATTGATCTACACGAGTTGCTTCCGCCAATTATGCCGAAACTGTGGCAGTGCTCGGTGATCAAAACTCAAGAAGCCGATTACCGCGATCAAATATTGGGATGAAGAGGAATAAAACACGACAACGAGGAATTACCGGGTTCAATCGGGTTCCTCTTTGAAGTGCGAAATGAAATCCACGCTCCACAGTATTCTAGGGTCGCTGGGACATCGACCTTGAAGAGGGGGGTAATGTCATGATTTGGCATTATTCCAGCATTTTCACTCAACTTCAACTCCGGGTATCCTGGGTTATCACAAGCATACGGAATAACCACCAGGGGGTTATTCGTAGTCGCTTGGGACGATTGCATTGGGAATAACCAACCAGGGGTTATTCAAATGCTGATCGGAACACGCGTAGGACGATTGGATTCAGAATAACCAACCAGGGGTTATTCAAACGACGATCGAGATATCATAATAACCAACCAGGGGTTATTCAAACGACGATCGGGATACCCCGATCGCCCGTTACCAAGATCGAACACCTGCAGACGGTCGGTATTTCATAGGAGGGACAACCATCAGTTTCATAGGACACAGTATATAAACTCGGTAGAATCTACATGTACTCTAGATTCTACCTCGTCTAATATCAAGTCTACTTTGACCTGACAACGGCGCAGCGCTCTCTCACTTCGACTACGAACGACGCGCGTTCACATATCATCTTCTCCTCGAGGTCTCCTCGAGTTCGGTGACCAGGCGGCTACCCCGCCGTCTCTTCAAGTCTCGCGACGCTCCTCCTCGACGGCTATAGCCAAACTTCCCCAGTAGAGCCGGGTTGTTCAGTGCTGCCCTCTCGTTGTCAGTCGCGATCACTTCAGACCGGGTTATTCAACTATCGTCCCGGCCGGGTTATTCTCTGTCCCGCCACAGCCAGGTCGACCCAGGGCTTGTCTTGACAACGAGTACCTATAATAATAGAGTCTATGTATAAAATGTCCTGTGTCTTTTAAAGAGCCCTGAATTTGACGAATTCATAATGCTAGAATTTCTTTCAGTCAAGTTGTGTTTGTTTGGCTCTGCCAAAAATTTGCTTATCTAATAGCCTTTTATGGAAGTTCCGTGCGTTAACCGATTTTAAACTCCGATCGACCGGTCTGTCTATTGACAGCTTTGCTTCATAGACAGACCAGCTCCGGTCTAGTATTCTGTGCTTTGAGGTATTCGACATTCGCTCCTGAAATCAGTGCGCTGTCACACTCTGTGACCACTGTTCCAATGTCACGCAAAAGGCGAAAATATTTACTCCCCAGCATGTACGCTGTAATAAATTGTATTTCTGCTTTAGACAGAATCCTATGCATCTATACAGTAGCCTCTGTCCAGAACATGGGTATCTCTGCACCAAAAAGACGGTTTAGCTGAGATTAAGTTGACTCACTCCTTGATGCCAATTCCGTCTGAACTAAGATTAAAGAGACGTTAAAACACCCTCAGGCTTCCAGCAATGCGTCCTGGGTCGTATTAATGTCACTTTCTTGGCAGAAAAACTGTGTCCTCAGGCTAGGCAGCCAACTAATGTATGAACACTGTAGGGTAGAAAGTCCAGATATTCAGACATTTTATAACCCCAATTTTGACGTGTCAAAACGCGAATTTTATCTCAGGGAACATGTTTTTGTGCTCCAAATGTGATTCACTAGCCTGTTGGTTGAGCACAAGACGCGTCGAGACTGTGATGTGGGATGTGACATGCCATCACATTGAGCACTCACGACATCATAATACCTGCAGCTCAGCCATAAGGGCCCTATGAACTCCAAGAATATTCATGGGGACTTTTGAGATGCCTATGAACATTCTGTAACGTGAGGTCCAATCAAAATTATTGTCTCCTAGACCTCCAGCAGATGAATTCTAAAAATGTACGAACTTTAGATCACCACACAACTTTGAAGACAAAAACATATTCAGAAACCCGGGCAATTGTGCAATAGCATACCTCATGATATAATTTTGAATGTCAAAAATACAGCTAAGGGTTTGAGCCGATACTGAGCGAGCTAGAAAATGTTTTGCAAGTCCTTTGTTTGGCGGACTTTGAAGCAAGCCCCTTCAAGAAGGTCCCCCGGTGCGCCGGGCCGGAACTTCGCAGGCTTGTTCCGAACCTAAGTCCGCTAGCGGTTGATCTCCCCATTGTACTCTATTTGCTTGATTGTTGGCTTTGTTGTCTGATGTTCCCGATTCAGTTTTATATCCGGTGTTCTCTGTCTTGATCAATCCGCTAGCGTCGACTGGTTCACGAGTCTATTCTCCACCTAATCTTCGCATTATTACAGGAGATCCTGAAAATAATGACAAACATGAGTTTTTTTTTTGAGCTTTTCAAAAAAGGAAATTTGCTTTCTCTCCTCTTTTACGTCCAATCTGTGTATCTTACTCGGTTCCTGCATACTCCTTCTTCTCTCTCTACCACAAGCCAATGGATCCTAGTGACTCAGACTCCGACATTGTGGCCCTCGATGGCCCAACAAACTACGCCGACAATGATGTGGATGGTATGATTCTTGCCACGGCTCACGCACATCCAGAAGGTGCGTGATCGGTTTTCGGTCTCACAAAGTGCCCATTACTGACTCATTTGGCTCTGTAGCCACTCGCAAGTTCCTTGTTTGCACCCCCGCACTGATGGCAAAGCAGGCAAAGAATCAGCAGCAAAAGGAAAGACGCGCCGAAAAAGCCGCAGCCAAACGCAAACAGAACGATGCGGAGGCTGACAACAATGACGAGCCCAAGGCCAATAAGGCAAAGGGGAAAGCAAAGAAGAAGGACTTGGATGATCCTCCCCCCAGCATCACCTATTATATCAATATTCCTAAACCTCCACCTCTCACCACCAAGAAGCGTGGCGTGAAGGCAGCAGACGATGATTGCCTTCAAAAAGGACCTTTTTCCCTCCCTACTTCCGAATCCTACTCCGCTCTCTTGTCTTCCATGGCTGCCGAACTTCCCTGTCGCAAAGAGAACATCAACGAATCAAAAATCACCTGGAAACCGAAAAAACCAAAGAATGGCGAGAAGCTTCTGCTTGGGAAGAACACAGGCTATCAAGCAATGGTCACAGAGCTGGAGGGCAAGACTCCCGAGGGTTGTGTTGTGCTACTCTTCATGCCGCCTCCTACCAAGCCAATGGAGGAGGCTACGGTGCGAGAATCCAGTTGATACGTCATTTTCTCGCAACTAATTTGTATCGCAATCTAGCCGTGGGAGACGAACAATGAGCCAGTGCCCTCGTTTGACTATACCCAGCTAGAACCGACTGGTGCGGCTGATTCTGTCGCTCAGCAGAAGGTGTGGCCTGGTATACACTCAATGCTTTCCGAAATCTGATCATCCTCTGCAGGAATCTTTCAATAAAGCTACTAAAGAGGAACACACAAAGCTCAAAGAGAAATACATTATAGGCAACTACCCCAACTTCCCCGACTGTCGTGTCTACTTTGACGCCCAGACTGGCTTTTATTTCGAGCTCAATGCATTGCGTCTCGGGATTTGGGTGTCAGCTATGGTATGTCCTTTTAGTTTGTAGTGTATTTGGACGAACTCTAACAAAAGGAATAGGCTCAAGGAACCACTGACGAGAACAAGCCACCTACATCCAAATTCTTCGACGCGAATCAGTGCATCAAAACGATCCCATCCGTTGCTGTACCTGCACCTGCTCCCGCTGTTCTCGCACCACCCGCTCTAACTGCTGTCCCTGCTCCTGCCGGCTCCTCGCTTTCTCTATCGGACCTACTCCTTGCATCGCTTCTTGGCAGTGGTGGCATTGCCGCGATGTTGCCCGGCTTCAATCTTCCCGGTCTTCCCATGCCCCAGCCATCTGTACCTGCGCCTGCACCAAATCCAGTTCCTCACCTGCGCTCAACACCTCCATCTCCTGTCAAGCATCATACTGTTCCGCTAGATCGGTTTTGCGAGCTTTATGCTCTCGATGCTGCCAATGTGGCTCTCTTGAAGAGTGTGGGATTTCACCCCAGCGATCATACAGGGCCTACCCTCGACGAGCAGCTCGCAAAATTCGGATTCACCTATTTTAGCTGGCAGAGAATTCACGGTGCCAATCTCCGTTTCAAGGCGGATCTCGCAAGTGGTACTTATGATTGACCTTATTTCGCTATTTGTCTCATTGTTGCATTGCCTCTACTCGTACATATCACACTGTTCCTCTCTTTACAACATTGTATAGCTATCACCGCATCACCGAATCTAACCAGCATGTCTAAACCATCCCTCTGCCATCTCTGCTGTGATGCATGATGTTGAACGCAGCACTAGACACACTCCATTCTCCTTGAGGCTACCTCGAGTTCGGTGCCTAGGCAGTTACTTCACCACCTCACGTGAGTATTGCGACAACCCGCCTCGATGGCTATGGCCACACACCCCTCCCATACTCGGGTTGTTCAGTGCTGCCCTTTCGTTGTCCGTCACGATCACTCATCACTGGGTTATTTGACTATTGTCCTGGCTGGGTTCTTTCCTGTCCTGCCAACGCCAGGTCGACCCAGGGCTTGTCTTGACAGCAGGCGACATAGTCCATTGGTGGACTCATCCCCACAGACAGGCCGAGGTCACCAACAAATTATTGGAGGTACTAATGACAACGTACCCTCCAGACGCACTCGATGCGCTGCGAGAACCCCCATCCTATATCTGTGCTATGAACAGGAGCTCGATGCTGATCCTGGTGACCCTCGAAGGACTGAACAGCCTACAGGGTTGTTCTGTCACCAGGTTAATCGATAGCAGCACCACAGGCAGGTTCATCAACGAAAGCGTAGTGGAAGAATGAGGAATGGAGAGAGAAGCCCTTCCCATTCCAGTTCTGGTATACAACGCCGATGGGACATTGAACAAGGGAGGACTAATCACACACGTCGTCTGCCTTTGGCTTACGGTTCAAGATCACATGGAGGTCTTTCCCCTTGCCATTACGGACACAGGGAAAAGCGACATGATCATTGGATATAACTGGCTCTGGAAACACAACCCAGAGATTGATTGGGAGAAGGGAGAACTAAAATTCTCCCGGTGCCCCCCTGCCTGAAAACGTGCTAGGCTGCAGGAGGAGTTGGATGAGGAAGACCAAGAAGAGATTCAGGAGGGGGATCAGGTTTTTATAACCCGGATCTACTCAGAATCTGTGTTGCCACAATGAGACTCCACCCATATCCGAGCCATGGGCAGCATGGCCACCAAGCTGGCAGCTGCTGCGAATGAGGCCAAAGGGGAGCAGACCTTGGAAGACAGTGTGCCAGAACACTACTTGCGGGATTTCCGCAGGGTGTTCGAAAAAGACAAGTTCGACAAACTCCCCGAACGGAAGAAGTGGGACCATGCTATCGAATTGAGTTCTGAACCGGTGAAGGGACACAATATCCCGCTAAACCTGGCGGAACAGCACGAGTTAGACACATTTATTAAAGAGCACCTTGAGACTGGTCGCATTAGACCCTCCAATCGCCCTGGGCATCACCGTTCTTCTTTGTGAAGAAGAAGGACAGGAAGCTATGCCCCGTTCAAGACTATCATCAAGAACCGTTACCCGATTCCGCTGATTTCAGAGATCATGCACATGCTCAGAAAGGCAACCTGGTTCACTAAATTGGATGTTCAATGGGGCTGCAACAACATTCAGATCAAAGAAGGAGACGAAGAGAAAGCTGCTTTTATGACCAACTGAGGGCTATGGGAGCTGCTGGTGATGTTCTTCAGACTCACTAACTTGCCCACGACCTTCCAATCGATGATGAACAAAATCTTCGAGAGGCAGATCACCGAAGGCCAGGTTATTGTGTACCTAGCTGACATCCTCATTTACTCGGATAACTTGGAGGATCATCGAGCGATGGTTCGCAAGGTGCTACAGGTGTTGAAAGATAATGACCTGTCCCTCAAACATGAGAAATGTGAGTTTGAACAACGAGAGGTGGAATACCTGGCCGTGATCATCAGGGACAGGAAGATTCAGATTGACCCCGTGAAGGTTGCCGGGGTACGGGAGTGGGCCACTCCCAAGACAGTCAAGGATGTCCAGAGTTTCTTGGGCTTCCTCAACCTCTATCAGCGATTCATAAAAGGATTTGGCGACCACACGAAGCTGCTGACTCAATTAACCTGGAAAGACACACAATGGAGATGGGGTACAGAGGAGAACATGGTGTTTCGACGGTTGATTAATGTAGTGACCTCCAAACCCGTCCTTCACTTCCCTACTGACAACGGAGGGTGGAGGGTGGAAGCAGATTCTTCTGACTTCGCTATAGGGGCTTGTCTGACCCAGTGTCAAGCTGGGGTGTGGGTGCCCATCATGTTCCTGTCGAAAGGCTTGAATGACATGGAACACAATTACGACATACACGACAAGGAGATGCTGGTGGTGATGTGCGCCCTGTACAAGTGGCAACACTTCCTACAGGGAAGCCAGCGAAGGTTCGAGATCTGGATGGATCATAAGAATCTGGAGTATTTCGCCACCACCAAGAAGTTGAATCAGCAGCAAGCCAGATGGTCACTAGAGTTGAGTGAGTACAATTTTACTCTAGTGCACAAGCCCGGGACACAATACACCAAGACAGACACTTTGTCTCAAAAAGGGGGACATGAGCACAGGGAGCACGATAATTCAAACATGGTGCTGCTACCAGAGGCGCTCCTTGCGAACAACCCAGTTAGTGGGGCAGAGTTCTTGCAGGCCATGCCCACAGTACTCGACGACACACCAGGGGATAGATTTATGGAGGAAATCAAACAGAAGAAAGATCTGTGGGAGGATGGCGCGAAGGAGGTGCTCGGGAAGGACAATAGCAGGTGGGAAGGACACGACAGGTTCTTGACAAAGGACGGGCTGATTTATGCCCCTGGATGAGGCTCTCAGCACCGGATTCTTAAGGCGCATCACGATGATTACCTCGTCCCGGTCAATACCGGACAGTGGAGCTGATTACTTGCAACTACTATTGGCCTACAGTCCTGAAGGAGACCAAGAAGTATGTAGCAGCCTGCCCTACCTGTCAATGCACCAAGATCTTCCCCACAAAGCCTAGGGACTGCTACACCTGGATGCCATTCCCGAACAGCCTTGGCAATTTATCTCGATCGACCTGATTGTTAAACTGCCAGAGAGCAATGGGTTCAATTTGATCGCTGTAATCATGGACCGTCTCAGCAAGGCCATTCGGGTTCTTCCCTGTACAGAACACATCAGTGGCGAGGGAATCGCCCGGCTTTACTGGGACCACGTCTGGAAAGACTACGGATTGCCAGAGGTGGTAATCAGCGACCATGGCCAGATTTTTGTGGGCCACTTCATGCGAGATCTGCTGAAACTCTTGGGTGTGAAATCGAATGCGTTGATGGCCTACCACCCGCAAACAGATGGCTAGATGGAACGGGTCAACCAAGAGATAGAGCAGTATCTGTGGGTGTTTACCAACTTCATGCAGGACAATTGGGCAGACTGGCTTTCTTTGGTGGAGTTCAGCTATAACGACAAGGTTCACACCACAACGGGATTTGATTTTTGGTTTCCATCTGCAGAAGGGTACAGAGCCCCAGCTCGAGGTACCGACCAAAGTGGCTGACAACTTCACCACACGGATGCAGCTTGTGGGAAGAAGCCGCTGTGTCCATGCGCATAGCTCAAGAAATGATGAAACACTTCTATGACCGTAAACGAGGTGAAGACCCTGGTTATGAACCCAGGGACAAAGTGTATTTGTCAGGAAAAAACCTAACGACTGATTGACCTATGAAGAAGTTGGACGACAAATGGCATGGACCTTTCAAAGTGGTACGAAAGGTCAGATCTCTCTCGTATGAACTCAAGCTACCAGACACCTGGAAAGTACACCCTGTCTTCAACACAGTGTTCTTGAAATCGTGGGTGCCTCCGGTAGCTGAGCACCAGAAGGTGGTTCCTCTGCCCCCACCAGACGTCGTTGACAGCGTGGACTTATACGAGGTTGGGGAAGTGCTCAACATTAAAGTGCACAACCAGAGTCTGCGGTACTATATCCGTTGGGAAGGCTACCCGAAGGAGGAGTACACTTGGGAACCCTGACATCATCTGGTGGGTGCCAAGGACGCTCTAACGGAGTATTACAAGAAGAACCCATGGGCCCCTCGAGAGATCCTGAACGGAAAATGGAGAACCTGCCCCCTAGACGAAAAAGAAGAAGCCTTGATGCCTCGAGATGAAGCATCCCTAGGGGGGGTAATGTCATGGTTTGCTCTTTTCACATCCCCAAACTCATTCCAATAACCCGGTGGACTACACAACATTCACCAGGTTATACCTCAGGATGCTCCTGCTACTTTTCCCTTTCCCTCCTTTGTCTCGCTTCCCCCTACGTTCCGCTCGACCCCTTGATCGTAGGATCGAGTTCCACCCCAATCGGGTTATTTCAACCTGATCATTTACAACCGCGATAGTATTTCAACCTGACTGCATTTCAACTGCGATTGTTTCTCAATGATGTGACCGTATTTCCAACGGACCCCTTGGTGACCGGTAGTCATTACTACACCTTGCAGTATATATAATCCTAGGATAGGTAGTTAGACTCTTTACACTATTCTAGTCTATTCTCTAGAGCTCAATCTACCGTGTTTTACCTATCTTCTTGTATTGCCCAGCTGCCCACGTTGCAGTAACCCCTACAGTGAGGCCCTGTGCTCACCTCTGCTCTGCTGCCAAGCTCAAAATGCCAGCACACGAAGGCAGTACCTTTCTGCCCAGAATCTCCATTACAACCTTCACCAGCTTTTGCCTTCAATAATAATGAGCACTCAAGGAAAAAAGCTGATACAATCCAGAGCCCCACTGCACCACAATTTAGATGCCCTATAGTTTACTCACCCTTCACTTTGTTCTCCTTGGACTTTTCATTCTTGGAGGGGCGCTGGAGACAACCAAATGCAGGGAACCATCGGTTAGGAAAAAAAACGGAAACATTGGATTATTGCGGTCACCTCCATATTTATTTGCCTGTGCTATATCGACTGATGGAACCAGTAATTCCACCAGTGTCTTGCCAATTCACCCAATGACCATGCATTAGGGGAAGTCAAAGTTGTCAGAAGAGGTCGATTCAGAAAGTGATTCAGAGGTCGATTCACCGGTTGATTCAGAAACAAGAATCACCCTTGAATCGTCCCAGGTTTGACCACCCAATTCAAATTTGGGCCGGTGGCTTTGATCAAAGTGGATTCGAGGTCGAAAGACGTGGGCTCAAATCACGAAGCGATTCTGATGTTGTTGCTCCTCTGGAGTAGCAACAGCAGCAATTCAGATCAATTCTGGGTTTTGATGGATTCTGGGTCCATTTTGACCATCTGAATCACCCTCCCCAGACAAATTTGACTTCCCCTATTGATTCCAAGCGTAAATCAACCTGACATTTCTCCTTATGATGCTTCAGGCTCATTGTACAATGGTACACCCTCCAGTGTCTGACAATTTAACTGCTCACAGTGTGATGTTGACTGCGCATCTGCTACATGCCGATAGGTGGTGGTGGTAAGGGCAAGTAGAGAGTGTTCGTCCTTGGGGGAGATAATGGTATCACTGCACGAGACGGTGGTAGCAGTAAAATGTGTGTGGTTTATTTAGAGGATTTTGATACGCCCCAGAGAATATCTGGTTGTACGGTTTGCTATTCTAAAGTACGGAGGAGAATCTGCTCAAAAGTCTAGCCTTCCCTGAATTTTGTAACACGTCCCGTTCTACAATCCTGTCGAGGAGTGGACGACTATCCAGATGCGATGCGGTTTCCGTTGTTATAAACACTATGGGGCCATTCTCGGTTCTTTTGTATACAGCTACCCTTGGTCCTCCGACCTCTTCTAGGGTGCTCCGTGCGCTGGGACACCCTAAACTTGTTTTCAACAACTTGCTTCTGTCTGCCGTTCTGTTCTTTCCAAGTCCGTTCCCTACTAAGTCCTCTACAAATCGTCTTCTTTGTTCCGTTCGCAAGCTCTAGCGAGCAGAGTCGGCTTCTTGAGAGCTGCGATGAAGGTCGATACCCGTTCCGTTTGATACAAGCGGTCGGGGAGGTGTACAACTCGAGCGGTGACTGGGGTGGTGCTCGAGACGCTGTTATGTCGAGCAGTCCGTACAGCAACGGACAATCCGAGGGCAGCGGGTCGATGTTCTGCCAGGCGCAGCTCTGGGGACCTTGGTTTTCGTAGTCGGTGTACCCTGGTGAGCGGTACTTGTGTATCACTTAAGATGCGCTGGTAGTTTTAGATGGGAAAATTAGATGTCTTTATTCGTCATGTTGTCTCGTATTTATAGGAAACCGACTGTCTAGCACTGCCTCCTACATGTTCCTCATGTCCTTCTCCGACTTACCGCATCCTGTTCCCTAAATCAGGGTTTGGGCCATCGCCACATGCTTCCTGGGCTGTTTCCGTTCACTTTCTGTGACTCAAACACAGTTCCCGCTCCGTTTCTGTGCTGTGCGTGAGATACCCACTCAGCGAGCACATGGCGCTTCAGTTTTCCGCTCTCAATCCTGCATTGCTGGGGGCTGTGCATGAGTTTCCATTCCTTGAACGCCTGCCTCTTTAGTCGGGAATGATTTCCGCTCTCAATTCTATATCCCTGGATGCCGTGCGTGAGTTTCCGCTCCTTGGAACATATGCTTCTTCGGTCGGAAACGACTTCCGCTCTCGATTCTGCATCCTGAGATGCTGCACGCAGGCTTTTCTGTCCTCGGGCGCGTCTCCTGGTTGTATCGCTACCGTTCTGCCTTGGTTGGCCTACTCCTTCTCAAAGAATTCCTCTCCTCTTCTTATCAATTCTTTCCCCGACTCGATTAACCTATTCCTTCTTGAAGATCGCTCTGCGAGCTCCATAAACATACCCTACTTGCCTTGTATTCGTTCGGCGCCTGGCTCAGCTTCACCAGCGAGGCGAAGTGGAGTGGAGGCGAAGTGGAGCGGAGACGAAGCCGAGTGGAGCGCGAGGCAGAGGGGAAGCATGAGGCAGAGGGGAAGCACGAGGCAGAGGGGAAGCGCGAGGTCAGTGGGGCACGACCGTGGGGTCGGTGGGGCGCGAACACGGGTGCAAAGTCAGCAGGTGGGGCGTGCATTCTCAGTCGGCGCAGGTGTAAGACGGTGGGCGGGGCGCTCAGTCGGTGGGGCATGTGCGTGCGCAAGTCAGCAGGTGCGAGTGTGGGCGGCAGGCGGGCGTTCTTGGTCGGTGGGGCGGGTGCGAACCGTGGGTGCAAAACAGCAGTGTCAGCAGGGCAGGCACAGGCGCAAAGTCCTTGGTTGGATGTTTGGCAGGCGCGAAGTCGGCGTTCTCGAATGTGCAGGCGGCGCATTCTCGGTCGGAAGTCTTCTCGTTTGGCGCGATGCCGCGCTGGGCGCAAGTCGGTGTTTTCGCGTTACTGAGTCGTGAGTGCGCAAGGTGCATTACTAGTTTTATAGCGCGACTCCGATCTTGTTCTTTGTCTTCCTTAGTCTGCCTGCTGCGTTCAGAGAGTTATAGAAATGTGTGTATTGGGATTGTGAAGTTAAGGCATTGGATCAGAGATGTGCTCTGTTATTTGGTGATGCCGTTTCTGCTTCATATGTGCCGTTCCAGAGCGATCACAAAGTGATGGCTCACAACGGTTATGCAAACAGGCATTGTTTACATACACATGAGTAAGATATGTTTTCGAGATACTCTCAAGTTAATTGTAGCACTGCACTAGATCTAAACCACTGTGTAAGTATTCTTTGGTCATGACCTAGTCCGTCATTCACCTAGATACATTGGACTGGCCTATTCTTCCCTTGGCATCGCTGGTATCTTCATGTCTTTGAGGAGGTACTGTGCAATTGCTGTGGCTATTGGGGAACTCTTCTGTACTGGGATTGGATGAAAGGTTCAGTTTTGGTGTTTACAATCAACCCCTACATAGGCTCATTCACTAACAGATGCAGCCCATTTCTACGAATCTGCTTTCTTCAAGTAGTCTGACCTGAAGAGTGGACTGGGTGGCTGGGGCAGCACTTTGACTCAGTTCTGTGTTCTCGATGGCACATTCTCTGTGTTCTCCTCATTCTGGCCATCATAACCTATAAACCAACCAACCACCACACACATAATAAAATACACACATAACAATACAAACTCCAATAAGCTCAGTTTGACAATCCATCCCAGCAAGACTGTAGATTCAAACAATTAGAGAAAACTGGGACAGAGAAACCAGGTCTGCCTGGAGGGCTGTAGCATTTCTCACAACAAGTAGGACTTGTAACATGGATAAGGATTTACACAACATTACTGAACTGGTATATACATTGTGAAATGATTTTGGGTGGTGCGCAACAACCATCACAAGCTGTGATAAGAAAATACTACTGGGAAGGGATATTACAGGGAGAAACAAACTACTATTTGAAAGACTAGGCATTTTCAGCTAGAGAATAACATTTGGCCCATTCTGTACCATGTTTGAAATATTCATATGACAAGTGAGTCTGTTTTTGACCTATCACCATGGTGTTAAGATGCATCCAAAATCCTGCTTGATGATAAGGAGGGAGCCAGATCAGTAGGTTTCCATGAGAAGACACCCAGCCATTATTGGCCATAGCCCAGAAAGGTGAACCACCTGGGGCTGTATTCTGAGAAAAGGGTTAGGCAAAAATAAAATGCATGAGGTGTTGGACATACAGGAATATTATTGCTCGGATGTATCACTGTGATCGGATCTGCTTTCCAGATCTGAACAGTGTGGTCTTCAGAGCCAGAGATGTGTTTCCTATCTGAGGAGAAGGCCACTGACGAAACCGAACCTGTGTGGCCTTCAAGAGGCTTACCAAGAGCAGCGCCACTCTGTGCATCCCAGATGCGCAGTGTGTGGTCATTAGAGCCAGAGACAATGTGTTTTCCATCAGGGGAGAAGGCCACTGACTGAACCAAGTCTGTGTGGCCCTCAAGAGGCTCACCAAAAGCAGTGCCACTCTGTGCATCCCAGATGCACAGTGTGTTGTCATTAGAGCCAGAGACAATGTGTTTCCCATCTGGGGAGAAGGCCACTGACAGAACCCAGCCTGTGTGGCCCTTAAGAGGCTCACCAACAGCAGTGCCACTCTGTGCATCCCAGATGCGCAGTGTGTGGTCATGAGAGCCAGAGACAATGTGTTTTCCATCAGGGGAGAAGGCCACCGACTGAACCGAGGATGTGTGGCCCTCAAGAGGCTCACCAACAGCAGTGCCACTCTGTGCATCCCAGATGCGCAGTGTGTGGCCAGAAGAGCCAGAGACAATGTGTTTCCCATCTGGGGAGAAGGCCACCAACAGAACCGAGCCTGTGTGGCCCTCAAGAGGCTCACCAACAGCAGTGCCACTCTGTGCATCCCAGATGCGCAGTGTGTGGTCATAAGAGCCAGAGACAATGTGTTTCCCATCTGGGGAGAAGGCCACCGACTGAACCCAGTCTGTGTGGCCCTCAAGAGGCTCACCAACAGCAGTGCCACTCTGTGCATCCCAGATGCGCAGTGTGTGGCCAGAAGAGCCAGAGACAATGTGTTTCCCATCTGGGGAGAAGGCCACCGACAGAACCGAGCCTGTGTGGCCCTCAAGAGGCTCACCAACAGCAGTGCCACTCTGTGCATCCCAGATGCGCAGTGTGTGGTCATAAGAGCCAGAGACAATGTGTTTCCCATCTGGGGAGAAGGCCACCGACAGAACCAAGCCTGTGTGGCCCTCAAGAGGCTCACCAACAGCAGTGCCACTCTGTGCATCCCAGATGCGCAGTGTGTGGTCATAAGAGCCAGAGACAATGTGTTTCCCATCTGGGGAGAAGGCCACCGACTGAACTGAGCCTGTGTGGCCCTCAAGAGGCTCACCAACAGCAGTGCCACTCTGTGCATCCCAGATGCGCAGTGTGTGGTCATAAGAGCCAGAGACAATGTGTTTCCCATCTGGGGAGAAGGCCACCGACAGAACCAAGCCTGTGTGGCCCTCAAGAGGCTCACCAACAGCAGTGCCACTCTGTGCATCCCAGATGCGCAGTGTGTGGTCATAAGAGCCAGAGACAATGTGTTTCCCATCTGGGGAGAAGGCCACCGATGCAATGAGTTTGTGTGGCCTGTAAGTCTCATTAACATTGCTGGCCACCTGCTTCGCTGTCCTTTTTGCCATGATAGTAGTTGAGGAAATTCTTTGTGAAAACATTTCCTCACAGTTGACTCTATAGGGGCTAGTGGTAATGCTGATATATAGATATGAGGTGTGCTCTCTGTAATTGCTGGTTGAAAGACCCCAACAAACTTTCTTGCATCCTCAAGAAAGGGAAGGATGCTATGATCCTAACAGGCTATATGTTTAGTCTTGTATTGCAGATAACACAGTCTCCTTACCTTTGCCCACATCATGAACCTTGACAAAGCTCCAAGACTATTTGGTACCCAACCACAAAGGCTCATGACTTCAAGCCAGAACAAAAATTTCTGATACAGAAAGTCTTCTGCTCTGCTAACCGTCTCAGAGTTGAAAGTTGTTGCTACAAGATGGTCCACCCAGTAGTGACATGAATATTGCAGACAATGGGAGATATACTTTTTTACTCGGACCTGAAGATCAGATATATCACTGTTCCTCTTGTAGGATGTTGGGAGATCACATATATTGAACCTCAGTTCATTATTCATGATACAGATCAAATTGGATGCCAGAAGTTGCTGTTGTTGCTGTGTTCCACACAGAAGATCTGGCCGTTGCTCTCGGACTTGTACTGTCATGAACTCTCTAAATGACAGATGTATCAGCCGTACTTTGCCTTGGTCATCCTCTGGAATGCCAATCACTGCACTTAGAGGGGTCAATATGTTCTCAATTTCATTCCTTTGCATGTTAAGCAAATCTCCAAGAGCATGGAGATCTAGTGGCTCCAGTAAATTAAACAATGTGCCAAGCACCTCCATGGAATGGTTATACTGCTCTTGATGAGTAGCATCAGTCCCAGGTTTTGGAATAGCCTCATTGACAATTTGGAAGTACAAGTGGTTCAAATCATTGCCAAGGCCTGGTGCAAGATACTTCATAGATGTTGCTGGATCAATTTTGGGTGATCTTTGCTGGATGTATCGAACTGCAGTTGCAGCATAAATGAAGAGACCATCAGCCTGCTGTGTGATTGCATCCACATCTTGTGTCTGAGCCTTCCAAGCAACCTTTGGTTTCCACGTGCTTCCATCCAGGTTATGATGAATATAAAGATGGATGTCCTTACTGACAGTAGATTTGTCAATTTCATCCAGGATGACTCTGTGCATGACTGAAGATAAATCATCATGCCTGAGATAGGATGGAACATCTGGACGACCTGTCAAAAAGAACCGGATGTGGCAAGGTATTTTATTGATGCTGTCTGAGAGCCATCCAAGAAAAATCTGTCCACGATCCTGTTTATGATGTCTGCAATCCTGTCTGCAATCCTGCTGGTGGTCTTTTTCACATTCATCCAGTGCATCCAGACAAATAATCCAAGGGGTTGTGCAAGATGGCATTTTGGCCAGTAGTCCTACAACAAGATGCTCAAACTGCTCTTCTGCTGCTGCATCAAGGATTTTTGGATTTTCATCCAACATTTGCACAAGAAGATCCTTGAAGCTGGAGCTATAACATGCAAGCTGATATGTCAAGGTAACTGGAAGACTGGTGATCAATCTGCGCTCCTGGTAGTTCGAGAGAAGAAAAAGGATGCTGCTAGACATTTCTGTTTTTCAAGTTCAATAGCAACTGTCTTGGCTATGGTTGATTTGCCAGAGCCTGCAGAGCCACTGAGCATAACAATCCTCTGAGATTCATCTGAGCAGCAAGCCAAGCAGGTCAAACAAGTGACCAGATTTTTAATTAGGTCCTTCCGTGTCCCTGGTAGGCATTTGTCTGGGGTATTTTCAGCATTATAGTGAGCTGAGACGTATTTGAGCCTTGCAACGAGTTCTTCATTGATGAACATGTTAGCTAACAGCTCTGAGAATAGATATTGAGTACATACGCTGGGTCTTGGTCTCATCCACAGCTCCTTTGACCTCTTTGACTGATGTAAAGATACATTAGCTAATGGACCTGAGACAAATATCAAGTACATACACTCAGCCTTGGTTTCATCCACAGTTTCTTTGACCTGTTCAACTGATGCAAGTTTAGCATTTAGTAAATTTTCAAGGCATACATACCTGTTTTGACCAAGTCTTTGACCAATCTTTCAATTGAAATGGATCCATAGAACTAAGGGAAAATATTAGAACACGCTGCCAAATAATGGAAATCCACACAGTAAATTCTTGGATGTTGTTTGCTATATCATCCCTCATGCTTTGAATTTGTTCCTTGTACTTCTTGCCCCTTATCATTTGTTTGAAACCATTCTTTGCCACCAATGATTCACATTTATCAACAAATGGTTTCAGCTTCCTGGAATCCGGAAACAAGGGATTAATCCTGAACTGGAGCTTCGAGTAGTGGAGCATACAATGCCAGCTCAGTCAGGCGCTTTTTGAGTTCACCATCACGGCCATATGGGTCAACCTTGATCAACTCCTCCAGATGTGGTTTCAGTTGGCTAGATCTTCCTTGTTGGATTGCATATCCTGATACATATCTGTCGGATGATAAAGCTTGCCATATAGGACAAAGTCACACACTTGAATCATTTCTGCCACTGCAAGGACACCGCCAAGTGCAGCTGCAAGCCCAGGGATGCCGATGTCGGTGACACTTTCTTTGGCAAGCCTGAGCACCGGAATTGCTTCATTGCTGAGTCTGGTGAGCCCAGAAGCAAGTGTCTTTTGAGTTTCTGTGCTCTTGGAGGATGCAGAAGTTGACATGTTAAGGGGAGGAGCAAAGAGGTGACAACGTGTACAGCACATGACGGTTCTGAAATTAGGTCTGACAGCAGCTGGCTACAGTTGGACAGGAACAGTCTTTTCCTCCATGAGTGACGCATGAGCGACCGAGCCGGATCCGAGGGAATGGCCCTTTGGTTCTCACAAAGGTTTGCGGCGATAGTTTATAATTTCTTGCCTTCGGAAGTGACTTGAACGAGGTAAGTGGCATACCTCGAGCCAAAATCCGGACTTTCGGATCGGACATCTTTCGGCATATCTTGAACGCCGGTGATGTGCTGCTCTGTTGTGACAGGTTGTGAACAACGGCGCATCCTTCACCTCGTCCCAACTTCCAGCTGTAACATATTGAAGCTGTGCTCGCAAAATTGCATGTCTATTGACTTGCCGAGCCGAACTGGAGTGGCGGCTTGCTCGGAGAGTAATCATCGCCGCCCTACGTCTGTTTTTGACGAGCATTTTCTGTGTACTGGTCGAAGTCCGTCGCTTGCACCAAGACACGCCGTCCCTCCCGTTGAAGTTCGCTACTTCTGAGTCTCCTGGTAGCCGCTATCAATAAATTGCACGCAGGGGCCTCATCTGCACCACCGGACTCGTCGCACTCGCTAGCCGCATCTCTGCATCTGCCTCTGTGCAGGCAGCGCCCTTAGCCCGTGCTGACAGGCATCGTCGTCCCCAAGGATCTCCGCGCCACCTACTCGCCAGCTTGGATGCAGATGGGTCTTATGGGTTCAAGTGCGTCTTATTGTCCTTCCCTTCTCGTCCCTCCCGCTATCTCTCGTTAATAAGAGCAATTCTAATTCGAATTCGATGAACGCAGCTACAACTCAAAAAACTACATCTTCCCATCGAGGGCCCCCGTTGAATCACGCGCCATCGTGTCTCGTCTCATCTTCTCCTCCGACTCGACGCTGGACAGACTCGCGCATGGACGGCCCTCCTGGAACGA
Source organism: Mycena leptocephala (assembly GCA_029378395.1). NCBI lineage: Eukaryota > Fungi > Basidiomycota > Agaricomycetes > Agaricales > Mycenaceae > Mycena > Mycena leptocephala. The sequence goes on along the minus strand of JARJLF010000555.1, from coordinate 139,853 downwards.
CACCCTCCACGCCACATTCCTTCCTGCGTCCCATGTCTCACATGCGGCGCATCGTCCCGCTCCAGTCCCAATATCTATAATGGCAGCGACTCGGACGACGAATATACCAACAACGCCGTGCGCGGTGTCCGCCGCGCCCGGCCGACGAGCTCGAGGGGCTGCTCGCAGACGCATAGTCCTCGCACTATCGGAGGAAGGAAGGGTGGCGGGACGACTACGCCGCAGCCGACACCAACGCCATCTCGCTCCACTCGCACCTCGGCCCCCGGGGGAGGCACGCCCCCGCGCACGCCCCGGCATATCAGCCTGTGGGATTTATTTGTTTGGGAACAGGCGGGGCGGAGCGTGGCGCTCGAGGGCGGGGACGACGTCTTGCACTCGACGGCTACCTCCCTAGCGCTGGTGACGCATCACCGAAGCGCTCGGCAAAGAAGCCGCGTGGGAGCCGCAGTAGGACTGCGCCCGGGTGCGAGCCGGACGACCTCCTCGCGCGCGCGGTGCTCGAGTCCGCGCCCACGCAGCCCAAGGACGTCAGCGCCACGGACGTCGCCAGGCGTGCGCGTTCGGGCTCCACCGATCGCATCTCGAAGGGGAGTTGGAGACCGAGCAAGACCGCCGCGCACAGAAGGCGGCAAGAAAATGCGCCATTTGGCGGCTGCGCTCGCTGAGCCGAATACACCCGAGTTCGAGGGGTTCCCCTGTTCCGGGTCTAGAAAGCTGCCGCCGCAGCCGACCTTCCGCGCGCCGCCGTCGGGGTACAATGAGATCCCCTCTCCCTTCATGTAGACAGAGCAGCAAAGTGGCCGCCTGCCGACGCTTTGGTACACCTCGCCGCGCAAGACGACGACGACGCAGTCGACCTCGATGGGCTCGCGTGCGCGCTGCTGGCGCCGAGGGGTGTGGGGGGATCGCAGAGCAGGAGCAGGAGCAGTGGGAGGTCGTCGAATTCGAGGAGACGCTGTATTCACCGATAGGTGGTGCGTCTTTTCTTGCTTTCTTTCATTTCGTCCATTCTCGCCCCCTCCACTCCCCCTTCGCGCTTGCGTTCTCGATTCTACCTACTCCACTTCTTGTGGATTCCTTCCCTCCTTTTCCTCACTGGCCTCGCCGTCGTATCGTATCGATCATACCCCATCTTCCTCCGCTATGTATCGTTATCGTTATCGCACAAATTAAATAAAACTCACCCTTCGTCCTTCCACCTATATCGCCGGCGCCATCAAGGGAAGTGCTCGTCGAGCAAAGGAGGTGCCATTCACCCGTTTACGCCGATCGGATTTCTGAAGCGACGGCTACCAGAAGCTCGTTTGGAAAAGAAGATATTGCGAGTGTGGATTGAGCGCCAGCCATACAAGGAGGAGAGAAACTCCAAGTGGAGGTCATGGCAGTGTAAAAACGTTGCGTGCACAGCCTCGGTCAAACTCAGAAAATCCAAACCACGTCAATTTCAAAAAATCTGCCAACGGACAGAATTTTGGTACACATGTAGCAATAACGATGATATGAACCCGGCTACGCGTGCCATCTGCATCTCACACGCACGCAGCACGCGCGGAAAGTAAGAGAGAGGGCACCCACGCGGGCCACGCCACGAAACCATCACAGACGTAGTATGGGTCCAGCTATGTAGCCACGCTCGCCGTGTGCGTGCGCGGGACATGCAAGTGAGAGAAGCAAAGCGGAAATAAGAAAGAGGCAGGCATCACCCGAATCATCGGGGTCAAATCGGGGTAGCGCGAAAGAGATGCAACAATGAAGGCGAGGCGTCTAAACTGCGAGTACGAGGAGGGAGCGGCGTGAAGGTCACCGCACCGCGGAATGAACACGGCTCCACTCCACACCGAACGCGACTCCCTCCGAAAACGAGCACCCGATTCCCCCGCGCATGATTCTGTTCCCGCAGCTCAAGCCGCAACTTCAAAGGAGCGCGGCCCACCCTCCCAGTCTCGCGCGCTTGATATCTCACTCGCTTCCCACCTCACCCCCTCGCATTCCCGCCCTCGGTCCCACTAACTTAGAGCGAGTGGTGGATAGGGGTCGACTCCCCACGTCCTTCCATCGAGCGAGCATGACAACGCGGGAGAAAGAACGAAAGAAGGGCCGGGACGTAGACAACAAAAGCGCCAGTCCCGAGCACAAATACATCTGTACCTGCGCTTCCCGCCCCCTCAGAGCACTGCTGCACAAGCACCCAAGCAAAACCGCGAAAAAGACGCCAGTTGGCGGAAGTATTGAATGACGCGAAACGCACCAGAATCCCAGAATACCCACCCAAAAAGCAAAAAGCGGGAGGGGCGATCCCGGAGACGTGAGTCTGCGGCGTGTAAGGTTGTGCATTGTCTTTGCGTGGGGTAGAGGGGATAAGGAAGGGAATAATGGTAGGAAGGCAAAGACACACCCGTAACCGGGGGTGTTTTTAGCAGTGCGCTGACCATGCAATTGCGCAAACGGCTCCGTAAAGCACGAGAATGTACCATGTAGTCGATGCCCATTCGGCGACTTCAAGGAGGGCAAGGCGGGCGGCGGCACAAATGGGCGGCCGATTAGCGGGCTCGGGGTCGCTGGTGGGCATGGTGCTAAGAGAGATGGCTATTCCCACTATCTTTAGTAGTTGGGTCTTGGGTGGCCCTAGAAAACGCTATCCCCCCACCCACGGCGCGCAAGTTTGATGGCCTTGACGTTAATCTCTCACGTCTCGCTTAGGACTTCAAAGAGATCAACAGGCTTCTCTCGCCCTGTTTATCGTCCCCTTCGTGCCCATCTGCCTCGAGATCGTCGGCATCGCTGGCGGCGGCAATGACGATGATGAAATTAGTTGAAACTTTTTTTTTTTGAATAAAAAATACTTTTTATATCATACTGTCACATCAGCTGTGCTGTGACGTGTCGCGCTTCCCTTCCCAGCATCACCTTCGACTTCGCCGGCCTGTCCATCTCGACGCGTCGCGTCTCCTATATATGGAAGAAACTCGAGAATGTGGCAAATGCCATAACTACAAGGCACTCACGCCGGAAAATTGGAAGGCACATTTCCGCGGAGGAGGGCTTCACATCGCGGCGCATTGCCGTGTATGTTCAGAGCGTGATAGGGTTAGGAAACAGCAGAAGCGAAAAGAGAACAATCCGGAAAAGGAGAATGCATCAGCAGACGCGTCGATAGAGCGGGACGACGACGCTTCCGAGTTTTTGGGAGTGGATCCCATTTCCCTTGACGCGTTTCGCGGTGCACTTGGGACCGCGGGCGAGATCAATACCTTCTGTGCCCGCGTCGATATTTCGGGTCTTCTTAATGGGGAGACCACCGAGGATCTTAGAGCAGCCACCGACACCTTGGCGGAGATCGTGTGGGAGACAATTGGTTACCGTTTTCTGTAAGTTTTCATATTTTCAACTGTTAATTCGTTGTAATGACCATTTTTTAGTTATCATGCGGTTCATAAATCTAAGAACTCGGAAGACTATCGCTACGCCTATCATTGCGCACAGCTTGAGTCCCGCCGCCACATTTCCAAGAAGAATCCCGATGCATCCAAGCAACGCGACAAAGGCCAAATGGACATGTTTGAGTGTGGGGGTTGGCTGAATATTTGGACCTCTCCCGACGAATCTGAGTGCTTCGTTCGCATTCGCCATCGTGATTGCCACCAGAAGTATGTTTGCATTGACGTCCCCGAAGAGATCAAGAAGTTTATTGCCAAAAATTCAAAACTGCGCCCACCTCAGGTGTGTATCTCGATTTTTTTGGTGGTCAAAATCTTATCAATCGGGTAGCTATGGAAGGAGATACTCAAGACCCATCCGCGTCCGAGATTCTCGTACAAATCAGTCTACAATCAATGGTTCAAGCAACAGCAAGCGAGCTGGCAGCGCAACGAGGACGAGTTTGAGTCTGCCAAGATCCTCCTCCAGGAGTTTTCCACCGACCCAGTGCACGAGCTGGTGTCAATCCCAATGCCTGAAAGCGATGGCTTCCGCGCGCTTGGATTTGTCTTCCCATCGGTGATTCGTAAGTGGGACGGTGTTATACGTGAAGTTGCGCTTGATTCCACATGTAAGTCCATTTAACGGATTTTTTTGTTTCTCGGTGTTCAAATTTTGTTTCAGTCCAGACGAACAAGGCAGGCTTCGAATGCTTCGCACTTCTTGGTGAAGTTGGTGGCTCCGGGGTTCCCCTCGGTTTTATCCTTCTCAAATCCAACAAGCCAGACGCCAACGAGAAGGAGAAATACCTTCGAGCTGCTATTCGTTTCATCACTGTTGACTGGAAAATTCGTATTAAGCAGGTGTTATCAGACAAAGACATCACGGAGATTAATGCCCTCCTTGCGGAGCTCCCAGATGATATCAAGTATCAACTATGTTTCTGGCACTGTATTCGTACAGGAACATCTTAAGGTCGCTCAGATGGCTATCCCCACCCTCAAGCTTCGCCTCACTGGTCAGACTTCCGAGGTCCCCGCACCGACACGCCCAAAGATTATCATACATCTCAACGGTCATCTTGCCAAAGCACCACAACCCGAGTCCTCGGCCGACAGTGATGAAGTGCTGCAGCGCTATGTCGACTCGCTTGATGATGATGATGACAACGAAGAGGACCTTGACGAGGATCCCGATGCTGTCGACAGGTGGGATGGTCCTGCATCAATATTTGAGCCTGGTGAGACAGCTTTTGCTACCACCGCAACCTACGTGTTCTGCCCCGCACCCCATCGAAAGCAGATTCTCCGCCTCTTTATACGTCATTTCTGCGAGCACCCCTTGCTCCCCGACCGCGCAGGCAGCACTCGCAAGTCCGAAAAAATCCGATACGATGCAGTGTTTGAGATGTATCAATTCTGCCTTCAACGGGGGCTGCGGGAGGTCTGGGCGTACATGTGGACTGCATGGTACTGTCCAACGAAGTTCAGGCTCTGGATGCGCTCTTCAGAGCCGAGCTTTATTGGGCACTGGCGGACCACAATGTCTGTGGAGAATTTCTGGCGCAACCTCAAGCATGAAACGCTCCATCACATTGTTCATCCTCGCCTCGATCAGCTCATTTACCTTATTGCGGTTGAGGTACTACCTTACACAGAAGCCAAGATGCGAATATTCGAAGCCGACTTCCGTCCTGGACGCGCAAAAGCGCTGACGCCATTCCGCAAGGCGTTCAAGAAGTGTTGGAAAATCCTCGCAGTACGCCCTCTCGGAAACCAAGTCTACACCATAAATCTCGCAATGTGGACATGCAGCTGCGGACAACAAAAATACAATGCCTTCCTCCTCTGCAAACACCTTGTGCAGGCATTCCTTCCACCCCATCCCGACTTCTTCCGCGATGTTGTTCGTCGCCGGGTCACCCCATTTTATAGTCATCCTCTCCTCCGGCCTAAGGACAGATCTGAGCTCAATCCTGTTGAGTCTGGATCTGTCTCTGATGGCGACGCAGTTGAGCGGACGGATTCCCCCCCTCCATCTTCCCCACGAGGCGAGAAGCGTAAGAGAGTGGCTCCGGCAACGGCATCCCCTCCACGGACTCCTTCTCAAAGTCATGGGTCTGGGAGTGCGGCCAATCCTTTCCTCATGTCCTCCTCGCCAGTAATTGCTGATGAAGAGGAAGATGTACGTACCTTTCCTTTTCTTATAGCCTAAATACTACTGAAATGATTGCATAGGACTCCAACGCTGAGTGGGTTAAGAAAAGAATTGTTGAGCTGGAAGCGGGCCTCGCAGTTCTCAAGACCCAGGTGAACCACCCAAAACAAGCCAAGATATTCCTCAACTCGATGAAGGCTCAAAATATCGGAGGGGATCTTGCCGCAATGGGCAGTGATGTACGTCGTTTCACGGAAACCGGAACGGTCCGCACCACCACACATGCACAGAAAGGTAAAAGACCCTCAGCTAGATTCACACGGAACACCATGGGCCTCTACATTCTTTAGAATATTTTCAAATCATATGCTTTTAGTAGTAATGAACACACAACTTCAACTTCAAGTTTGTCCAATCGTAAATAACATAATTTTGGTTCGGGGCCATTCAGCCAAGGATTGGGGGACCATAAATACTGCTTCAAGACACCTAAAGACCATTTATAGAGAAAAAAAAGCTACCCCCGAGTCGTTATGCACTGGCGAAAGATGTTCGCTGATCACGTGTTCGTGTCGCGTACATTTCTCGTCGTGATGTTCAAATGCCAAAGAACATGGGGGGTCCCATATGGAAATCCCCAAAGTGTGTGGTTAATTTTGACAAAAGCTCACAGTGACCACCTCCCAAAGATTTATCAAACTTCACAGTGGACATTATCCTTGGAATTCTTCGACCATGGTGGCAGCTTATGTAAGACAAATCATATACACCTAGATTTATTTCAGGTAACTTCACAGTGAACCGGCCCCAGATCTCGCGGTGGACATAACAGGCGCGAAGAAGTCGGCGGGAAGTTAGCGGGAAGACATCTAAGTGCTAAGCGAGACGTGGGAGACTTACGTCACGGCCATCAAACTGCGCGCCATGGGTGGGGGGATAGCGTTTTCTGGTGGCCCTCCGACATTATTGCGGTAGATCCCGGTGGCAGTGGTGATGGCGGCTGTGTGAATAACCTCTCTTGGATGCATTCCCACGATGCCCGCATCTTTCGTTAACACCTGACATCAAACGAGCATCACTTAAGAAACGAGGTCCGAGTCGTCCGACCTCTCTTTTGTTTTCCCCCATCATGTCGCTCCTCATCGACGGACTCTCTACCTCCCGCATTGACCGCTCTACTGGTGGCACCACTCTGGTCTCTGCGTCCTTTTTGCGCTCGTCTTTCCCTGGCCGGTCATCTGGACCTTTTGCCATCACTTTGCGCACTGTGGATGGTCGCAACCTCACTGTGGTCTTAGCTTGTCAGGTTTCTTCGCGGATCAACGTGGATGTTGTGCTTGCTCTGGACTGGAAGGCCTCCCTCCGTGAATGCATGTTAGGGCTTGGCCAGCCTGTGCCGACGTCCTTTGATCCTTGGGCGCTTCTCTCGGCGTCAGGTACGTTTAAAGTCTCTACTAATCACAACCTCCACTTACCAATTCATGCAGTACCCGAAATTGGAGCTCTTGCTCCAACTCACACCCACCCTTGTACGTCTACGAATCCCACTTGTCGCGATATTGACTTACCAATTCATAACAGTACCCGATGTCGGAGCTCTTGCTCCGACTCACACACTGCCCTGTTTGAACCCTGATATAAACCCTGTTAAAACTGTTAAAAATGTCACTATGAACCCTGTCGTATCCGCACCTGTACCTCGAAATTATGATCCTACATTTTTTGCATCTACGTCTGCCTCCAATGAGCCGTGCTCCTGAGATTCATTCTCCTGGTAACGGGAGAGAACTGTTAGAGACTCTGCTGGTGTCACCGAATAATATGTTTTCCCTCTCTCATCTTGAATATTTTTTGGAAATGTTGCGTAGTCATGGCATTCCAGCGCGCGATATTTGTTCTTTGCATGAATGTAGGCAAGCTCTTTTGACTCATCTCTTCACCGGTGGCTGTTCCGCAATCTATCGTGCTCACTCGTCTCTTTCTGGATGTATTTCTGTTCACGACGGATTCGAAGACCAGCAGGACCTTTCCCATTTTGTGCTGAGTTTACTGATATCGTCGCCTCGTAATTCTCCCTATGCTCTTTCCACTATTGCTTCTGTTCTCGGAATCGACGTATCTCCCGATGCAGATATTGAAGCTGTGTCGCAGAAAGTTCAATTCCAATTAATCAATAAACGGTCTCAACTAATTAAGCGGTTCACAGAGGATCACCCCAGTAGCCGTGTATTTGACGCACTAGACTCTCTTCCTCTCGCTTCTCTGGTGTCACTAGCAACGCTACATGGTCTTCCTTGTCACAATCCATCGCTCAGTACACTCCGCCACTTGATAACGACTCACTTCGCATCTGGTGCTTGTGGTTCGCAACCGATGGGTGGTTTATCTATAGCGTGTCAATCTATCGTCAGTCAAATGTTTCCCTCACGGCCGCCTGAACCGTTGACACAAGAGGAATTTCAGCAAATGTTGCAGATTCGACTTTTATCTCAATTACAGCCCCGATTATCTAGAGCGGTCGCACGAAGGATACTCACTCAGCATAATGTGGAATTTTCTATGCAGGATGGCCCAGCTAAATTGCGCTCGCTGCTAGGGAAGTATTTAAAAAGTTTAGACGGAAAGCGTCCTCTTTACAAGTCTAAGCAGGCTAAACGAGACACAAAAACTGAAGCGCGGGCCCGAGAAAGTAGCAGATTGAAGGAAAATTGGCCGCAGCTCATCTCGCCCAGTCTCAAAGAGAAGTTCAAGAAACATTTCAACGAGCTGATCTCAAAGGAGGCTTTGTCGACCTTCACCTGCGGAAGTTGTATCGAGCGCCGTAATCTCAAGGAGAGGGGAACAATCTCTTTTGAAGAATTTAATTTAAATCTTCTTAGGCGACCGGATGAGTCTACTATCGGTAAAAACGGCGAGACTGATGCCAGTGATTCGGAGTCGGAGACTGAAGAGGATCTGGATACCGAGCAAGAAAAAGCTCTGCCTGCACCCTGGCTTGACCCTGAGCTAATACCACCACCCATGCCAATGAAATCTGGCCCATATGCATCGCTTTTAATTGACCCACAATGTATCGAAGATGATCCGGATAATATGGAGCCTGTCTTGGTCGTATGCAAAGCCTGTAGATCAGATTTGAAGGCTGGTGTTGTTCCTCGTTTGTCTCTTGCCAACCACACTTTCTTAGGACCTGTCCCAGCAGAGTTGAAAGATTTAACGGTGGTGGAAGAGGCGATGATTGCGCGCTGTCGAGCCAAATGTTGGATTATTCAGCTGCGCGAGGATGACGACAGCGGGCTGCCAAACGTACAACGTGGTTTCAAGGGCCATAGTATACCCCCAGCAACCGTCAGCGATAGTAAATACACTCCCCCATCTATTGAAGAAATTACAACGCCAATATGTGTGGTTTTCGTGGGTTCCAAACCTCCTACGCCTGAATGGATTAGAACCAAAGCGAAACCTTTGATTGTTCGTAAAGAAAAGGTTATGAACGCGTTAGATTGGTTGGCAGCTCACAATCATCTGTACAAGGATGTTATAATTGATAGGACAGTATTTGATGGACACGGTGAGACCGTTAAAATTCCGTTTCACATTGAACATATCCTTCCATCGGATGGTATTGAGGCGACGACTTCATCGTATTCGGGAACTAACTCTAACAATCCTGAAGGAACAGCCAGTCAGTCTACCACTGGAACAGAGCGCCGCTCGACCAACACCTCTGTCAGGAATATAATAGATACCATGCTCACCACTCCTCCTTCAACAGATATTAATTTCGAAAGTGTGGTTGTAACAGATGTGAAGGGACATGAATCATCAAGTGTGCTCAGAAAGGCTGCAGCTCGCCACTTAAAGAAGCCAGGTGGAAACTATCTTGAGCTAAGACATGATCCGACACCTGTGAATGAGTTTGATAACCCAGACTTGTTCCCTTTAATTTATCCCACTCTATTTCCATATGGGCTTGGTGGTGCAGAGGATAAGAGAAGGCGAACACGTCTCGGCTTTCAATCACATCTAAAGCATTTTTTCAACCTTTCAGACCGACGGTTTCAAGAACATTATTCCTTCCTCTTTACTGCATTAACATGTTGCAGCGCAGAACACTACTGCAGCATACCAGTTATAAGGTCAAGCGCGAGAATTTTGACGCGGTGGCCGCTCAGTTCGCGACTGTTTCTGCAGTGCAATTCATACAGTGTCGGAACGAATCAGCAAGGGGGATTTTCAAACATCGAACAGTGAAGAAGAGAGCCATGTCCTCGCCTTGATGAAGCAAGTCAATCTTATCAGCTCGCATGTCCAAGGCTCGCCACAGTCCAAACTAGTGATGCGGAACGAAATCCGAGGGCTAATGATTGATAAAGGCTTGCCCAGTTTTTATATCACAATTAATCCTGCCGATGTTTACAATCCTTGGTTCGATTCCTTGCGGGCGACGAAATTGATATCGACAACTTGACTGCCGACAACCTCTCCAATGTGTACAGGGACCAATCTATTTTAATTGCCCAAAATCCTGCCGTGGCTGCGGAGTTTTCAATGTCTTTATCAAAGCGTTCATTGCGGCAATTTTGGGATACGATCCGAAGCAATTGAATACAGAGGGCGGTATTTTGGGCGTTGTGAATGCATATTACGGTACTGTTGAAGCACAAGGCCGTGGTTCCTTGCATTGTCATATGGTTGTATGGATAGAGGGGGGCTTGAATCCCAATGAAATCAAGGCTAAAGCATTAGAGGGCGGTGGCAATCTCGAGTTCCAGAAACGACTGATGGAGTTTTTAGAGGACACGATTTCCACTGCCATCCCTCCCGATCCGAGATCTGATTTGGAAGTACCTCTTGGCAAGTTTCATCCATGCAGCACGAGAGGACCAGCCGGTGGAATTCCCCTTGAAGATCTCGAAGACGCACGGAAAAAAGATCTACACAATCTCGCTGAAAAATGTCAGTTCCACGTTCATACCCGCACATGCTATAAATATTGGAAGGGTCCAGGTATGCAAAAGAATGTCGCTTTGATCTGGATGAGTCCAATGTGAGGCCAATCAGTCAATTTGACCCTGAAACCGGTGAGTTCGAACTCCGTTGCCTTGATGGATTGGTTAATAATTTCAACATCACAATGTTAGAGGCCATCCGATGCAACATGGACATTAAATTCATTCCATCGGGTCCCGCTGCAAAAGCCGTCATGTACTACATTACTGATTATATCACGAAGTCCCAGTTACAGGCTCATGTTGCATATGCAGCGCTAGAACTCGCAGTGACTAAGCTTGGCGATTATGACCCTGAAGAGGATGATTTTGCGATGCGAGCACGCCGACTTCTTCAAAAGTGCGCACATTCTATGATTGCTCAACAGGAGATGAGTGGACATCAGGTTGTCTCATACCTTATGGATTTTGAGGACCACTTCACAAGTCATAAATTTTCGAATTTGTATTGGCCCAGTCTCGAACGTTTCATGGACAGCGAGCGCCCAAGTCCCGAGTGCTACAAACCGGCAGATCGCGAGCAGCCCGACTCAGAGCTTGATCCGCCAACAGAGGAAAACATACTTGATGGAGATGCTACTGAAGAAGACGAAAACGAACCATATTTTGATGAAGATGCAGTTCTTCGTGATATTTTAGAGTCTGGAAACCAGCTCACTCAAGAGGACGGTGGATCTCCGGAACAATTAGAGAACATCGATGACATTCACGTGAAGGTGGATCACAGAGGACGTATTATTGCGACTGCAAATCAGGGCGCAGATTACCAACACCGGGGTCCGGAACTAGCTTCAGTCAACGTCTGGGATTTCGTCGCTCGTGTTCAAAAGGTTAGAAAAAAGAGAGCTCATCGGAATCACAAAAGAAATTGCGTTGACGAAGGGTCGAATGAAGAACCCGAAGTTGAACATGAAGATGGTGCAGAAAATCCAGACACCAGATCAGGTTGGGATAAAGACACAGACGGCGATATTTTAAGTTGGAGTGGTCGAGCCCGACCGACAGTTGATCTGGAGACAGACCATCTCGAATGTGACACCCATGTTCTTCGCCTGTTACCTCCCAATATGAGAAAGGTTCCTGTGCCGATTGGTCCTGCTCTTCCGCGACGCGACCGAGACGAATTCAAACACAAGCATGCACGATTGATGTTGATATTGTTCAAGCCATGGAGGCAAGCACATGATTTAATAGGCGAAGGCCAAACCTGGATTGAAGCCTATGAAGAGTTCCTTCAGACGTGCTCTAGTGAGATTAAGAAAATCATGGATAATATGCAAATATTACATGAGTGCAAAGACAGTCGGGACAACCATTACAGGAACAGGCACAAGCGTAGGAGCCGAGATGGCGTCTCCTCAGAGCTGTTACACGGGAATGATGGAAACATTTTTGGAGAAATGGATGAGGGAGACATCTTGGATCACTTAGAGTCGATTGATCTTTGCCATTCGAACCGTCATCAACGTACGATTGATAATATTCTGCAAGCAAAACTATGTGCAGATAACAGCGGAATGTTCGGGACGGAAAATGAGATGACAGTTGCGGACGCGATTGTAGACTCTCACCATGATTTGGTCCATGACCGCAATCCGGTGCTGGAACAAAGTTGGGATAAAAATTATTTGGACCGAAAGGACGTGTGGAAGAATGTCGCATCGAACAACGAGGCAAAAACTGTCAACAGTAAAACACCTGAGACGAGTAGCAGCACGGGAAGCTTACTTCGAAGCGGAAATGTTTTCCGTGGTTCTCTTCCTCAGCTTTACAATTCTGCTTCAATCCGTGAGCCCCCGGACCAATCCAAAACATCGAAGCCCGAAGCAGAAGCGGTGATGAAAACAATGATCGATAAGTATACGCTGAATATTGAACAAATCAGAGCATTTAACATTGTTGCGCACCACAGTACAGATTTACATGCAGATCCACTTCGAATGTACCTAGGAGGCCCAGGAGGCACCGGAAAATCCCGAGTAATCGATGCTTTGAAGGACTTTTTTGAGGTCAGAGGCGAAAAAAGGAGGTTCCGATTGTCGTCGTACACGGGAGTTGCAGCCCGTAATATTTCTGGAATGACACTACATGCCGCACTGGGGATGCGTCAGAAGGGCGATAGGCAAAAGACAGGGAAGGCACTGCGCGACATCATGGCCATGTGGGAAGGTGTCGATTATCTGTTTATCGACGAGATCTCGATGGTTGGATGTGCCCTGCTTTACGACATTAGTTCTGCTCTCAGTGCTGCAAAGGGAAGCACTCTGGCCTTTGGTGGAATCAACCTAATATTTGCGGGGGACTTTTCACAGTTGCCACCTGTTGGACAAAGCAGACTCTATGCACATATAGATCCAGATGCAAAGAAAAAACCTCAAAAAAAGAGATCAGGCATCCGTACAGCAAAGGCTGGCACAGAGATTGGCCAAAAGGATATTTTTGGAAAACTGCTATGGTTGTCTGTGAAGACAGTCGTCCTATTGACTGAGATTGTCCGCCAATCAGGTCCGGAAAACCAACCATTCTTAGAGTTATTGGGGCGCCTACGCGACGGAAGATGTACCGAGGCCGACTTTCAAACCTTGAACAGCCGTTTGTTAAGCAATCTCGACATTGATTGGACGACTGAGCCGTGGAAGAATACACCGATCATTGTCAATGAGAACCACATGAAGGATGAGCTAAATATCAAAGCCGCACGAGCATTTGCGAAGGAAACGGGCCGGAAATTGCACTGGTATTATGCTAGGGACAAAATTGGCAAAGTTCGTGTCGAGGAAACTGCATTAACTCAACGGCTGATGTCATTAGATTCGGGGAAGACAAATCAGAGGTTAGGGAAAATACCTCTGGTGATTGGTATGCCCGTGATGTTTGCGCAGAATTTCGATGTTCCAGGCGGGGTCGTAAATGGCTGTTCCGGCATCTTGAAAAGTGTGCGCTACAAAGTGGATGAACATGGCAATAGATACGCCATTTCTTGTGTTGTCGAGGCACCAGATACCGACCCCGGATTGATCCCAGGATTGCCAGACCACCATGTCGTTGCTCTTGAAGATACTGTTGATTTTAAGCTAGAGCATCCGTATACATTTAAGAGTTGTACAGTGAAACGCACTCAACTTCCAATCCAACCCGGATTTGTCATGACGGCCTACAAGGCCCAAGGGAGAACTCTGCAGACTGCTGTTGTCAACCTGTCAGATTGTCGTGGTACAGAGGCACCGTATGTGATGATTTCAAGAGTTACGTCCTTGGCCGGACTTGCGATCTTGACGCCATTTGAAAAAGCTAGGATATGTTGCCGTCCTTCTGAGGATCTGAGACGAGAGACCAAACGACTAGAAATTCTTTCTCTCAAGACAGTGATCTCTCATGGAACGGAAGAAGAACGAGCAGCTGCTTCAGAGAAACTTCAGACCATCTGCGGCCGTGATATCAACGAAGAACCAGACTCGGCCAATGAAGATGAAAATTCAATTCCTGAAGATCCAGCTGTCAGGCTAAAGAAACTGCAAATGAAGAATTTGCGATTGACGACGATCAAGCCAGCCCAAGTTATGCGAAGAAAGAGGAAAGATCTTGATGCGCCAGTAACGTTTGTGACAGAATCAGCGGCGGACCGGCCTAGGCACGTAACACTTCCGAAAAGGAAGAGAGTGCCTCTGGACACTCCACTCCGTCCACAACCTGCCTTCTCATCTCATCCTCGTGCTGGGGGTGAGATTCCCGCTACAAGCGAGTGGGATCCCATGGAATGGGTGGAAAGCAGCTCGATGGCATCTGTCCGGCGTCACAAACGCAAAGCTCTCGACCAACCCCGGGAGGAGGTGAGGATAATTATATTGTATTGGACGACGACTGACGGACGACGCTCAGATCTCAAATCCTCGCACTCCGCTTCATCCTCCTGCTCTACAGGATGCCGTGGTTGGTCGAGCTCTCAAGCGGCGGCGCTTGGATGATTTGGGACTGGGACAGTAATGTCCAAATGAGGCTCACTCGATCCTCTGGCTCTCGCCTCGGCTCATCAGCAGCGATCTTGCCCTTCCATTTCCCTTGACTGCGCTCCACTTTTGTTCAAAACATCAGCCCCGCCTCTCCGCGTTCCCAGCAGGACATCCTCTACCGGCGACAGCATGCTTCTGCTTGCGCTCTTTATTTTTTCTCCCTCCTGCTCGTGCTGCATATCCTCGCCGCGCACGCGTTCATCGCGCACGCTGGTGTCCCCCCATTTGACCCCCGCTATGCGCCGTGCCACCGCCGGCAGCCGCTCCCACGTACCGAGGCTCCCCGACTGCGTCACACGACAAGGCACGCCACGACAAGACACTGCCTGAGCTGCGCCAGCTCCAGGAGGCGGCGGTGCTCACGGGCGTGCCGCAGAACGCAGACCGGGCTCTTCTCTACGTGGTCTCAGCACAAAGGACTCCTCCATTGGTTACCCGCACTGCGACGCCTGCACGTGCACACTTCTCTTGCGCTCATTATTTTTGTGTACCCCGTGCACCCGTCTCTCCTGCCTCACAGCAGGACTCGCGTCTGGCTTGTATGTGTTCCGCTCCTGCCGCTTGTCGCTCCGTTCCAGTCGTCGCAGGTTTGGCCGCTCGCGCCTCATTTTAATCGCCATCTTTCTCCACGCGAGCGTATCCCTGGGTTTCCCCGCCCACCAAATTTGCGTCCGGAAATTTAATGTGTCAGAGCCACGTGGACAGAGTTACTTCTTTAAACCCATTCCCTCTCATGAAGTCCCTCTTGAATCGTCCCTTTTGAACGGGCTGGACACAATCTGCAGTCGCGCCTACTGTTTTCGGATTGCTTGCATGTAAGTACCTTGTGACACACATTACATATCGGTAAACATCTATAGTGGCGGCGCCTGATCAACCTTCAAGCTTATTCGTCGTTTAATTCACTCTCGAACCTACCCAACTTTGCTCAGTTACGCGTGAGCATCGAATGTTTCTCTTTTATGACCCGGAATTAATTTAAACTTCTGCCCGTGTTTCATATAGTCCGTAAATTATCCTCAATACCCATCTCGCGCACAGCTTCCAAGCTGCGCTAACATTTTGCATCATTCGTCCACTGAATCTTGCTCTATGTATCTACGAAATATGCTTAATATAAAATTTCCCCTTACTCTACAAGGGCAGATAGTGGGCCCTGCCGCGAAGCGGGCCTACTAGTGTTTATTTCCTTTTTTAGCCACAACCTGCCACAACAACTTGACACCTAACTCACACCGGTGATTGCCAATTTTCGGCACCCCGGACGTTCTATTCGAATGCTGAGGGATCAGATTCAATTTCGGCCGGACGGAAGCTGGATCTGATTCCATGAGTTTCAGTTGCACAATCGGCTGAGGCCCGAGTGCTATTCTGATAGTCCAACTTTAGAATAGAACATCCGGTGTCCCGAAACTTGGCAAACATGTCCATGTGTGCTAAAACAAAGAAATGACAAAGTGGGAACAAAGACCAAGTACCCATCACTAAGCTTCCCAAATTTCGGGAGGTCGGATGTTCTACCTGAAACTTGGAATATCGGAATGGATTTCAGGGATGAGCTGATGCTGGAGCTGAAAATCTGGAAAACAGCTTTGGTGTTGGGTGAGCCGAATTTTGTTCCGAGATGGCGGGTTTAGAATACAACATCCGGCATGCCAAAATTTGGCACTCGCCCGTGTGACTGCAAAACCGTAGAGCGCTTCCAAAAAAACTTGACTCACGCCATTGACATCGCTTACAGGGCTCTGGTGCGTGCCGGTGTGGAGCACTGTGCTTCAAAAAGAAATTGACGTCATAAATTGCTCGTGAACTTTTTTTGAAAGTGCTCTAGGGTTTTGCAGTTAGGTGGAATGCCACAACTCGTCTTTCTCCATCCACGTCGGCACGTTTATTGGACCTGTACAACATCCGGAAGCTAATACCTGCGGACCTGCGGAGCTGATCTTTATTTTCGTCCAACCTGGTCTGGTCTGTGTCTGTTTTGGGCTCGTTGCTCGGTTTTAAACACATTCGCCGATCCGCGTATCGTCGGTATCGAACCACCCCGTTTTAATGGCACCACACAATCCGCACCAGAGAACCTTCATCGCTCTTGGGACTCTTCTCCTCCGACATTCTACAGTAGCAGTTCTTTTATCGCTTTCAAACAATTTCTGGCCTTTTATTATTTGCTTCAAGTCTCGGGGAGAAGCACCTTTATCAAGAGCTCCTTCCGCAATTCTCTATCAACGCATTCTAGGACTTTGCGTTATCTCTAGTAACCTTATGCTTCATGAAGTTCGGACTATTTCCTCTCATAACACGATTCCGTAGCTGAACGGCCTCAGAGCTCTATAAAGGTCTGAGTCGCAAGTTTTGACTGAGGAGATGCGGGTTCTAACCGTTTTCTTCCAGTCTAAGTTTGTCCCCATCTATTTTTGCGTCCCACAATCCCTCGGCTCTTCTCGATCGAATGACCATCGCGCCTGCGTGGATGCGGTAGATCGCCTCAATCTCGTAGATATGGCTTCACCTGATGCTTCGAGGAACTGTCGGTTAGAATTACCGGAGGCCGCTTTATTTCAACCACTGTCCGCTGTCCACGTCGACGTTCAGCCACTCAATTATATTGCCTCAATTCTTCAAGTCCAACCATGACGTGCAACACAACTGTAGCATTAAAGACGTATAACAACTGTAGTTATATCTACCCGATCATTGGCTCATTCTTTCCGGGATACCGGTCTAGTAGTTGGATGAGAAGACAAAGCACGTCGAGCCTTCGTGGAGCAGTACTCAGTGGTGGATTATCCCGATAACGTACATGTTCAAGCGACCATTTAAGGGCAGTTGTGGGTTCGATTCTCACTCGAGGCATAGCACTCCAAGATCCTTGTTTTTCTCTTTTCTTTCTATTCCATTGAATATATTTCTCGTCAAAAAAAAATTAAACTCTCAACTCAACCTAAATTCTTCTTGAACAAATGATCCCTGCCTTAGATTCAGAGATGCATAGAATTCAACAATCCATCCAAGTATTCAATAACTGACAGGCTCCAGCCTCGCCCATTATTCCTACTGTGAAAAAAAAATACTACATAGTAGTTAGGGCACTAAATTGCATAGAATTTCAAGCCTCTGTGGATCAAGGTAGATCGCCCCAAGTTGATGACATGTATTCAATGTGGGTTCGAATCCCATTGCAGGCATACAGTGGGGAGATCTTTTCCTTCTTTTCCTTCCCTAAGCTCGAAGGTCTGGGACGGACTCAGAGGTGTAAATCTATAATTTTATATAGCCTTCATGAGCATCGGAATACTGATGAGGCTCGACTTGAACCCACATGCATGCAGCATGTCCATATATTGGTCTGAATCCGAAATGCCTCAAGGCACGCATTTCTAGGCTCCGTAAATATATATATGTTTAGCTAAATTGTAATAATATCAAATAGGAAAGCCACCAAAGCCCACAGGATAGATCCTCCATGAATCCGCTCGAAGTTAAATCGTGGGAATGTTTCCGGGAACTACCGCCGGTCTGTTCAACTTCCTTTCCAACGCACACATTCTCGGCAAAAATGTCGATTTTGTGGGTAATATAGTTGAGGGTTCTCTCCTCTCTTCTAAAACGGAGCCGACGCTGGTAATCCCACCCAATAATGTATGTACTTCTGCTTTGATCAATGATTCGATCCGTCAGCGGTTCAATTTTTTACTCACGTATTTCTGTGGTTGTTGTATTGGTCGGGCTGAATTCTTGTCGCTCAGTAAACCGACGGGCGAGATCTTTGACAGATGTGTATTCAGCAGATTGCGCAAGGTGCATGCCATGTGCTATTCCTGCGATTCAACTCCCAGCTTAATCGTGGTAATGGTTTGACGTCGGAGCAGATTCGCAAAATCAAATCATGAAAGAAAAGCCACAACGTTCAAGATAAATATTGATGCTGCACGAACCCAGAAATACCCCGAGTAATCGTGACACTGTGCCAGTATTTCGACTTCAAGTGGTAATCGACAGTGTCAATTCATTTGTGATTGATCCCCTCAATTGATTCCTTGGATAGGAAATACAAGCACTTAGCTGTGGGATTGACGTAGATGGGAAGTAGAAATACTCTCCTACGGCAAGTCGGATTCGTCTCAGATGCGCTGCAAAATCGGCGGTATACATAGCGTGTAAATTCAAGTTGACAAGTCACTGAGCCCATCTAGAACATGAGAATATACTGGCTTCCGAGCCCATCTGAGATCTAAATTGAGCCCTTGCTCCTTCAAATCTTCCATACTCTTCTGGAGAGCGGTTGAGCGACATCTGCAGGGATTCCAGGTCGTTTCTGCCATCCGTCCGCACATCGGACAACCCCGCAGCCCAGAGCTTCGGCGATCCGATGACTAACTGTCGCCAAGAGGAGCAAACCTGCGAAGGGCAGATGGTCTGGTGGACTGGATGGTCCAGACCAAAAGGAGGGCTGGGACGATCCACGACTGCGCTGGTCGCAGTGGACTGAGCTGCGAGGGCAAAAATTACTCTGTCGGAATTTTCCCTACTGGCACAATCATAAACCACAGCCGCGCAAGGATATGTCGCTCCTAGCGCGCGCGGTCCAGCTTGTCGATCTGAGCTGTGAAGCGTCGAATATTGGCCTCGGTCGCGACAATTCGAGCCTTAACATCCACGTCTGAAGGATTTTCGCGGAATGCGTCCATGTGGGTCTCGAGGAGCGTCGCGCAACCGAGACAAAGAAATAGGAGTCTGAAGAGTCACCATTTTCGTCCTGTGCCCTGCCACCGTTGCTTCTTGCCCTTATCATTGGGCTGGCCACTTGTATTCGCAAAAAAAAAAAAAAAAAAACCCCTCAGCTTATTGTTTCCTTGAACTTGAAATCTGGGCTCTAAAGTTCCCTCTTTCTTCTGAGGCATTAATCTCATTGTTTGGTCTCCTCTGAACGTATTCCATCCGATGTTAACAGGACTTGAAGAGTACCGCTGTTCGTAATTATTCGACTTTTTATCTTTGCATTGACTTCCGTGCTTTCCGCTCCGCCGTCCATTGGAACTCCATCCCGCGACTGCTACGTATTCTTGTTGCTCAGCCGCTCGGAAGGCGGGCCTCCTTTCAGTCCATCCTTGGTTCAGTCTGAAAGCCTGCCCATCCACTGGATCCCGATGCCCTCATATTATCCTTTGAACCAAACACAGTCACGCCCGCAATCCTTTTTTCCCATTGACGAGATGTGGGTTCGATTCCGATTCCCACCGTGGGCATGCCGCATGAGACGGTTGTGCTATTATTTTTTCCTCCTTCGTGCTTTATTCTTATCTCTTGATAGTCGCCTCGTTCGATACATTTGTATTTTGCGTTCGCTCTTTTTGAGCCAATCAAACCACGACCTGCTCACCCGGCTTCCCCTAACCACGAGTACCCAGATCTGGAATATGGTCACTGCATATTTTCCCTACCATCTACTGCTTCAACCCAGAATGGACAAGCCAATCACATCTCCGTGTATAAGTGGCAAATCCTCATAATTGTGCAGTCCCGCCGGAGGCACGAATTTCCCCCTTGCTTCTATAACCAGTGTATTCCTTACTTCCACGTCAATAATGAATATTGGATTAGTACAAAGGCCGTTGGTTAATGCTAACAAACAGTTCATGTTTCATTGCTCTAGCTTTTTGTTCAGACCCCGTTGTTCGTATAATCCCACTCCCCTGGATGATTTTTTTGTTGTCTTTTCGTTCCATCACAGGTTTCCAAAGTCAGCTACTTGGTCCACTGCAAACCTATCAGCTCCACGCCTCTGTGGATTAATGCGAGATGGCCTCGAAAGAATCAATATTCTTGCTCACTGCTTGAGGAGGTGTGGGTTCGACTCCAACCAAAGGCACTGAGAAATAGCTTCGTTTCTTTTTTTTGGCAGACAAGTACTTATCTGATGTACCATCACCAAATCTAGAAAAAAGTTGTTTGACCCGTGTACGGATCACGATTCTATCACAACAATTGCGGAGCTCACAATCCATTATACCCGCTCGCAACTCTTCCACAATGGTTGTGGATCCGTCGTCTGCGACAACAATTGTTGGGACCACCTCGGAATGGTGGACGAGCGAATGTCGTGGGTTAATCATTTTTATCCCAGCTATTCTCCGTTTTCTGGACTCGGGCTTTGTTGAGTTTTGCTAATAGTAATTAGCATCGCGGTGAGTACCTCCTTGATAAATCAATCTCGATTTATGTATCAGTGTCTCACCATGAGCTCGAACAGAATGATGTGACGAGGGCTCGGGTACAGCGATACGCAAAAAAAACTGGATGTGTTGACGAAATCCTGCACATCCGACTCCAACGCGAGCCAACGCGGCCTCGGATGCCCGCCATCAACATAAGGTCCGTGCGCACGTCAACTTCGTTGATGGGATGATGTAAGTTGGCCGCGCGTTCCTTCGCTTTTACCTCCATCGACCCATGCTCGTTCTCCGTTGCCTTGGCCTCCTCATGGCTCTCGACCATTGAAGTTACTCAAACCGATGTCCAAGATGTAGCAATGCCCGAAGTCATTCCTCATCTCGTTGTCAAGCTCGTCTCAAGCTGCCCGGGTCTTCAAGCTGTCTTCAAGGCTCATGCTCCTCAAGCTCCTCTCAAGTTGGTCGAAGCTTATCGTTACTTTCCTGCCCTCTAGGCTCCGGTCTTCAATGTCTCAAGCTCACAACCTCAAGACGGGATTCAAGTCGTTGTCAGCACAAGTTCATAATCAAAACCGCAGTCCATAGCATAGCGCAACACGCTTCTGAGTCCGTGGCCTATCGTATCTCCATCATCACAATCCGCGCCTGCTATAACCGCTCCAATTATGCAAGACCTCCCTGCCCTCGAGCTGCCCTTTCACGCATAAGCTACCGTGACCGTCATGCTTCACGCATACATCCCACCCTCCGCACTCCTGCATTCACTTCTTCCCTCCAACACGACGAGCGCTCCTCTGGCGAACTCGACACTTTCCAGCGTGCTGGACCAAGCAACCGGCGGGTGCTGTTATGCGTTAGTTACGAGAATGGTAGTCGTTCACTAGAGATGTAATATGTATGATACTGTGTAATGCACTGTTTTCTCTTCATAGTCCTGTCTGAGTTTCGTAGAGAACGAAAGGGAGGTGTGGTCACCTTGGCTCTTCAGCCTTATATTCGCTTGCGACCTCCACAATAGGGTACAACCTTCACAAGAATACTTCATATCGCGGTCACCACACATGGAGACTTTCGCTTACAACCACTCGCGATATGGCTCACAATAATTGTGATGTTTGTGTAGATTGTGCAGATCGCAACCGCTTATAATCTCTGGCAACTTTTTTCCGGATTTGGTGATGACATGTATTTTTATTTCACCTCCAGGGATATTTTAGACTCCGCTTTAGAGAATACTAAATATGGGCCAGGACTCCGGTCTTCATCCATCTCAATTCAATTCCAATTTCCTCGGTCAACCGCCGCTCGGAGTGCTACCGGAGTTGACTACTTACTATAAGACCACCATTAAAACTCAGAGGCGGTCAACCCAAACTCGATTTGAGGTATTCAACCACTCAATAAGAATGACTTTACGTTCGAGGAAAAGACAGGACTGAATCGTGGGAACATACGCGGGGACCTAAGTATCACCATCCTCGCGTCCAACTGCCTTTGCGACGTATGCATGGCATGTGGATTCTCTGAATTCCGAGCATTAAATTCAACCCCTAAGCAGTGAAGAGTACTAGCCATGGAAGAAATCCACGCGGTAATTCTGCGAAGGTAAGGGCTATCCTATATCTCACTCGAACACGGTTCTATGCTTCTCGCACGAGGAAATTTGCCCAAGATCTGCATCCTATTACCTGCTGAAATGATTTATGGATGCAAACCAGCTTTTTCAGGTACAAATAGCTTGAGATGATCGACGAATGAAATCTAGTTGTCGCGCTTTAGTACCTTCACCAGGAATTGTTATAATATATTAGACTACAAATGCAGTTTTGTAATGGATAAGGCTCGATAATAAAGTTGTGACAGAACCAGCTATGACAAGTAGTCTCGTATGTTTTTTCTTCAACCCCATGCGGTTCAATATCCACCTGGTATTCCTGAATTGAACGGAACTTGACCAATGCCGCCAGCTGTATTTTTCAGCCCGATGTACACCAGTATGAATGTTGGAATTATGTTCTGGAGGACAAGTAAGTCAGATGGACCGCTCAAGCGAGAATCGAGTGGGCCGACAATTAGTTGCTGCACAATGCCAAGCGATGATGGAATAGAGCTGGGCATTCAAGTGCGCATTCTCTAGCGACAAGGTAATAAGCAGGAATATTGCCGCGGCGCAATAGATTGCTCCGGACTCGAGTCTGTAATAGCGTTCAGCATAGCGAACTGTTTATTCTACTTTATACGTACATGATCATTGCTATGGCCGTATTGTAACGACTGCAGAGTGCGTCGAGACCAACATGCCTCACACATTTTTGGCGATCGGCAAGATACGGCCTGAGATCAAACTGTGATGCACCAAAAGTATCGACCACAGACACCGTAGAAAGCGCTGTAAAACGCCAGACACAGCCACTGACCAGATTCTGGGCAGTGGCTGTGTCGCGCTCTCCCTCCCTCGACTTTGACTACTTCAAAGAGAAATCAAAGGCCTCGTCTTCTCCTACGTACCCACCCTCTCCGCCCGCCTCCGCAGTTTGCATGCCCACCTCGCCGCCGAACTCCCCTGCTTCGAGTTCGAGTTCCGCCGCCCGAGTTTTGACTTTAGCGCGCCCCCGCTATTGAGAGAGCTCCTCGATGCGTTCCGCGTGGGCGTCGATGCCTTCCTCGCCGAGCTGCCGTCGCTGCGGTGCCCTCGCTCCCCGCTTCCATCTCCTTGCCCTCCCTACCGCGCGCCTCGCTTTCCGCCGTGTCCCTCCTCGACCACGGTTTTCTTGACCACAGCTATGCACACGGGCACGCGCACGGGCATGGGGAGGGAGAGGCGGCAGAGGAGCAGGGCCCAACCCCCGCCGACGCGCTCCTCCGCGCCGATTTCGGGCGCAGGCTCATTGGGTATGAAGATTTACCGCTCGAGTGGCGGAATAATGCGTGGGTTGTGGGCGGGTATCGGTGCGTTTTTTTTGTTTCTTTTCTTCCTCCCTCCTTGCTGTCTTTCCTCCCTCGCGCTTTTTCGACGAATCCCGTCTTCGCGTCGCGTTCTTTTCTTCTCTTCGCGACATCTCCGCCGCGCATTACCCCCGCCCGACCTGACGTGCGTCTCGAATGCGGGCGTGTCGTACTCGGCGACACGGTCGTGTCCCCGTCAGGGCCGCGTGCGCCACATCCACGCCGCGCGTTGAGCGAGCGGAGGCGCATCGCGGTGAATCGAGACAGGCGGCGTACTGCTCCGCATCCCGCCGAGCCGCGTGCGTGTGCTTGACGTCCACCGTCAGTACGCGTACGCACCATGCCGTCTTTGTGCGGCTCTTGTCCCCTTTCCGTGGTTTCGTGGAGGCGCGTATCTGCACATACACGAGCTGTGGACTTGCGGCCGGCGTCGCTCGGTCTTGCAGGGATGCTTCGCGTCGTCTGTTCTGTGCTTCGCACCGTGCACCGTGCACGACTGTCTAACGTGTCGTTCTCCCCCCTCCTTTTCTCCCTTCTCCCTCCCCTCCCTATCCCTCCTTCCCATATATAATCTGTCTACGCATGCTAACCCCTTCCAACAGATTCATCCGCCTCACGCGCTGGCCCGCCCTCGTGCGCTCCGTCTTCACGCTGCACAACTAATCGCTGAATGTCCACACGCATTTTGTGCCGATGGCGCTGTGGGGGGCGGCGTTTTGGGGGGTTGGGGTGCCGTTGTGAGTTTCTGTCTCGCTATTATCTTTATTATCGTGGCCACTCCGGCCCCGTTTTGTCATCGTTATCCTCGTCGCCGAAGAAAAGAAAAGAAAGCTAATCAAAAAAACACATATAGGTTCCTCAAGCCGCTCGTCCCGTGGCTCGAGGTGCTGGATGCGTGGGCGAGGAAGTGGGTAGGCGAGGATTGGGCGAGGTATACAGTGTTTGTGGGTGAGTTCTTTGTGGTTTTCCCTATTTCCCACCCTCCCTACTCTCCGCTCTATCCTCTTTTGCGTGGCTCCCTCCTCTGCTCTCTCTTTTTCGTGGCTCCTCCCACCTGCCCTCTCCCTCTCTCCGCTCTCTTTTTTATGGCTCCGACGTTAACCTCTTGCTCCCTCCAGCCCCCAACCTCCCACCCCCCAACGCCGCCGAGTCCCTCTTCACGCTCTTCGCGCTCGCGTGCCTCGCGCGCAGCGCGCTGTGGCATACGATGGCGGGGTGTGCGCATCGGGGCGCGATGGAGGCGTGTGCGCGGGTGGATTATGTCGGGATTGGGTGGTGAGTTTTTTTCTGTTGTCACTGCGTCTGCTGGAGGAAAGTGGATGGGGAGGGAATGCGCCCTACATACGGCATACTGCGTGACGGGTTTTACCTTTGTGGAGTAGCCCGGAGCTGTTCGTGCTTGCGGGGGGAGGGTTTGGGGGAAAGGGACGCAAGGATGTCTGCACCCTCGTTGCGCGTCAGCGTCTGCGTTTCGCAATACTTGATAAAAGAGTCCGCGGATTCTACTTCCTCCCTCCCTCGGGCTTCATCTTCACGACTACAACGAAACTGATTCGTCTTTTCGTCTTCAGGCTCATCGCCACCTCCATCGCGACGGTCGTGCACCACGGGTACGCCTGCGCCGAGCAGGCCGTCGATGCCACGCCTCTGGGACACAGCATCCTCCACCCCAGCACGCTCCTCCACTCGGGCGCGGTCGAGGTGCTGCAAGGGAAGGCGGCGGACGCGGTGCAGGCGCTCATGCACCCGTCTACGCTCCTCCATGGCGCGGAGCAAGTTGTGGAGAGCGGGAAGTGGGTGGATGGGGTGGAGGGTGGATTGTTCGTCGCCGACACGCTGGCGAGCTTCACGGCGCCGCTGCGCCCGCTCTTCAACGTAGGGGCGTCTCTCTTCACGCCCGTCCTCACCTTCGCCGCGTCCCTCTTCGCGCCCGTCCTCGACTTCGCCTCTGCTCTGAACGCGTCGTTCGCGCCTATGGTATCGGCGACAAGCGACGCAATGTCGGCAACGAGCAACGCAACGAGCGGCCTCGCGGCTTGGCCGGCGTACCATCCCGTCGGCGCGGGGTGTCTGCTGCTGTGCGCGGCGGCGGGCGTGTCGGGGAACGTGCTGCCGTTTTGCGATTGGTTTAATCGGGTGGAGAATCGGGTGCGTTTTTTGTGGTTTTTTTGTGTTTTTGGGATGCATATGTGGGTGGATCGGAGTTGCAGCGCCCTTGACGCGCGTGGGTGTGCTCGACGCGGATAGGAATGGGTGGGTGGATCCGGGTGCCTGTGGATGACTTTCCCGGCCGGTCCCGCGCTGGGCCCTCGTCCTGCCCTTCATAATCTCGGTCTTTACCTTGCATTACCTCGCTCTTTCACCTACTCGCATCATCTGGCTTTCACTCGTTCACGCGTACTTACTGACTCGTTCGCGTTTTCAGCTCTGGCGCCTCGCCTTTTTCGTGGGCATATCCTTCTCGGCGCTCGCGCCCCTCGCGGGCATCGCGGCGCTGCAGGGGTGGGACACGATGATTCAGTTTGTTGGTGCGTGTCTGTTCTTTCTTTCGTCTCCTTCTCCTTTTTTTGCCTTCGATCCTCCCTTGCCTCTCTCGTCTTCAATATCATCATTTATATCAATGCCGAGAAACCATATGCTGATGCTAACACCACTTCTTTGCAGCCCCCGTTGGCCCCTCGCTGCTATACTACATCGTCGGGCTGGTCGTCTACGCGACGCAGGTGCCGGAGCGCTTCCTTGGTGGGCGAGGGGGGTGGGTGGGGTGGGTGTCGGATATGTATGGGGGTGGTGAGTCGTGTTTATTCCTTCTCTAATCGTCTCTCCCCTCGCTTTCCGGCGGGAACCGGGATTCACGAGGAGGAGAAAGCACAACTCAAAGAAAAGAGCAATACTGACGCCCGCCCACAGGCGCCCACGGCATCTGGCACATCTTCATCGTGCTCGCCATGCGCGCGCACCGCGACGGCATCCGCGAGATGCGGCGCGCGGGTGTGCGATTCGGGCGGGCCTGGGGACCTAACTTAGTTGGCTCCGGGTCCCCTTTACATCCGCCTCCGCCTCCGTTTGTTTAATAGACTGCTTGAAATCTGGGCGGTGGCGGTGGCGGGGCACGCTGTACGCGATTTGTTATACCGCTATTTTCTTGGGCCGTGGGAGAGACTTCTAGATTAATTACTAGAGTTGAGTGGTAGAGTGTTGGAGTGGGTGAGTGCTTGTTGGTGTACTAGATGTAGATGAGGGATGCGGTAGAGAGCGGAGTAGAGGGCGGAGAAGGGAGGAGAGGCCTCGGGCTAGGGAGGCGTGTTTTCTTGTACGCTACGTGTATTATGCGTGGCACTTTGATCGTAATATCGCTTGGGTGGGGTTTTTTCGGGTTTTGTTCAGTAATTTGTGGGCGGGCTTTGGGTGGCTGCTGAGAGTTTCACATCTGAAACTAGACCGGAGCCGGTCTGTCTATGAAGCAAAGCTGTCGATAGACAGACCGGTCGATCGGAGTTTAAAATTAGTTAACGCGCAGAATTACCATAAAAGGCTATTAGATAAGCAGCATCGCCGGTCCGATACAACACAGGTAAACAACGCGTCTCTTGCCTTCCGCCCGTATCTACGACGTGCTGGCTCCCTCTATGCCCTTTCTTTCTACCTATGGACACTTATGACACCTCAATATACCAAGAACTCCAAGAAGTTCTCCATGATATCTGACAGAAATCACTCCCTGCCCTCGCACTCGATGTTTTACCCCCAGAACGATACCCGAGTCAATTCATTGATTCTCTGGACGATACCCACAGGACAATATCCCTCAAAGCTTTGCTTCCCGTGTACTTTGCAAGCAAATGCACCATTGTACCGCACCAGTACCAACTCGAAGCAACCAACGCGCTCGAAGATGGCTGCGACGTCCTTGTCGACTCTGGCACCGGCTCCAGCAAGACTCTATGCCAGATTATTCCGAACCTATTACACCCTAATACCACCTCGATTACGATATCCCTTCTGAAAAGACTGCAGATACTCCAGGTAAGCTTTCGGACTTTTCAATTGGCTGCAACTCACATTGTTTTTTTTTCAGGTTGCCGAATTTCAGCGGTAGGGTATAAACACTATTTATATTAATGAAGAAACCCCCAATAATACTTTATGGAATGTGAGTGCCGCTTGATCTGCCTGGACTGTTATCTCAAACCATGCAGCATATACAAGACGGCTACTTCCAACACCTAATCGTGCAACCGGAACAACTAGGATCGTTCCACGGGCACCTTCCTCGCCTCGCTAGACTTCTAAATTACCCTCAATTTGCAAAGAAGGTCGAGCATGTTCACATCGACGAAATTCACTTTCTTGAGACGGTTGGACTACCTCATTACGGCTTGCCTGCTTTCCGCCCTTCTTGGGGTGCTTTGATTATAAGTGAAACGACAATCAATAATGATGATCAGGAGTTGGTCGTGGAATATTTTGAGATGCGCTATCTAATGTCGCGGTTGAACCGAAGACCGGTGGACTCTCTGAATCGTTTCATTATGGGTGCAATCAACATATGATCCAATTTCGCGTTCCGAAGACCGTAGAGAACACCAAAAGTGCCGGAAGTAACTTTGGCTGGGCCGTTTGCACCTCTTTGCTCGACGAAAATTGATGTGCTGATGTTCATGTTGTCATAGCCAAGACCGTGAGGCTCGGTGGCGGCAAATTCAGCGGCCTCGGCGGTGCAACCATCTCCGAATGATTGAACAAGGCTGAGAACAGAGTCGTAGCCAACGGAAAGTCCACATCGAAATAAAGCATCAATGGTCTATCGAGCGCAGCTGGTGGACCACAGGAAGAGGCCAAACTCTGCCTGGAATGCTAAACAGCGGTTCGAGGACTAATACAGCAGTTGTCTCGTTACCACCTGAACCATCTACAACACATAAAGTCAATACTTTGGACCAGATGTGCCCGAACTAGGAATTGTTTGCACCTTATCGGGCTTCTTATGCTTGTTCTGCTTCTTGGGACGCTCTGTCTGGGAAGCGGCTGTCAAGATACTCGTGAGGAATGGACTGTAATTGATGTCTCATCAAGACTCCAGTTTTCAATGAAATCGGGTGTGACAACCACAATGCCGGGCAGTATTGAATTGTACCGACGAGTTTCCATCTCATCTGCAATGGTTTTGCAAGCAAATTCCTCGAGGTGTGGCCGCATACAGTCCAATAGTTTCCCACGACCGTTACGATCCGCGAAGTTGGTCTCGAATAATTCCGTGACTTTGGTGCTGTCATCGCGGTGGAGATTTCTGCGGTAGCGGTGATATGAGATGTTGTCTGGGTCCAGAACCTGTATCAATATGTCAATGGGAGATATGCGCTCTCGTCTCAATTCTGCAAGGAGCCCGTGAATTTTATTGTAGGTGCTCGTCCTTTGCCACCGCAAAAGAATGAATTCACAAGCCAACCCATCGAGTTCTGACTCGGAAATTGATTCAGGGAATGTTGGCAATATAAATGTATCACCACTGGCGATACTCAGTGGTCCAGGAGGTAACAGTGCTGGAATCACATTGGGAGGAAGTAGTGGCTGTGAAACTGGATGAAGAAGAGATTTGGGAGTTAAAACAGAGCGGAATTGAACGCCAGAGGCATAAGAAGGTGTCGGGGTATCAGAATACGGAAATTGTGGGCTTTCAGGGCTCGTAACAGCCTGCTGAGTGGCAGGCAAGGTGGAAACACCGGGTACGACAACGCGGGGCTTTCGCTGGTGTAAGGTGGGCTGAAACATCGATTTGAGGCTTTCAGCCTGTTCGAAAAGACTTCTTGAAGGCAGCTCAGTGTCCATGGTAGGCAAAGATGCAAAGGGAAATTTTTTAGAAGGTGTTCTTGGTAGAAGACGTGTTGTTTACTCGTGTTGTATTGGACCGGGAACAGTGCTTATCTATAGCCTTTTATGGTAACTCGCGCGTTACCTGATTTCAAACTCCGATCGACTAGCCTGTAGATCGAGACTCGTCTCTCATCTACAGGCTGGTTTCGAGCCTAATCTGAAACACCCGTGGCGGTGCACTCGATTTTCTCTTTCATCCCCTTTCGCCTGCCTCAACGTCTCCGACTCGATGTTGCTTCTCCACTAAATATTCGCTCTATTGTCCTACCGCTAACATGATCCGACCCACGAAGAGCCTACTAGTAGTGCTCAACTAGTACTGCCTTTCATTCCATAGAATCAAGCTAGATTGCGGGTTTTTTTACAACATGCAAGGTACGAGCACTCTATTGTTGTAGCGTCTGTTTATAAGAGACTAGGAGTTATAAGCCCGTAAGACACAAGGTCAGCGGCGAACACCGTTGACTGTCGACGGTTGTTGGTGACCATGGACTACCAGTGATCACTGATGTTAGATAAGGTGCTTCGGCGATTGCCGTTGACTTTGTATTTATTGAAAACCCAATGCGATTAGCCCCTAGGCCATATGCGATGACTTTCGTCGGCCTTCGACGACTGTTGCTGGCCTCCCTTGGAGTCTTAATTTCAAATCTTTCAAAATGGCGTGATCTGTCTGTTTCTGCCCTTCATGTCTGCTCCTCCCTCTGAGACTGTTGTTTTCCGTGGCCATCTAGGCAAGCTCAAGAAGGATTACCTACAGACCATCTGCAGGGCACTGGGCAAGTCCGAGAGCGAGGTCAAAAAGCCCAAAAGTGTTCTCATTGGTCTTATCGAGGGCGAATTGGAGGGCGAGTCCAAGTCCTTTTCAAGCGACCCTCGGTTCATTGCCCTTGAGCGTCATGCTCCAAAGGAAACCAAGAAAAAAAGGACCAGTGCTGATAAGACTGCGGATGACCTTGCAGCATCCAAAGGCCCCAAAGCTCCTACAGCGTATTAATTCTTTATCTTGCATTCTATCTCTCTCAAATTAATCCAGGGCAGAACTCAAGCTTCACAATCAAAAAGTAACCACAGACCCAGCTCCTAGTTTCCGTCCTCTGAGTCTGCAGACAAAAGCAGCGACCAGACCCAAAAGTGCGTATTTTCTTAGTAAATCTATGTTTTGTTTTGACAATTGAGCAGAGGTGAAGAAACCAGAGCCTTCTTCTTCTCCGTTGAGTTCTATTGCACCTTCCTCTTCGGAGAGCAATCACAGCAACAGAGACGAAAAGGAGGAGGAGAAGGATGATGCGTCTGACGATGACAGGAAGGACAGTGACGAGGACAAGAAGGACAGTGAAGAGGACGAGATGGATGTTCCAGGAACTCCGCCGCCCAGTGGTGAACCTCCGAGTAAGCTCATTTGTTCTGAACCTCTACAGCACACATTATTGATTTTAACCGAAGTACTTGTCTCCTTCAAACGTCCGTTTGAAGGCCAACATCCTGCAGAGCAGGTTTATGTTAACAACATCAAGATCATGCGTTCCACATCTCCTGGTGGTACCGTCAAGAATGAAGCTATGCTTACAGACGTGATTCGCAAGGCAATTGAGAACAACTCTCCTATCAAAGGTTCGTTTGTTTCTTCAAGCTCATATGGGGATGCTCAATATCGCACGTATCACTCCAGGTGATCGTGCCGGTAGATTCTCCTGTCCAGGACTTCATAACGAAGAAGAAATCATGGGAGTCGGATCTGTTGGCCAACACTTGGAGCAAACTGGCCTACCGATTAGCCTGAACTTCGAAAGAGTCAATAGAATCCCTCTCATAGACCAGGGTGAAGAATTCGCCTGTACCTTGTTTTTTCAGCCATCTATGGCAAGTTTCCATTTCCTTGCTTTATCAACATATCTAAGTGGTTAATTCTGTAGACTGTGCCTGCAAGTGTCATCCCTGCTCCCACCACCACTCTCACTGGCGCGAGCTCTGATAAGCCCTTGGAGATCGCAAATAACAGGCGTACTCCGGCGTCGCACAGAATTGTAGCTAGTGCAGCCGACCATCCTTTTTGCGTCTTCCTCAGGGAGTTTGCGCAGGAAAACACTTTGTCCCAGGACACCCATTTTGTTGGTGGAGATTGTCTGGACGGTTATTTGGAGTTCAAGCCTTTCATGGCCAAGTTTTTGCCTTTCTCAAAGACCAAGAAAGGCCAGGGTTACTATATTCCACCCAGTAAATTTTCCTTCCTCCTTCTGATTACGAGAAACAAGGATCTGATATATTTTAAGACTTCCAAGCACCCGCATCTGTGGTTACTCCAGGGTGGGAGCAGTATCGCAACTGCACCTTCACCCAGGATGAGATTATATTGGCGGCCGGTCTCAGGAGAACTACTACTCGAGAGAACATCAAGATCTTTGTGAGAATTAAAGAGCTCAGCGGAGACCTTCTGCAGTGGATGAAAACCGAAAGGCCCAGCAAGGACGACGGTGAGGCTTCCGATTCAGATCCAGATTCTACTTCTCCTAACAGATTTCCTTACAAAAACATGAAGAGAATCGAGTTGCGTAACCTTGTCAACAGCAGATACGAGGACTTGAAGGAGGAGAAACCCGAGCCCTATAAGAAGTCGAAGGCCAAGAAAGACGACAAATTGCGCAAGTCGTCTTCGCATGCCAGCTCCTCCAAAGCCAAGAAAAGGCATGCCAGCAACGGTGGTGAAGAAGAGCGGTCCAAGAAGAAGAGGAAGAAGTATGTGCAGGATGAATCTGACGAGGATGTCGGAAGGACCAAGACGAAGGACAAGGGGAAAGGCAAGGGGAAAGCCACTGCTCCAGATTCCGACCATATGGACTCTGACTCCGACGCGTTGTCTCGCCGCTGAATAATATTCATACGTTTTCATAACCTATTTATGGCCGCATTTTGATTGTAGACTCAACTCTATTTTGTTTCCAGTTTATAAAAATAAAATCGATTCAACTCGAATACACCAGTATCTAGTGTCTAACTACATGTGTTCCCCATCCATTGCAGTTTCGAACCCAAGCATCGCCTTTGGGATCAGTATGAAGGACCAACGTAGCTCTGTATCCCGTAAAGTGGCAATTGAAATGAGTGATATCGCATGAAGGGAAGGCCAAGACGTCGCCCATTTGCAGATCAAAGGAAAAGCCGATTTCATACAGCCCAAGCTGTCCTCCTGTGAATTTAGCCATGGGGATCACAAAGCACATCACTTTATCTCGATCACGATACGCCCAGGTACATGCACCGATATTCAGGACAAAGTCAGAAAAAGGATATGCTGGAGAGGAGGCGCCAAGGGGAGGAGATTCCGCAAACATTTTGATTACATCATATTGCGCCCCAAGGTATTTTTTGAGCTGGAAAATGATTGACCAGCTCTGACTGTAATTGGAGCCCCTTGATCATCCACAGTCCAAACCTCGTTACGCTCAATTCGGGCCATCTTGCGTGAACCTCTCTGGCTATTGTTGGTAGAGCGTGAAGTGCTTTCGGATTGCTGAGCATCATCGCAAGGCATGGCACCGATATGGTTGGCTGCCAGTCCACTACGTTCACGATCCCCGCGTCGAACACAGTCTGGCGTCCAGTTATGGTTAGCTGGGGGAGGCCCAGCGCCATCTCCATTGCCGCCACCACCATTCCCACCAATGTTCCCTCTGCGATCATGCTGAACAACCTCTTCGTCGTCTTCAGTGTCATAGTCAGTGGCAATACGTTTATGGGAAGGCTGGAGTCTTGGTGTTGGGGTCGGTGGCCGAGCAGAGAAATCGAAGAAGGCATCAATGTCGTCGTCTTCTTCAATGTCTTTGTCTGGATTGGCAGGAGTACCTAGACGTAGAGGCAATAGTATGCGTATGTGTTCGACCATTGATCTTGACATTGATTTGTCGGTACCCAAAAAGGGGTCAAGGTCTGCAGAGAATAAGTATGCTGTACAACGACTATGATTATATAGCCAACCTGAAGGACTACCGACCACAGTCGGTGAACTGGCATTGGACTCAGGGTTAACCTGATTCGTATCTGGGTTTGAGTATATACCAGTCGACGCCTGATGCGTCTCCAAGAAATCTGGAATCTGTCAGGAACCTTGGTTGATGTCAGAAAAGTCCATGCCATACCTGAATTCTCAGATAGACCATCCCACAATGGGCGTGTTCCCAGAGGGACACTAGACGCGTGGTAGCGGCGATTGAGCCTACGTTCAGTAACAAGGGGGCCCTCGTGGTGAAGACTTGTTTGATTGGATCGTTGGGGGATGGCGGTGATAGAGCTCAGCAGGGGGGATAGACGAAGTCCTCCAGGCTTCTGAGGTGTAGCCAGCGGTGCAGAAAGAGGACGCGTAGAAACAAGTAACAGATTTTGAAGGTCACCAAACAATGGCGACAAGGCTGTCGCGTCTGTGGCAGCTATGGCGACGAGCAGGGAGGCAGCGACATCGTCAGACAAGACGACAGGCATCGCAGTTCAGAATAAAGGAGGCTGTGCATTCCGTCCAGACCTGGACGGAATTCGACGCGTACGGTCACACAGTACCCACGGTGTTATGTTGACGCGTTCCCCAGATGCGTCTCTGGAGGTTTGAGGGTAAACAGCAAGTTGCCCAAAACAGCAATCAACAAATTTGCTTCCGTTCACTTCCCATCATCCACTGGACCCACATACACCTCCTCCCTCTTTTGGTTTCGAACTGGCTCGTGAAATCCCTCTTCGTGAGCATCGCGCTGCCAGACACACCATGCTCTGCCTCTTTTGTCCTAGATTCAATGACTCGCGGGCCTTCAATACTCTTTTGCGTCCAAATTTGCATGCTCTGCGCAATGTTGTTTCAAGCCAACACGCTGACTGCAGACCTCTAGAGAGACCAAGGTACGCACCTTATTGTCTTTCCCTTTCTCTTAACAGCTTGATACCGCGCTCAAACTCAAGACAACGAGCGTGTTTTCATCTCAGCCCAAGTCTGGGAGGATGAGGCTTTCGAGTGGCCACACTGGAGCTGCGGCTGGAACCCTCCCACGACTTCCCCGAAGTTTGAACTCCGCCGAATCCTGTGTGCATGCCAGGGCGACAACGAGCGCAGCCTCAACGCAGACATCATGCGCGAAACTGCACCTGTCTCACACATGCGAATTCACACTGTGTGCGCCATGCGCTGTTGCAGCAGATGCGGTGGGCTTCCAAGGGTGATGGTGCAAGCCTACGAGAGAGACAAGTTGAAGCAAGGTATACATCCTTTTCATGCATTGCGCAAGTTCCCACTGCACCAGAACAACGACCGCGCAACAGCTTCTTCAAAGATCCCTCGTCCTGGACGCCCTCTAGCCAGTGGTCAGGTCTCTACGAGCTTCGGGGCGAAAAAGCGGGGGTGCGAGCGCGCCGATCCAGCAGCTCACTGCCACCGCTATACAAAGGTATGTCATTATCTCATTGTTCTTGGCCGAATCTTTTAAATTAACATGCCTACAGCACCTCCAGGACTCCCTCTAGTCGTCCATCATGTAGTTGCGGGCGTTGGCGCAAAAACGCGTCGGTGCGAGCGCGCCGATCCCGCCACTCACTGCCCGCCACTATGTCTACAAAGGTATGTCATTATCTCATTGAGTTCTTGGCCGAATCTTTTAAACTAACATGCCTACAGCACCCCCAGGACTCCCTCTAGACGGTTATCGGGTCATTATGGGCGTCGAACCAAAAACGCGTCGGGGCGAGCGCGCCGATCCCGCCACTCACTGTCCACCACTATGTCTACAAAGGTATGTCATTATCTCATTGAGTTCTTGGCCGAATCTTTTAAACTAACATGCCTACAGCACCTCCAGGACTCCCTCTAGCTGTCCATTATGTCGTTACGGGCGTTGGCGCAAAAACGCGTCGGTGCGAGCGCCGATCCCGCCGCCCACTGTCCACCACTATCTCCTACGAAGGTATGTCATTATCTCATTGAGTTCTTGGCCGAATCTTTTAAACTAACATGCCTACAGCACCTCCAGGACTCCCTCTACCTGTCCATCATGTCGTTACGGGCGTTGGCGCAAAAACGCGTCGGTGCGAGCGCCGATCCCGCCGCCCACTGTCCACCCCTATCTCCTACGAAGGTATCTCATTATCTCATTGAGTTCTTGGCCGAATCTTTTAAACTAACATGCCTACAGCACTTCCAGGACTCCTTCTAGCTGTCCATCGTGTCGTTGCGGGTGTTGGCGCAAAAACGCGCGGGTCCGAGCGCGCCGATCCCGCAGCTCACTGTCCACCACTATCGAAGTTATCTCATTCAATCTTTCGCCAAACATTTTAAACCACCATGTCTAAACCACCTTCGGGACTCCCTCTAGACTTTCATGAGGTTGTTACAGGTATCAAACTAAAAATGCGTCGGTGCGAGGGCGCACATCCCACTGCTCATTGGCAATACCAACCTCACCACCATTCTCATTGGTGTTTCGTTCCTCCCCAAGTCAGTAAATCTCCTATACAAATCAATTGTGCACTGACTTTTTTTAGTGTTGTTCCTCCAACATCTCCCAACGCTGAGCTCGCGGCCTTTTTTGTAATACTGATTGTATTGTAGTTTGTTAATATTCAATCCTATTGTCCAGATCCTGGGGGAGTGATGTATCGCGGGTTCTAATTAGAGGAAAAACCCGATGTATAAAACACTCTAATTAGGATCGCGATACATCGCATTAGAGGCTTACCTAGTTTGGGTAGCAGGCTGCCCAGCCTATTACATGCAGTGAGCTCGCTGTTGCCGTCGCTGTGATGCCAATATCCGCATTTGACACATAGCCATCAAAATGTTCTTGTCATCGTCTACGGCGATGAGCAGAAAAACTTCGGGTAAAAAGCTTGGAAAAATTATGAATTATGCGGCCGGACAGTAGCATACATGAGACACAGTAGATAATCGAAAGGATCAGTAGGGACACCGCAAAGAGCGATTTTCCCCTCATCACACTGCACTGCCAGCCTTGCAGCGCGCGGCCAGCGCACGCTCGGGGGAACGGCACCAGCAGCGAAAAGGCATGTCCGTGCCCGTGCAGCCCAATGCACATGAAGCGCATACCCATCTGCAAGTACCCATTCGCAAAATACACCTGCCCCCGCTCTCCTACCCCGCAGCATACGGCATGCACGCGCACGCGACCACACTTGTAGGAGGTGTTTGCCGGTAGCGATAGCGCTGAGTCAAGACAGCTCCCTGCGCAGTGAGAGCGGGCTCAGGCAGCTCGTGGTCGTGCCCAGCGTGAGCGGCGACGTCACT
Organism: Mycena leptocephala; assembly: GCA_029378395.1. NCBI lineage: Eukaryota > Fungi > Basidiomycota > Agaricomycetes > Agaricales > Mycenaceae > Mycena > Mycena leptocephala. Next base: position 102,985 of record JARJLF010000555.1, on the reverse strand, counting down.
CAATGTGTCTGCTGTGTGGGTGCTGTTCCGTTGGTCATGCGTCTAGCGATGGCCGAGAGAGTGGGATCGGGCAGCTCGTGTCCGTGCCCGGTGAGAGCGGCGTCGTCATTTGATGTGTCTGTTGTGCGAATGCTTTCCCGTCCATTGTGGCGCTGAGCGATGGTCGGATTTACATGAAAAAGCACTGAGAGCTCACCTGATCCTGGATCACCCTCGATGCTCCGTGGTTGAGTACATTATAGCCTTGTACCGGGAATCATTCGAGCACTTGCGGAGATCGGCTGCAATCGAGAAATGGGGTATCAGGGCGACATTCCCAAAGCTTTGGGCCGTCGTTATGGGGTGGCGCTCCCGGCTGCGAGTGAATGATGAAGCCTGCTGAGAGAAATAGGCATTGGGGCTTGTCTCCATCCACATTTGCCTATACCAAGCAAAAAATGACCTGTGGAGGTAGCGAAGCCACAGGGGAGTATACTACTGGGAAGTAAGACGTACAATACAGCTCATAACCCATGCACCCCACCCCTGGCCCCCGCACGCGCGCACCCTTGCATCGGTATCTCTTTCCCTCTGACGTGCACAGAATTGGTTTGGGGCAGCTCAAATCCCAACAGGAAAGGGACATAGGAGTCACCTAGCATACCTGTACTCTTGGTAGGAAGGATGGGATGTTCCTTGTGCAACTGTCGATGTTTTGAAGGGCGATTTGAGGGCGATAGGTGAGGCAAGAGTGTAACCAATAAAAACCCCGCGGACAGCAAGGCACCGGTGTTTGAGCGACCTCAGGCCAGTTCTACATCTGAGATTTAGTCTCTTGTTCAAGGAATGCCGATTAGATGGTGTGGACATGTCAAGGGGTCAAGTCGTCCGGTAGGAAGGTTGGTGGGAAGCGGAAAAGAGAGATGTCACACGTGTGATCAAGTGACATTCCGCTTTCGGTCGAGAAAGTTCGTCGTTGGTTCGGGGCTCTGGGGCACTTTGGATAAAATTAGACAGCAGAGAAGATCTTAGAATTACAAATGGAACCCATGAATACAAAAAGACTTCCAAAAAGAGTGTACTCAAAAGACAGTTACAGAGAGAACAGCACGTCCTCTCTCTGATTCTTACAGATTCATCTTGCTACTTGTCCCTAAGTTGAATACTTTCACTAACCACAGACCACTATACCTATAGTACGACTGCATAACCCTTATGGGCAGGTACAACAACCAAATAAAAAATTAGCTAAAATTAGTTGATTTCAAGACGAAGGGAAGGTTTCCCGTATGTTCGGACACCATATCGGAGGTCGGGGAACCCAATTAAACAATCTGGTGCAAAAAAACTCATGAAAAGAGGGTACCAAAATCTCAGTTACGACCTAAATCTGCTCCGCTTGGACCCAAAAATGTTTTCTCCCTTGGTTGGATGCCGTAGAAAGGGTCAGAGAGTCTAACCGTGTCGGAAATCTATTATTTCTGTGGACAGGAAAGCAGTGTTCCAAAAAAATTTGAAAAAGTATTCGTTTACAGGGCTGAGCTCAGTATGGTAATAGCCATGATTGCACTCTGTTCCTCGACGAACATTGAAATATTTGAATTATTTCCCACATGCATGAAAATGTCTTGAACACTCCATCTGTGTCTCATTTACTCTACCATTAAGAGTCTGTAGTATCTCGATCAGTGGCCATTTGCTAAAACATCAAAAACCGAGATTGGGTCGGTAGTCGGATTGTGCTCAATGCATCAACTCAGAAAGTATAAAACACATATGGACTACTTGTAATGGGACACAAGACGCTGTAAATATATAAATTACACTTGAGTAATCTGTGCTCGAGCCACAAGATTGAGCCGTACGACAGACAAAAAAGTCCTGTGGCCAAACCCAGTGAAACACATGCCTCAGCGCAGCTATGACGCTGTAATCAGGGGCAGAGGTGTGGAAGCATGGCATCTAGCTTGGGGAGGTGTCGATGGGCAGGTACCAACGGCAAGAGCACGCGTGGAAATGGAGGGGGGCAGGAAAACAAAACCCAATGCAATAGGTGCTCCAGGACCGCCGGAGATCTGAAAGACACGGTGGACATGCGGGCATACTCAGCAGAGCGCGGGGAGGTGCCGATTGGTGAGTGCAGGCAGTGGGAGCGTGTGTGGAAGCGGGGAGGGCGGAAAGACCAAATCTGGTGCAGCAAGCGTACGAGGATAGCCCGGGACCTCAAAAACGGGGTGAACGTTCAGGCACAGTGGGTCGACTGCAGGGAGACGCCGATGGGCAGGTACGGGTAGTGGGAGCATGCGTCGAAGCGGGGGAGGAGCGGGTGAACCAAAAACGGTGCAGCGGGCGCACCAGGATAGCCAGAGACCCGCAAAGCGGGGTGAACATGTGGGCATAGTGGGTCGACCGCAGGGAGATGCGGATGGGAGGGTACAGGCAGCGGGAGCGCGCATCGAAACGGAGAGGAGCATGGGAACCAGAAGCGGTGCAGTGGGCGCACCAGGACAGCCATAGACCCAAGAATCAGGGTGAAGGTTCGGGCATAGTGGGCCAACCATGCGGAGATGCTGATGGGCGGGTACGAGCAGAGCAAGCGCGCGTGGAAGCGGGTGAGGAGCATGGAAACCAAAAACAGTGCAGCAGGCGCACCATGACAGCCAGGGACCCAAAAAGTGGGGTGCACGTGTGGGCGTAGTGGGAAAACCATGCAGAGATGCCGATGGGCAGGTACAGGCAGCGGGAGCGACCGTGGAAGCGGGGGAGAAGCGTGGGAGCCATAAAAGGCGCAGCGGGTGCGCAGGGACAGCCAGAGAGGTGTGAGCTGGGACGAGGGTCTAGGGGCATAGCTACAATCACATAGTTATATTGGTGGGCAGGTCCGGGCGGGAATGTGTGTGGAAGTGGAGGGAGCGCAGGGAATGAAAACGAAATGTGGTGCCAGGTGGGTGTATTGGGGCAAAGCGGAGGAGTTTGGGGGTAGGTGTGACATGGTAAAGAGGTTGGGTGGAGTTCCAAAGGCCGTAGACGTGAGGGAGCCCGGCGGTGGTGGCAAGGATGCTGGCAGAGGAGGACGGAAGGGAATGATCAACAGGAACAAATAATGTACATCACCTGCTAATTAGTGCAACATTGCGTTGCTCATTGTGCATCAATGCGGGCTCGAGACGTCCTACGCAGCTAAGCAACACTGTTTTTATGTCCATGCTACATATGCTGACAATCCCCGTCCTGCGGGAGGTACAGGTGGAAAGTACCTAAAATGGCAAGGCGGGGGACATACAGCCACCCGACAGCGCTCCGACGTCCAATTGTCGGTCCAGCACCGCTGTGTGATGGGAAAGCGTGCGCGTGGCAGGCCTACTAAAAGAGGTAGGCCTCTAATGTGATATATCGCAAGCCTTCTAATTAGAGTGTTTGATACATCGGGTTTATCCTCTAATTAGAGGCTCGCGATATATCAAAACCCCAGATACGCCTGTCCTATTGGCATTGCATTGAATGCTTCCGCTCCGATTAAAACAACAACTACTCTGTTTTCAGGATGGTAGCCTCACTGCAACACCTCACTCTCATTCTTGAGCTCTTTTTCCCTCCCGAATTGGCGGTGCCTCAAGTGCTTTACGTTTTCGGAGCCCTTATCTCGCTCTACCCCCTATTCCGACTCCACAGAAACCAGATGTGTGAGGCCCGCCGTCAGGCACCTCTCACTGCTTGGAAGAGGAGCATAAAAACTCTCCTCACGAGATCTTTTGGCGAGCACGCAGAAAATGCTGATGCCTGGGCTAGTGGGGTGAATTTAGCAGAAGAATATGCCAATTATATTTGCGGTGACATGGACAGACTCTATGGCCAGATGGGCCTCTATAATGCCAGCCAAAGCGATCTGGATACCTTCCTGATTCCACGACCATGCCCTATCCTCGCAACACGGAGACTAAATTGCAGGTTTTGTCCTGTGGGAGATCGGAACTTGTTGCCTTCTCTGAGACGCCGTCAGAAGAAAGGAAATCAGAATGTATGGCTACTGGACGCAACCTTCCAATGGGTTTCGGCAAGTCTGCTGGTGGCGTATTGCGCCAAATGCCATTCAGAATATTATCCCGATGCAATCACACAAAAGGGAGCTGGCCGGTCGCGAACCCAGGTCCTTGAATATGATGCTGAATATCTTCGTGTCTCGAAAAACGGGATCTGGGTGCACAGAAAAATTGCGATGGCCCAGGAGAAGGCCTTGCACAGGTTCCACTCTGGCTGGTCAAATTTCGCCGATTGGGTTAATGACACCACCAACAATATAAATGTAAAATTCTCATACCGCCAATCCCAAAAGCTTTTCATTCAACATTTCTCGAGACGTCTCCTTGTTGCACACGGGAAGCAGAGTACATTCACTTGCGAAGCGCACCCAACTTCAAAATCCCTGGCAACAGCAGTGCGAGAATCAATTGGGGAGAATGGCGGAGTTATACCAAGTGCCATGGAACATGGGTGTACAGACTACACCCATGTGAAGAGATACAGATTGGATTTGGAGCGGGAAGGTGTGACCCTCGATGGCGGTGATGCTGATGTGGCAGAGTCAGAATCTGGGCCAGCACAAAGTGTATGTCTTTTAAACGTGGTACAATGCCCGATATTGACAGGCTGTTAGATTGACCAAGCTGCTGTTCCTCTTCCGCCCAATCTGGCTGAAATACTTCCCCAACAAGAGCCTCCCACAGAGGGGTCCCCTAGGGGATATGTTCGTATGGCAGTAATGGATGGGAAGACACTGAAGCATCGGGTGAGCTTATTAAAGTGGATCGAGGCTTGTTACTCATTCTCCTGAAGAAATGTGCGCTAGAAGACTGCAATAACCCCCTTGTGAACTATAAGAATGGGCGCTTTTGTGAAACCCACCTACCGCTTCGCAATGTTTGCGGCATTATTCCTTGTGGACAACCAGTACACTCTGCTGGGGCTCTCACTTGCAACAATCAAGCCCACATTGACTGGCACAAACAGTACAACAATAGATTCCATCGCCTGTCGTTTCCAAGGGTGCAGCGCGTTATTCGGCGCCAAGCTGTAGAAGAGAATACAATTCAGAAATTCGTGGGCCATCCCTGCAAGTGCAACTTCAGGCATTGGGGGACATTTCAGGCGAAAACGTGGTTCACACCTTTAGAGCCAGGTCAATTTATTGCCTTCAAACTGTGCAATGGGCTTGCGGTGTACCTGTTGGGTGGGGGAAGTGTTACAGGGGAGAGGGGGCATCTCAGGTGCTTTCAATCCTCAATGAAATCTGGAAAGATGACCCAGAGTCCAGGCCGAGCTTTATTGTTTACGACAAAGCCTGTGATCTGCTCAGGCACATTGTGACACAGAACCCCACTGACCTTTGGCTTCAAACAACTAAATTCATTGTTGATGCCTGGCATTATATTGGACACCGGGGAACAGATATTCTTTGTCGCACTAGATGCAATCCTGCACCAACAAACGGCAGTCAGCCTGACTTGATTCTTGTGGCGGAAGACGATAACGGGATCCTACATCAGACGCGCGCCTTTAACACTGAAACCGCAGAACAATTAAATGCCTGGCTTAATGGCTTTGAGTCCCAGTTGCAGCAGATGATGGATGTCAACTACGATTTCTTTGTCCATGTCTTAATGATGCTTTACGGTGAGGTGGTTGAGAAGAAAGTCGTATTGAAAGGAAAGGAGTTGACAGAGGAGTTCTGGGATGAGGTTGAGGGGATTAGTACCTAGAATTTTAAATGGAAGAGTATACTTGAGGTCAATATATTTACCAATATATTTACCAACAAAAGTCGTTGACTTTGGTTGACTTTGATAGTACAGGGAAAGTCAATGGCTTTCGTTGACTTTGATAGTATAAGGAAAGTCGACGGCCTTCGTTGACTTTGATGGTTTAAGGAAAGTCGACGGCTTTCGTTGACTTTGGTACTTTGAAGAAAGTCGACGGCCTTCGTTGACTTTTGTAGTTTGAGGAAAGTCAACGGCTTTCATTGACTTTGGTACTTTGAAAAAAGTCGACGGCCTTCGTTGACTTTTGTAGTTTAAGGAAAGTCGACGGCTTTCGTTGACTTTGGTAGTATCTGAAAAGTTGACCGCTCTGGCTGACCTGGGTATACTTTAAGGCAAGTGGACGACTCTGGTTGACTTTCGTAGTTTAAGGAAAGTCGATGACTCTGGTTGACTTTGATAGTTTAAGGAAAGTCAACGGATGTCAGCGACTTTCATTAGCATTTACAGAGGAATAAAGTTCAACGACTTTGAATGGCCCAGGTCACCGGCGATCAATGGCTCCTGATGGAGGGCAGTCAATTGCCGTTGGATATCGTCGCGGGCCATCGGCCCGCGTGACCTCGTGCCCTACGGGCATATTACTGGAGACTAGGGTTTTTTTAAATTCTGGCAACGATTCACGTTAATCTTATTGGCAACTAGCATCACCTCTGCTCGAGGTATTCGTTGTAGCTGGTAGGTTGCTGATGAGGGGTTCTTTCATGAGCCGAGGCACATTTTTCTCTTTCATCCGACTCAACACCTCTGACTCGACGATGGCAGCAATGCTGACGTTCTCCACTCAACCTTCGCTCTACTATAAATATTATCCGACTCGCGAGGAGCCTATTACCCATCCGGACCACCTTTGATTGGATAGCATCAAGCTAGATCGTGGTTTTAAATTCTGGCAACGATTCACATTAATCATCTTGGACCAGTACCACCTCTACTCCGCTGCCAAGCTCAAAATGCCAGCACATGAAGGCAGTACCTTCCGCCCAGAATCTCCATTATAACCCTCACCAGCTTTTGCCTTCAGTAATAATGAGCACTCAAGGATACAAGCTGATACAATCAACTTGCTTCCAGGGCCCCGCCGCACCACAATTTAAATGCACCAGAGTTTACTCACCCTTCACTTTGTTCTACTTAGACTTTTCATTCTTGGAGGGGTGCTGGAGACAACCAAATGCAGGGAGCCATCGGTTAGGAAAGAGTGGCGGTCTCTTTCGCAGGAACAACATAAATCCTGCTTAGCTTGGCTTAAACCAAGTGTGTTTTGGCGGGAAGTTTTCTTAAACTGTTTAACTGGTTTAAACAAGTTTCAGCCTGCCACTGCAATAAATGCCTATGTTACTAACCACCAGCGTCATTAAATCAATATTAAACTCATTAAACTGGATTAACCCATTCAAATTGCTTTAATCGATAGATCTGTTTGACCCATTTAACGTCTTTACACCAGTTCAACCGGTTTAACCAGTTTAACACATTTAAGCCGATAAAACTGACTGGCGACCCGTAGTCACGCTTGATCGAAATGAGCCGCCTACTCGTGGGGAGTTCATTGGCACCTTTGAATGAGGAAAGTGGCGGGAGTGTGTGTCCTAAGTCAACTGGGGAGGGTTGCTGGAGATGGAAATGGGTGCGCTGAAGGCCAGGGCACTGTGTTTGCGGTGGCAGCTGCCGGAGATCAAGATCATGATGAGCCAGCCGAAGGTTGGGGCCTGGGGCTGCATCGGTCAGTTCTAGACTCCAGAGAACAATGGGAGAGGATAAAATGTGAATAGGATAAGGACACAGCACCAAGTTCCAACTTGAAGGACATGGCGGTTTTGGACAAGGTCGAAGTCCGTGTTGTATTGTATTTGGCTCGTTTCTTTGTTCAAACATTGTTCGCTTTGTTTCGATGCCACTGTGACATTGTGACTTCACGCCTCTTGCTCTCTCCCGTCATCGTCTCCACCTCCATACACAGCTCTGGTATAGTTTGCCACCTTCCCGAGTCTCGCTGCCTTCACTATAGAGTGTCAATTTGATAAGGCACCTTCTAGGTTCCTCATCGTCGAATCTCGCGATGCCACTGGGAAACAAAATTCTGATTTTCCCCTCTCCGATGCTACCGAATCGGCACAATCAGATCGTTCACTATCCATCGGTTTTTGGAATTGAATTATGTGCTGCGAGGCCAGCGTTTGAATATATAACACGGTGTGTATATTCACGGTTACCCTGTTGATACACACTTGATGTTACAGGTCAAGGCCGACACACCAACACATATTTCACTTGCACCGCGTCAATACGCATCCCTTTATGATCAGCTTAACTGTTTAACTCGGTGGCTTGAATAGTTAATGGTTAAATTGGCTCAATCTGTTTAATTGGTTTAATGCCACGAGGTCGCCTGTAGCACAGATATATGTGGTGATTGTAGGATTAAACTAGCTTAAGCCGGTTAAACAGTTTAAACAAAGTTCCCGCTAAAACACCTTTGGTTTAAGCCAACCTAAGCAGGTGACAGGAACAACGGAAACATTGGATTGCTGCGGTCAAGGTTAGGCCCTCCACATTCATTTTGCCCGTGGTATCGACTGATTGAACCATTATATCACCAGTGTCTTGCCAATTCACCCAATGACCATGCATTGGTTCCAAGCGTAAATCCACCCGACATCACTCCTTACAATACTTCGGGCTCATTGTACGATGGTATGCCCACGAGCATCTGTTAATTCCACTTCTCTCATAGATTCTCGCAAAGACATTGTTTACGCACACATGGGTAAGATACATTTTCGAAATGCTCTCAAGTTAATCATGGCACGGCTACTAGATCTAAACCACCGTGTAAGTATTTCTCGTCATGGCCTGTCCGTCATTCACCTCCTTCTCCACTAGATACATTGGACTGGCCTATTCTTTGCTGGTATCTTCACGTATTGGAGGAGGCACTGCGCAATAGCTGTGGGTATCGGGAGCTCTTCCATTGTGATGTTGACTGCACCTCTGCTAGGTGCCGATAGGTGGTGGTGGTAAGGGCAAGTAGAGAGTGTTCATCCTTGGGGGAGATAATAGTGTTGCTGCGCAAGACTAGTGATAGCAGTAAAATGTGTGCAGTTTATTTAGAGGATTTTGATATGAATATCTGGTCATACAGTTTGCTATTCTAAAGTACAGAGGAGAATCCACCCAAAAGTCTAGCCTTCCCTGAATTTTGTAACACGACCCGTTCTACAATCCTGTCGAGGAGCAGATGACTGTTCAGATGTGATGCGGTTTCATTGTTATAAATGCTATGGGGTCGTTCTTGGTTCTTTTGTATACAGCTACCCTTGGTCCTCCGACCTCTTCTAGGGTGCTTCGTGTGCTGGGAGGCCCTAAACTTGTTTTCAACAACTCTGCTACTGTCTGCCGTTCCGTTCTTTCCAAGTCCGTTCCCTACTAAATCCTCTACAAATTGTCTTCTTCTTTCTGTTTGTGAGCTCTGGCGAGCGGAGTCGGCTTCTTGAGAGCTGCGATGAAGGTCAATACCCGTTCTGTTCGATACAAGCGGTCGGGGAGGTATACAACTCGAGCGGTGACTGGTGTGGTGCTCGAGACGCTGTTCTGTCGAGCGGTCTGTACAGCAACGGACAATCCGAGGGCGGCAGGTCGATGTTCTGCCAGGTGCAGCCCTGGAGACCTTGGTTTTCGTAGTCAGCATACCCTGAAGAGCGGTACTTGCATATCACTTAAGATGCGCTGGTAGTTTTTAGATGGGAAAATTAGATGTCTTTATTTGTTGCAGCGTCTCGTATTTATAGGAAACCGACTGTCTAGCACCGCATTCTATATGTTCCCCTTGTCCTTCTCCAACTCATCACATCCCATTCTCTGAACCGGGGTCACCACATGCTCCTTTGACTGGTTCCGTCTGTCTTTGTGACTCGAACGAGGTTCCCACTCCGTTCCTGTGCTGCATGTGGGATATCCGCTCGATGAACATATGGTGCTTCAGTTTTCAGCTCTCAATTCTGCATTCCTGGAGGCTGTGCATGAGTTTTCTGTTCGCCGAACGTGTGCTCCTTCAGTTGGGGACGATTTCTGCTCCCAGATCTACATTCCAAGAAGCTGTGCACGAGTTTTCCGTTCCTCGAACGCATGCTCCTTCAGTCGGGAACAATTTCCGCTCTCAATTCTATATTCCAAGAACCTGTGAGCGAGTTTTCCGCTCTTAGATCTGTCTTGGTTGGCCTGCTCCTTCTTGATCGAATTCTCCTCCTCATTTTATTGATGCCCTCCCCAACTTGCTTGACCTATTCCTTCTTGAAGGATGCTCCGCAGGCTCCATAACCGTACCCTACTCGACTTGTATCGTGTTCGGCGCCTTGCTCGGCTTTGGAGGTGAAGCAGAGGGGAGGCGAGGCAGAGGGGAGCACGAGGCAGAGGGGAGTGCGAGGCAGAGGGGAGCAAGGCGAAGTGGAGGAGAGGCAAGGCGGAGGGGAGCGCGAGGCAGAGGGGAAGCACGAGGCAGAGGGGAAGCGCAAGGCAGTGCACAAAGTCGCGTGAGTGTGGCAGCAAGTACTAAGTCGGGCGTGCAAAGTATTAAGTTGTAGCAAAGTCAGGTACATAGATACTGGTTGGCGGTACAGTACTAGTTGGGCGCGCAAAGTCGGTGCAAAGTACTAAAGTCGAAGCAAAGTCGGGCACATGAAATGCCAAGTCGGGCGCAAGTCAGGATGCTAGTCAGTGGTGGCGCACAAAGTACTAGTCAGGCACGCAAGGTACTAAGTTGGCAGGCATTGTCGGGCGTGAGTCTGTTCTCAAACCTGTATTCTGTGCTCCGTTCTTAGTCCTGTATCCCGTTCGCTTCGCATTCGTGGGATTTCCATTCATCGAATGCACGCTGTTTTAGGCAGGGATTGATTCTCTGCTCGTGCATTCCATGTTGAACCTGTGCAGCTCTAGTCAGGATCGGCTTCCCCGTCAATGTCTAGAGGCAGTGGCAGTTTTAGGAAGGCATGCAGTTGGAAGTATGTGTGGATCGGAATTTGTTGTTGTGTTGAAGTATGTGTAAAGGTGTCAGATTGGAAATGTGTTCTGTCTCTCTTAGGTGATGCCGTTTCCGCTTCGTATGTGCCGTTCCAGAGCGATCACAAAGTGATGGTTCACACCGTACTGGGATTGGAGGAAAGGTTCAGTTTTGGTGTTTACAATCAATCCCTACATAGGCTAATCCACCAACAGATGCAGCCAATTTCTATGAATCCGCATTTTTCAAGGAGTCTGACCCCAAGAGTGGACTGGGTGGCTGGGGTGACGCTTCGACTCAGTTCCATGTTCTCGACGGTGGATTCTCCGCGTCCTCGTCATTCTGGCCATCATACCCCTTTCCCCACTAAGGCATACCACGAGTACGAGTTACCCATGGGTCAATATGAATATACTCGTGGGAAAACTCGCGAGTATCCATACTCACGGATCCGAGTACCTGTGGCCATGAGTTTCCCATGGATCTGAGTATCAATTTTGGTTGAAAGCTTTGCAAACTCATGAGTACTCAAACCAGAACACTGCCTAATATATATTTCTACTGCCTGTACAGCTTAATTAGGTGGTACCTCCATGAGTTCAGAGCAATGATACCACTCTACAACGTAAATGAGGTGTGTTTGAGCGACCAAATCACCAAAATACAACCAAAACCCGCAGGTACCTGTGAGTACCTGCGGGTTTTTCAATACTCACGAGTACTCATATGATCTGTGGGTATTATACTCACAGATCTGAGTATGGTTTTTTTCTTCGTGAGTACTTGTTCCCACGGATCCGAGTTACCCACGGGTGCACTCGTGGTATGCCTTATTCCCCACATGCTTCACCGGAAATTCAACCTCTTCCCACGGTTCGAGCAGGTGTTCCCGGTACCAGGCTTGGCGTATGATCACACCCACCCTGCAAATGCCAGTTTTATCAAACTGGTGGTTGAGAGTTTGACCGATGGTTTTGTGGGAGACTTCAAAGATTTTCAGGTGCGAATGGAAGGGGTGGAGGTGAGCAGTGCACATTCTTCAGTCAGCACCTGGCACCAATGAATTATTATAGGGTCCTCTTATAAAAGTCCATTTTATCGTCAGCGGGTAAGTGATTGCTGCGATTATCACCAGGTGAAAGAAAATATTGTGAAATGAAGGGGAAAAACTGTATATTTGACAAGGTCTACTGTACAGTATTTATACCTTTCTAGAGAATAATAAATACTTGAACAATGCAAGTAGGAGAATGCAGAGTTCAAACACTCTGACTTGATAAACAATGTGTGGCGTGTCCTGCGATGCATCTTGACATGTTTCCAGGAGTCCAGCTCCATGGCAACCTCTTGATGCGTCAGCTACATGCGTTGATGAGCTGCAGATACGGCCAGGCATGGAAATACAGTTTATTTTCCAATTTAAGTCTATAATATATTCTATAGCCACCTATATATATTCCATCTCTAGTAAGGGTTAATGCAGAGGTCCAGTCAGTTAACTAGGAGACAGTAGCATGTGGTACGAGCTCGGGTTTTGTTATATTCTGATAGTGTTACACACTAGAGGAATATTCACAACATAAGCTTATACTTAAACTCAATCTTCTTACTGGTCCACACGGCCTGGGAAGAAAGGGTGTTCCCTCTGATCAAGGACATATTAAAATCCATCTAAAGACGTGGTTGCAGGATGTGAACGAGCAACGGAGATATCTGTGCTACACAACAGGAGCAAGGAATCACAAGGATCAATTGTTGACAGGAATATCTGTACCAACAAAGACGGCAGTATGAAGCCGGCGGCAGGAGAGAGTCGTAATGATGACAAAGTATGCCTCATATAAAAATGGGACGTTTACCGACGGCTTAACAGCATTAAGCTTAACCGAGGGTGTGGCAGTGCACGGATCACTGAGGATACGCGCTGCTTGGACCACGTCAGTTCAATGGACTGAGGAGTCCGAATTGACTCAGGAAATAGTGGACATATTGGTAGAACAATGGGACCGTAGTTGTGGGTCCATGATTAATAAGATGGCAGGGAGTGCCAGATGGCTATGAATCCTGCCAGGCTCCACAATATTATGAATCTTTAGAATTTTCCCTTTTATTATCTCGATTCGGTTCAGTTTGTATATTAAATAATGTAGACATATGTGTTCCTTCTGTTTTAGGATAGGTGTACCGTTATGCTGGTCTTACATTGTCTGTCTAAATGGGGTAGCTAGAAGTAGTATAAATTAGCAGTGAGATATATGGTTAAGCCAGTGGATCGTACCCTTCTTGTTAGATGCACGGCTAGACAGCATGTGGACTTTAGAAGAAGTTTGCAATCTGTTCGGAATACACCGGGTATCATAGATATCTTTGTATCTCTACGTTTTTGAGAACCAAGTTATATTGTTGGCTATAAGCTTTTGTGTGATTGCACGGAAATCGCGTGTGAAACGACATCAAGCGTGTTTTATGGAAGCCTACGGACAAGGATTATAACTGTGTCGCTAAGACAAGTTGTTTTGAACATTAGAACAAGGAGCAATTGAAATCTAGTTCGTTAAGAACCTTCAGTGTAAACCACCAAAAAATTGTGAGAAAACCAACTCTTTCCGAGACTATTGGAATTGCAGAAGTGACTAGTGGGGCTCGTAGAGCGTCTGGGACTATAAGCTTTTAAAGCCAAGCTCATAGATATATCTGTTATTGCAGCAACCTAATACTTGGTTGGAACCCCGAACTTGTGCATTGGATCAGTGACTAGAATTGTGTGTTTTAGGACTAGAGATTAATTGGATACGTCCAGTTGATTTTATAGTAAAAACCTCATACCTGGCCGCATCGAAACCCAGCGTATCAGCGTCCTCCACGTCCGCGGCATATGTGGCTCTGTTGGGCTGACACGTAGTCTCATCCCCAATCTCAACACTCCCCCTCAGACCGGCAAGAGCCCAAGTCCGTGCGCAAACTTCTCGTGCTTGGGTCTTGTCAGGGGCTTGGTAAAAATGTCGGTGATTTGGTCCTCGGTTGTGCAATACACAGGGTCAACCGTCCCATTCTCGATCTTCTCCCGAATGAAATGATTCTGGATGTCAAAGTCTTTTGATTGAGCGTGAAATTGAGGATCGCGTGCAAGCACCAATGCTGCTTGATTATCCTCGTGAATCACGGTGGGATCCTTCTGGGCATATCCCATCTCATCCAAGAGGTATCTGCTCCAGATTGCAAACCTAGTCGCGTGTGTGAGTGCTGTATATTCAGCCTCCATTGACGAAGTAGCGACAGTCGTTTGTTTCTTTGAACTCCAGGCGTAAGCGGCTCCTCCGAGCATGAAGGCGTAGCCCTCACCGAGCATGAAGGTGTAGCCCGAGATAGACTTTCTGTCATCTGGGTTGGCAGCATAATCTGCATCGCTATGGCCTGTACAAATGACACTGTCCTTGTCTGTTTTGCCATAGACTAGCCGATAGTTACAAGTGCCAGAAAGGTAGCGCAGTACCTGTTTGCATGCGCTCCAATGTTCCGGGCCCAGATTTGATGAGTACTGGCTCAGGGCTGTCACGGCGTACGGGATGTCTGGACGTGTACAGATAGCAGCGTACATGAGCCCGCCTATCATCGATTGGTATTGCCCACATAGATCTGCTGGTGCTTCAGGTGCATTGTCAAGTGTAAATTTGTTTTACGAGAGGTCCGTCGTATGTGACTTTAATAGGACGTTTCTCTCAAGAACAATATTCAATGTTAAGAGGGGGTTTCTAAGGAACTGGGAGTGGTTCGATAGAAAGAGAAAGGGAAGGATGAAATAAGTAAATATAAAATTACTCACTTCAAGAAAGGAATACTCGGAAAGTTCAGAACGCTTCGGTGGTTCAGCAAGTAACAATGGCGGTGGAATACAGAATTGACTTAGCACACTTTGTATGCTACAGTCAAGGGATGGCGGAACGGAATTGACTTAGCATGCTCTGGATGCTACAGTCAAGGGACGGAGGAACGGAATTTGATCTAGCACGTTTGGTATGCTACAATCACAAACAGCAGCGGAGGAGCAGAAAGACTTAGCATGTTTTGGTATGCTACAGTCAAACAGTGGCAGAACAAAGCAGATAAACTTAGCAAGTACGAATTGCTACAGCTAATCAGCAGCGGAACAACAAAAAGACTTAGCAAGTATAGATTGCTACAGTCAGGCGGTGGCGGAGGGAACAACTAAACTAACTTCCTAAGGCGGCTAGGCAGCTAATCACACAGAATCAAGCTTTAGACGAATACGACTAAGGGCAGGTTGATTAGGTTCTATCATACAAAAAGTAGCTACTTATATACTAATTCTATTATGACTCATGATGGGAGTCATTCCAAAGACCTGACTCAATCTGACTCTTTGTGAGTCCTTCCCCAGACATGAGTCATTTTTATATGACTCATGTCCTGTGACTCTACATTCCTTATTTCATTAAATTCCATGAGTGTGAGTCATTTCGTTATGACTCACACTTCTGACTCAGTTCTTAACAATAATAATTAAATCTAAAAATCATTGCATTTACCTTATGTCTCCAAACATTTTGGAGGCATGACAGCATCAGCTGGTACTTTGCGTAGCGTAACATTGGGGTCCATCGGAGTTGCGAGTGGTTTGGCATCAGTGAGGCCGTACTTCGCCAGCAGCGTCTCGATGTAGTGACACTGAGAAAGGGTGATCGTGCGATTTCAATGCCGATGATCTTGCATGGTTCACTGAGATCCTTTGTCTCGAACAATCCCTCAATCTCTGCCCTCGTCTTCTCTGCTTCTTTCCGCAACATCGACAGGATGAGCAAGTCATCAACCCACACAGTCACCCAAGTCCGCTTGCTGTTGTGTTCGTGGTAGTAAACACAATGATCAATGGCTGTCTTTATGAGCTGGATCGAGGTTAGCTTGCGGTCAAACTCGCGATTCCATTCACGTCCTGATTGCTTCAACCCATAAATCGTTTTCAAGAGCTTCCAAACTCTTTGGTTCCGTCTTCAAAACCTGGTGGCTGCCACATGTATATCTCTTCCTTCAGCTTGCCATTGAGATATGCGCCCTGAATGTCCATTTGGATGATTTCCAGGTCTTCTAGGGCTGCAATGGCGAGTGCGGTGCGCATCGATTCGAGACGAACCACAGGAGCGAATGTCTCCGTGAAATCAACTCCGGGGATCTGGGAACATCCTAGGGCAACAAGCCTGGCTTTGTGTCTTGACACTCGGCCTAGCCTGTCGACCTTTTTAACAAAGGTCCATTTGCTCCCAATTGCTTGGCGATCCACCAGCAGCTCCACGAGCTCGTAAGTCCCTTTCTCTTTCAACATCTCAATGTCTTCTCTCATTGCCTCTTTCCACTCCAGTTGCTCACTCGATTTGAGCACCTCGTTATACATGCGTGGCGTGCTGATGGCCTCGAGAATACATTCCCCCATGAACACATATTCTGCCCTCTCCCTCTCCTCTTCTTCCAAGATATTTCCAGGTGCTGGGAACGGGAACTGTGGATTCTTCGATGTTCTCACAGCTGGGTTATTCAGCTTGTGATAGTCGGTGTCTTTGGTTGGGCATGATGAACGGCGAATTGGCGGTGAAGGTGCGTCCTTAATTTGTGCTGGGTGAGTTGACAATGTTGCCTTTGGAGGCGAGCTCAGTGGCTGTGATGGTGTCTGCACGTGTTGCTGCGATGCTGTCTGTGCATTCTGCTGCGACTCCATCTGCGCTGGCAGCTGCTCTTCCTCTGGCACTGTCAGCTGGTGGTGCCCTTCCACAAGCACGGGTTGTGCAGATTTTTCTGTGGGCAATTGCTTGCTCGGCTTCCCCAGCTCCCCCTCGAGCTGCACATCGACCAGGGTCTGGGAGCTCAGCTCGATCCATACAATGTTTCGTGACTCTTGAATTGCATGGTTCTTGCCGTCGTAATATTTCACGATGTCTGTATGATCTCCGAAACCCACAAATATAAATGTTCCTGCCTTCTCATGATCTCCTCCTAGCTTCAACAGTTTCTGTGCTGGCTTGCGCTTCACCTATACCTCGCATCCAAACTCTTTGGGGTGCAAGACACTGGGTTTCTTCCACGTCCATGCCTCTCCTGGTGTCTTCCCTTGGAGTGTGCGCTGTGATGCGGTTTCTTGACTGTCAGACAAATGTTATGTCTGTGGATATAGTACTGCAGAAAAGGTATCATCCTCTAGGGGGAAATTTGTGTAGCAAGTGTCGAGGGGTTTTTATTCCGATGGGTTAAGTTTTACAAGGGATAGATCTTTAGATGGGTGGGCAGGATCTGTTATTTACAAGCTTTCAGCACGGAGTCCTCATAGCCATCTACCAACCGGCACAGTCACCTCGTTAGTGAATATCTCGCATCGAGGTTCAAGCAGAGACATAAAGAAAAGGGTCCCAAAGGAAGGGAATTGCGGAGTTTAGGCTGCAAGATTCGAAACAGACCCCAAGGTCCCACATATTTAACGGAGGAGAAGATCAAAACGGAGAAAAATAACCACAGTATAGAAAATCCACCTACTGCACAGAGCAATGCCCAGAGAACAGAACGTGACTCTATCCATGACTCCTCCTGTCCTTCCTCGAAAGGAGCCTGTATAGGATACGCAATCAAGTTGCCAGACCCTGGAAGGCTGAAAAGGAGCGAACTCTGCACCCCGCAGCGCACTAAAAGCTTCTTGGTGCTCGGATTTCTCCGAGTTGTCCCAAGTCAAAGACCAATTTGCCTTCCGATACTGCTTGGTCGGAACAGTTACATGCTAACAGGAATTCTGTTGCTGGCTGTTTAGATACCACTCCACCTTCGGTACGTGGCATTTTATCATTTTCAGGATCTCCTATATGACCTGGTCCTTTTTCTGGTCAGAGTTCCCTACTGGAAGTGTCATGATTTGCTCTTTTCCACACCCCTCAAATTCATTCCAATAACCCAGCGACTACACAGACACCCACCGGGTTATACCTCGGGATGCTCCTACTACCTCCTCCTTCCCTCGCCCTGTCTCTCCTCCCCCGACGCTCTGCTCAAACCCCTTGATCGCCTTCGTCCCTGATCGGGTTATTTCAACCTGACCGTTTGCAACCACGATCGTATTTCAACCCGATCGCATTTCAATAGCGATCGTATTTCAACGATGTGACCATTATTTCCAACGGACCCCTTGGTGACCGGTAGTCATTACTACGCCTTACAGTATATAACCCTAGGATAGGTAATTAGGCTCTTTACACTATTCTAGTCTATTCTCCAGAGCTCAATCTACCGCGTTTGCCTATCTTCTTGTATCACCCAGCCGCCCACGTCGCAGTAACCCCTGCAGTGAGGCCCTGTGCTGACAGGAAGTGACTAATTGGCCACTCCTTGTGCTGCAGGTCTTGCGTTAACCTGTACTTTGTGGTACTTCGGTTTTATGTCTGTCTCATGTCCAAAGACAGAGGAAGAGTTCTTTCTCAGCTTGTGAAAGCCTTAGGAATTTAGGTGGGGAAATACAAGATGCCATTCTCGAATAATACACTAGATTTTTATACTCTTTGCTCAGCCACTGGCATATCATCCCAACATGTGTTCTTCATTCTAAACACTGCCTTCAGCCCACAAGGTAGCTCCTACCCCCTTTTGGCCTGAAGGAGTCTGCTTTCTTCCACACCCTTGTTGGTGAAGTGCCCGTTGACGGAGGTACTCCTATAGCACCATAATCGGCCTGGTTGAGCTCCTCTTGCATCGTAGAACTCATTTCTCCTTTGTCCTAATACTTTTCCTCGAATTAGTTATCTCCTTTCCAGCATTGAGACCATTGTACAGCACAGTTCTCAAGTTGGTTGAATTCTTTCACTGCGGAATTTGTTCCCTTGTTGTGCTGGTGCCGTTCTTGATTTGTTTGGCCCATTCCTCCTTGACGGAATTCATTTCCTCATCATATTGGTACCATTCTTGACTCAGTTGGCCTATTCCTCCTTGATGAAATTCATCTCCTCGTCATATCGATACCATTCTTGGCTTGGTTTGCCTACTCCTCCTTGGCGGAATTCATCTCCTCGTCATATTGGTACCATTCTTGACTTGGTTGGCCTATTCCTCCTTGACAGAATTTATCTCCTTGTCATATTGGTACCATTCTTGACTTGGTTTGCCTACTCCTCCTTGGCAGAATTCATCTCCTTGTCCTATCAATGCCCTTATTGACTTGGTTGGCCTACTCCTCCTTGACGGCGGTTCTCTTGGCTCCATATCCATACCCTACTCATCCCTATAACCTGTTATTGCTATGTTCAGCGCCTGGCTCAGCGTGGAGGGGAAGCGCGAGGCAGAGGGGAAACACGAGGCGGAAGGGAAGCGCGAGGCGGAGGGGAAGTACAAGGCACAGGGGAAGTGCGAGGCATAGGGGAGGAAGCGCGAGGGAGAGCAAAGTCAGGCAGGTGAAGTCGATCAAAGTTGGGTGGTTGGGCGGACTCATTGTGTGAAGGTGCGAAGTAGAAATGCGCAAGGCAAGGGAGGTGCAGGGCGTGAGTCGGGTGAATGAAGTCGGTGGCGTGGAGCAAGGCAAAGCGCTAGTCGGGCAAAAGGAGTCGGGCGAGCGACGTCAAAGTCGGTGGTGCAGAGTAGCGGATGCGAGGCGCAGTGCGATTGAAATGCTGAGGGCAAAGTCAGTGGAGAAACGTGAAAAAGGGGGTGTGAGTGTAGGAGAAAAGGATTCTATATGGGTGGAGTCACGAATAGGACGAGGATTGGGTATAGAGTCGGCAGAGTAGTGTTTCGCATGAAGAATGCCTTTGCTTTTTATGCGGAAAGCACACCTTTACTAACACTTATCTTGCTGAGTATTCTTGGGCTTTGTTCCGCTGGTGTTCTTATCCCGGAGTTCCTGCCTTGTTGAAGTCTCTCTCCACCATCCGTGCGCACTATTATTTTATGTCCCTCGTTTCGGTCTTCTCTTTTCTGTTCTTGGATTCACTGTGTAGAAGAGCAGTCACGAGAGTCGACACATAGTGGAGGCTCACAGCGCATCGGTGAGCGGTTTCGGATATACACCGCATACTCGATGGCTGACTCCCAAAGAAAGGCCAGTAAATTCTTCGCAATTAACATTGCATGTGCAAGCTCGATAATTGTCCGGTTGAAGTGCTCGGCAACTCCATTCGACAAATGCGCATATGGTGCAGGGTTTTGCATTGTGATCTCGTGGCTCTTCAGCCACGCCTTCACAGCCCCACTCGTGAGTTCCTTGGTGTTATCCATTCGGAGGACCTTTGGTGTGTATCCGCACTGACGTTCAACCCACACAATATAGTCCTTAATTTTCTCGAAGGCCTCGTCCTGGCGTTTCAAGAAATCAGGTTTACAATGCCGTGTTGCATCATCGGTAAACAAGATGGTGTATTTTGATTTTTTCAAAGATTCGCCTCATGCGGGCCCCCAGATGTCACTGTGGGTCAACTCCCCCAAGTCCTCGCATCAGTTCTGTGCCTCCTTTGGATAAGGCTTCGTCGTCATTTTCGCTTTGACACAAGCTTCACATTGGCTAAGTGGTGGGGAGTCATTGTCCACAGTGAGTCCTTGAACAAGGTCCTCCCTCACAAGTTTCTCCAACCCACTCTTAGCCAGATGTCCCATCCAGCAGTGCCAGGCATCCCATGTCTGATTGCTTGCCTCCACGATGGTGTGTGCACTCTCACGCACCTCAGGTTGCACCTGCTTCTGGGCTCGCACAGCCATGGGGTACAGACGTCCAATCTTGCATCCCATTGCCATTACTTGACTATCACTGCGTCGCACAAATTCCACCTTGCCATGACTGAATTTGGCTTCTAAATCAACATCGTCAAGTTGGCTAATTGACAGCAAATTGTGCGTGCACATCGGTGCAAACAGCACATCAAGTAGCCGGTGTGTGATAATTTTTCCGTTGACTTCACAGTCTAACAGGACAGTTCCGCATCCAGAGTGTGCAGTGGTGTTTCTCCAACGCCTTCAACGGGGACATCCATCGCTCGCATTTCCAAAAATACTGTGCAGTTGTTGCAGATGTGGGAAGTGGTTCCGGAGTCGGCCAACCAGGAATAAAGGGAAATGTTGTTGAATTTGGCAACATACACAGTCTCCACAAAGTCTGTGCCTATGTCCTCTGCCTTGTTTGCCTTCTCCTTTTTCCTGTGACGTCCTGGACCCTTCCCATCTTTTCCTCCGCCTTTCAACCAGCAACTGGCAGTGATGTGACCCATGTTATGGCAATTATAACATTCCACTCCTTTCTTCCCTCTCCTTCCATCGCCCTGCTCAGCACATCCATACATTGCTGCGCTCCCATCACTGTTCTTCTCCAGTCTGCGACAATATTCCTCAAGAACCAGGGAAATAAATTTGTGCAATGAAATGGTTGGGGTGTTGCTCGATGTGCCAAGATATGCCGAGGTGAAGTTGTCCCTAGTCTGTTTGTTACCGCGCTGATTACCCGGTATCCTGCATTATTATGTAACCATCACGGATGCATGCACAAACAAATCATTAGTGAGACGTGTCTCGATGTGTTTCTCAGCCTCCTTGCTGAATTTGCTTGCTAGACCACTCACCAAAGCATGTGAGATCCTTATTTGGGACACCAGGCACCATTGGGACTTTTTCGCAGGTAAAATGGATGTTTCCGACACAACCACATGAAAAATCCAGGAAGATATTCTTATGAAGCCATTCTTCACTCCCAGCGGTTCATAACAGCTCAGAAAATTGTCTTCAGGGATAAATGCAAGTTTTGAGGCTTTGAAATCGCTTCTCGGCTCCCCACAGAGCCTTGACAGGCCATGATGTGTCCAAGTCGCATCAAGGGCCTGCTCACGTGAGATCCAGATTTGGGTTATTACATAATAACGCAGGATACCGGGTATCAAGCGCGGTAACCAACAGACTCTATATCAGACTTATGAGGTACGAGTGAGTGCACTGATACTAGAGTGTCTGTCAAGAGAGACTAAGTTGTCCCAGGATTCGGGGAGTGAGCTGATTATTAGCAGCAAAAAATCTTCATCGGAGACCAAGCTGCCAAGAATCGCGAGCTCCTCCTGAATTCGACGCAACTCCGTTGATACGGCCGACAAAATGTGAAGGCTGAATCTCACGATTTTTGCAATTTCTAAGGCTAAAGCCTAGCCCAGAGATTGGCGGAGATTGTGCCCCTAGGGCCTGTACAACAGCCCTAGGGCACCTGTTCTGGTGATACTAAAGGAGAGTTAGGGTGAGCTCCGAACCACTGGCTGTAGTGCTTTAGTGCAAACTAAGTACACTATCAAGGAGATAAACATATAAGCCCAAGAAGTCCAGCTAGGGATCATAACTCTACTAGGAGTACCAATGATTGCACAGTAAAGGTCCTAGGAAGGGAGACGGGACAACTAGGAGGAGGTAGATGCCTAGGCACAGATATCATATGGGAAGCTTGCTTCCTAGAAGGTGTCTAGTCAGTGACCAGCCAGCTAGGGCCAGTGAAGTGCCCTAGGGCGACATTACTAAAGATTTGTTGAGTAGTAGTTAAGTTCTACTTAACCAGATGGAACGAGTACTCTGAGGAGTATGTTCAGACAGTTGAGGCAGGGCTAGGAGACATGTGACATACACAATGCAGTCGCGAGGTGCCAAACAAAGACAAGTAACTCTTTGTGGCAGCAGTATTGATTGTAGAGAAGGTGGATAGAGTTCTACATTATACCTCGTAATGATCATGACTTAAGGACACTGTGGTCCACAGAAATAGTGAATTTCACTCCAATTTTCACATATTTATTGGGAGAATTTCATGGTCAAACTGGGAGAATTTCATGGTAAAAAAGTGAATTTCACGATAAAAGGTGGTGAAAATTTTCACATACAAAACGTCCCTTTTCACGGTACTGTTTCACACCATTTTCAGGTGAACTTTCTGACAATGGTCAATGACATGAGATTGTTACCCACTACAGCACATTTTCTGTTACAACAACTAATGTAACTAGAAATAAAGTGTTCAAGGTGAGAATCAAATGCGTGACCTCATGAGTACAGACAAAATTTATGTATATAATAAATAACCACTACACTAAAGCAACAATGCATTGGGATGGAAATTTAAGCGTGACATGGACTAGTTGTTTTCCTGTGTTCTTTTATCTGTATACCAACTACCTTCATCAGACACTACTGGTGTGCCATTTACGTATGAGATATTCAAATAACTATGGTTCTGAGGGTGGTAAATAAAATGGTCATTTTTGGTCAGTTGATCTAAAAATAGACCTTGGACCAAAGTTGTAGAGCATGATGAGAGCTATCTGACTTGTCTGAGGTCATTTTTCAAGAGATGGCCTCGTTGGGCTGCAAATTCCAAAATACTTTCCCAGAGCTGGCGGTTTTCAAACTTTCAACCCATCATTTGCTTGCAATGCCCCAGACAGTGTCAGAAAAACATCATTGGTAACATGATATGTTCGGCAAAGGTCACTGTACACCGTAGTTTAGATTTCCCTGTTGTGGTGAATTTCACCTTATAACACAGTGAAAACCAATTTCACCCCAAAACATCGTGAAACGAGATTTTCACTCCATATCGTGAAAATTTGGATTCACTCCAAAACCCCGTGAATTGTGAATTTCACTTTGTTGTACCGTGAATTTCACCCTTTCCATTTTTCACAGTGGGAGGCTTGGATTATCAACCAAGCCGGAGACATTCGTCCCCAGCGGGAGCAATCGGCTGGCCTAGGGCATTACAAATATACCCAAAATAGACCTAGAGGTCAACCTGGATGACTATTTCGGCCATTCCATCATGGCGATTCAACTCGGCACTAATGCACCTGATTCTTATAAAGCACCTCATCTCAGTTACTCAATTCATATTATCTCATGTATCTCGCAAAGTAGTATAAAAGGGCAGAAGGAACCCTGCAGAAGACCAGTACATTTCACCCCCAGTTCGCCTAGGCAGTTGCCAAAGCCAGCTTCACCAGTGGTAGTGTCCTCAGGTCAGATTCGCAGAGAATAGCACTTTTTCTGTTTGTAGTTGTTCTATAACAATTGGAGTTTAGTTGTTGGCTCAAAGGCTTGAGTTGTGATTTAAGCTTCAGAACCTTGAGTGACCAGTGAGAAGGCACCCTAGGAATTATTGGATCGTTGTTGGCTTGAGGTTGCACAGTGAGACGCTTGGGCATAGACTTATCTGTATGGGATTTGTGCTATAGAGTCAAGGTCATTCATTGGTAGACCCTCAGCAATTGTGAGACAGTGCAAACATTCTTTGGTCTAAACAGCCAGAGTCTACTACCTGATAGGTGATGGTGGTATTGTGCAGCTAGGGGCTAGGAGTTCCTTTTGACACAACCCCGGGTTTCTTAAGACCCAAACTATATAAAATCTACAACCCCCGTAGAACCTGTTCATCAGGTCCTAGGGAACTTTGCGTTAACAGTTACTTTCAAGAGTGAAAGTGTACTTAAGAGCATTCTTCAGACTGTTCAATTGGAACTTGGTTACTTGCTCAACGTGATTCTGGGGATTCAGACTTTGTTTGCTGCATACTACGGCACAGACCCACGAACATAAGGAGAGCGCTATTAAGAGAGCTGTTGAGTGTGTGTGTATTGGTGGTTTTTGGTGGTGATTTACATCCCTAGCTGCTATTGCATTTCAAGTGTACTGTTTAGCGCACCATTTCACGGTGACATAAACCGCGATATCTGTCGCGTCATCGGCAATGGTGCGATAAAACTCCCAACTTCCCGCCTCTCTCCTTAACCTGCTTAAGCTGTGTCCACATCTCAGCTGCAGTCTTGGCACCCGCGATATGAACCATCTGCGAGTCACTCAAGGTGAGCTTGATTTGTGTCTGCGCTTCCCCATCTAACTCCTCCCATTGCTCCTTTTGCTTCTTCTCATCAGGGGTTGGCTTGTCTGGGTCAGCGGCGACCTCGCGAAATATGGCGGTAACGTGGCGCTTCCATGGAACCCAGTTCGTGCCGTTTAGTTGTTCAATCCGGAACAGCAACGATGGAGTGGTATCAGTGGTGTTGGTGGTACCCAACATGGTTGTGTGATGGTTTTGTAAGGTAGTTATGAGTTAAGGTGGTAAAGTTTGGTGTAGATCAGTTAGGGTCGGGGCCCATAACCTATTATGAAATGAAGGAGAAAAACTGTATATTTGACAAGGTCTACTGTACAGTATTTATACCTTTCTAGAGAACAATATACTTGAACAATGCAAGTAGGAGAATGCGGAGTTCAAACGCTCGGACTCAATAAACAATGTGTGGCGTGTCCTGTGATGCGTCTTGACGTGTTTCCAGGAGTCCAGCTCCATGGCAACCTCTTGACGTGTCAGCTACACGCATCCTCCACGTCTGCAGTATACGTGGCTCTGTTGGGCTGACACATAGTCTCGTCCCCAATCTCAACAGAAAACACCTTTCATGATAGGGATGTGGGTGGGTTATGCCCGAGTGATGCGCCTGCTGGCTGCATTTCTGGACCTACTTTCACCGCCAATGGTTCTGTAATTTCTTCAATTATTCATTATTCAACCATTACTTATTGCATCATCTCTCTTAGATCTGTTCTTCTGATTGCAGTACGTGATCAGCTCTGATTATAATATCAGTCCAGCCTTTCTTTGAGCTAATATAATTGGGCTGTGCAGATGGTCAACCATATTTGGTTCAAATGGCAAAAGAAACACAAACTCAACACATATGCCTTTGAAGGTGGTTCCGTTCAACAGTTTGAAAACACAACTGTCTTCAGTCAATATTCAAATGGGGGTCCTCCTTACTTCACAGTATGTACGCACGCCGGAGTCGGACATTTTATTCATTTTTTCTCGGAGATGGATTCCGAAATTCCCATGGATGGTCTTTCCTTAACCTCTACTGTAGCTGATGTGATCAGCACAACCGGAGGGCCTGTGCTACGGTTGCAATCATAAGACGCCAACTACAGTCACTGCAAAAAAACTTGCCTGGGCTCATTTCCACTTCAAATAAAATCCTGCCATTATGTTCTAGTGTTTTCATGAGCTTTCACACAGTTTCCTCTATATCTCACTTCTGTCATTGACCCTGAATAAAATAAATAGGGGCATTCTGAAAAATCGACTTTACAGAATCATCATGTATGCAAAAATAGTGTATACAACATAAAAATACTTGGAAAGGCGAGCATATTGACATTTTATTTCATGTGGATTGATGAGGATTTGAGCTCACACTGGAGCCCACAAGTCGGCCATTTTGAGCAATTTTGGCCCATTTCCTGCCAAAGTCGCCGATTTGCACTGCACACTCTGAGTTCAAATCCCTATCAATCCACATGAAATAAAATGTCAATATGGTTGCCTTTCCAAGTATTTTATGCTGTATACACTATTTTGCATACATGATGATTCTGTAAAGTCGATTTTTCAGAATGCCCCTATTTATTTTATTCAGGGTCAATGACAGAGGTGAGATATAGAGGAAACTGTGTGAAAGCTCATGAAAACATTAGAACGTTATGGCAGGATTTTATTTGAAGTGATTTGGTCAAGAAATGAGCCCGGGCAAGTTTTTTTGCCGTGACTGTATGTGCCAATCAATTGTTCAAATACAAAGTACAGGTGAATGTAGCAAATGTCCTCTAGAGCCAACAATATCTGATCCCTGTGACACTGTCCTGTGCCTTAGTTCTGGTTAATTCACTGCCTAACTAGGTAGGTATGTAGTCCCTCAATACAGGTTAGAAATGAGATGATAAATAAAGATTAGGTGATTCTCGGAAAGAGACCCAGTCCTCGAGCATGCCTTATATTGTCCATCAATCCTCCCTCAATGCCTATTGGTCCCTCACCATGATGTATGTCAAAGTCAGGCCTCACAACCGATCTGGTTGGAAATATAGTGTTCCTTGAGAACAGAATAATCCCTCGTTCTGCTGGTTCCTCAATTAGGTCTTCTTTGTCTGGCTCTCCTCAGAGAGTGTCCCCGTAGTCCCGGAGCTCCTCTGTCCTTCATAGGAACTTAATTCACCTAGTTGAACTGGCAGTTCAACTAATTTGATGATACCTTGGCTTCTTCCAATCCCAGATAGTGATCCAAGACTCAGTTAACCTTCTGAGGCCCAGCTGTCTTTCCGAGGCTCAGATGTCTTCTGAGACTTGGCAATCCTTCTGAGACAGCTGTCAAGCTGGTCTGGGCTCTTGATTGTAGCTGCTTGTAAATTGTGGTTTTGGTACTGTAGCATGGTTTCAGTTTAAACTGTGTCGTCTCAAACGAGAGGCTGGTTTAAACCACCCTCCTATAATCATATAGGGAAGAGCAGCTTTTGGTTTGAACCATGGTGGTTTAAACCATGGTTTGAGCCATTGTGGTTTGAAAATATGGTGGTTCAAACTGGTTTAAACCAGATGGCTTAAACCAGTTTAAACCAATGATGGTTTAAACCAGCTTGAACCAATGATGGTTTAAACCAGTTTGAACCAAAGTCATTTCGAAATGTGTTCTTTTTCGTCTCAACTCTCATTTTATTCTCCTCTCCATGGTTTAAGCCAGCTCGAACCAATGATGGTTTAAACCAGTTTGAACCAAAGTTGTTTGGATATGTGTTTTTTCTTTTGGTCCCAACTTCCAATACTAGTGACCTGTGCACACTGAGCAAGCAGTTTAGTAGGATCAGTGGACTCAGAAATGAATTTGTTAAAAGTAGTTGTCTTAGACAGTGAGAGAACATCTTGCTTGGTCATCCTCATTGGACTAAATTCTGATGTGCAAACAGGTGAAAGGAATGCAAGGCAGGAAAAATACTTGTTGAAAAAATACAAACAAAATTTGGTATCAACTCATTTTTTGTTCAAATGGCATAGTCACCTACAAAACCTTTGTCTGCTGTCGTCTCCACCTTCTGCTCCACATCTCTGAGACAAATGTATGAGTGCCACTGCGATGTTGAGAAGAGAGGGATCAAAAGACCAGACTCAATTCCACTGATGATGAAGACTGCAGGGCAGGGCCCACCTTGAACTTGAGATCAAGCTGCTGACTGCAATAAAACCAAATAGGCTCAGCTTGAAGACAATGAGACTGGAATCCAGATGGAACTCCTCAATTGGGTGAACATCACAGTTACTGGGCTTACATTAAACAGTTCACATCTTGAGAATGAGCGGGGAGGTTTGGCCCACAATTACAATGATTCTATAGCACTTGAACGACAGTGAAAGTCAAATTCCAGAAAATTAGATATGGAGTCTTACCTCAATAGATGAGAAACGAGTACAATGAACATTGTATAACTCACCTGAGATGCCCAAGAGGCAGTTGAGCTTTATGTTTGCTGTACATTTGCTAACCGCATAGCTTGAGGAAAATGGAATAACTTTCTGTCTCTCCAACAAAATAACGGTCAATTTCCAGGACAGAAAACTCAGAATCAGTCATCTGTGTGTGATGTAAGTTTCCACTAAAGAAGTTAAAAGCCCTGAATGAGAGGTTTAGAGGTGAAACAGAGTAGATCTTCACGCTGGGATGTGTTTGTCTTTCACCAATGGTGAAAGACAAACACGTTTGGTGGAGCTTCCCGCCGGGAAGCTCCACCACCATCATGTCAGGGGGAAAACAAAACAAAAGCAGGTATGCAATGGGATCAATAAAAAGGGAGGTGTAAATAGTTTCTCAGGATTGAGGAGACAGATGTGCATATTCATAAGATCTGTGGCAGAGCATGGGTAACTGCTAGTTAATTTCCAAGTCCAAATTGCTCACTCAGTGCACACAGGTCACTTGTATTGGGAGTTGAGACCAAAAAGAAAAAACACATATCCAAACAACTTCAGTTCACACTGGTTTAAACCATCATTGGTTCAAGCAGGCTTAAACCATGGAGAGGAGAATAAAATGAGAGTTGAGACGAAAAAGAACACATTTCCAAACAACTTTGGTTCAAACTGGTTTAAACCATCATTGGTTCAAGCTGGTTTAAACCATCATTGGTTTAAACTGATTTAAGCCATCTGGTTTAAACCAGTTTAAACCACCATATTTTCAAACCACATTCAAACCACAATGGCTCAAACCATGGTTTAAACCAGTTTAAACCACCATGGTTCAAACCAAAAGCTGCTCTTCCCTATATGATTATAGGAGGGTGGTTTAAACCAGCCTCTTGTTGGAGACGACATGGTTTAAACTTAAACCATGCTGTTGCTGGGTTTTGTCTTCAGAAAACATGACGAGGCGTGTCTGCAGTCCAGTCAACACAACGCCAAACTGACCTCTCCTTGGAGGCAGGCCCGGGACCATGTCTAGCTCTTCCATAAAACTTGTTAAATCCATCCTATCCCTCTGAATCATAGTCAAGTTAACAGTGCTTCCGGTATGACTTTGGGTACTGATTGGTTTTATCCAACTGAGGTTCCTCAGAGACTCATACTTCAACCCTTTCCAGTGTTGTTGTAATGTTCCCTTCAGCAGTCAGTCTAACTATGTGACTGGTAGTTAACAGCTCGAGGCTCACGATAGCTCACATATAGAAGCATGTGCATGTGTCAATCATGAAATACAGGAAATTGGTAAATTCCCTGCGTAGACAGATACATAGCTTATCATCGAAGCCAAGTGAGGTGAAGGAGTGAGGCAAGGCAGAGGGGAAGCATGAGATAGAGGGGATGCGATACAGAAGGGTGTGAGTGGGTGGAGATGTGATACAAAAGGGTGCCAGTGGGCAAAGATGCAATACAAAAGGGCATGCACATGAGGTGGAGATGTGATACAGAAGGGTGCACATGCAGGCAGAAATGCTGAATGCAACAGTGTGAAGCACAGCAGCAGAATTGCAAGACAGAGAGGAGCATTTGAGGAGCAGCGTAGGTGTAGTGGGATAACAGAAACATGCCAGACCACACCTTTACCAACACTTACATTCCAATATAAGCTATGCTTGTCTATATTTCCTTTATCCTTGTACACGGAGTTGTGCCTGTTATCCTATTATCGCTAGAGCAGAGTTCCTGTAAAGCACTCATTTTCTTATCCTGTATTTGCTGTTGCAGAGTTTTCTGTAAAGTATTTGTCTTCCTATCCCATATTTGCTGCAGTGGAGTTTTCCGTAAAACACTTGTCTTCCTATCCAATATTTACTGCAGTGGAGTTCCTTGTAACCTACCACAAATGTGGTGTTCTTCTTACTGCCTTGTAATCTGCAATATTGGTGGTGATAGTCAAATTGTTACTTTGTCTGATAGAAGGGTGGTCAGAGGAGTCAACACATAGTGGAGGCTCACAACACGACACCACGGACTTGTCTAGTGTAAGTCAATAGCCCTATGTAGTTACACAATATCTTTATGCCTGTTCAGCTCATGGTGAAGCAGCACCCTTGGTGTCAAGGATCTATTGACTTGACAGATGGTATTATATATGTTCATATGAAGGATGTGACTACAGTGGTCAGAATATATTTTAAGAGGTTTCTATACACTAATTATCTCACAGGACATTCTCTATGGTGGTCTGGATGCACATTTATTCCTGCACGAAATATATCGGTGTTTTCAGCCTCTGCAATACAAAAATAGGGCTTTTGACACCCTCTGTGCTAAAAACACATCAGTTCATCAGCGACTTTATTTAGCACGTAAATCACTGATCCGCGAAAAACAAAGTTGTCCTGTGAAAAACTTTTTGTTCAATATCTCTGCGCGATAAATTGGGTTGATTTCAGATATTTGTTCCCAATGCACTGAAAGTGTGAAATAGTGAGTTACTGAGCTATGGAATGTGGTAGAGTATATATTGGCAGGTATAAACCAGAGACTCTGTTAATACCCTGGGTAAATTGAATGAGAAGGTATTGACAGAGTGTCAGTAGGTGCTATCTGATGAATGCGAGCAGTAATTACCTGAAATTGGCCCTGCTGCAAGGGTTGTCTCTTATAGGGCTTATATGATGCCACAGAAATTGAACAATGCTTTATTCAAGGAAGGACAGAGTGCATAGCTCTACCATCATATTAATGTTAGTTGATTTATGTGACTGGTGCTCTGCTGAATAAGCATTGTCTGTGGAATGAATTCAAATCCAGAAACTGCACCATCTGCACCAGCACCGAGGTACACTGTTGACCGGTATAGTGATTGTTCAAAAAAATTTAAAAGTTCTTCAACCCTTAATGTGTGTCTCAATGAGTAGAACCACGCCGCAGCCTGCTATGCGAGCTGTCATGTGCTGTGGGCATGTTGAGCTTTCACTGTGGTTTGAGTACAGTACCTCTAACTAGCAGAATTTTGTCTCCGTGGTTGTTTCAACATCATACAGTGAATGTATCCTCCTCCCTTCAACTCGTGTGCTTCAAGTAGTGGGGGAACCCTTGCAATGCAGTCTGGTTTGTATAGTGCTATTACACAAACTCAACTGACTCAAAGAGCCCAGCATTTGCCCAGTGGATGGCATGGTATTAACTATGCCTATCCTTCAACATTGGCAGCAATACTGAGAAGCCTAGAGAAGACAACCTCGACGCTAAATACTAATAAATGCCCCTCAAAATGTGATTCAAGTCTTCTTGTGTGATATCAGTGGCTGGGCTTGACCTGCTTGTATGACTCAATGTAAGTGGTAAGACTGGCCGTAATCAACTTTGTTGAGCTCAATTGAGGAGCAATGGCTCGACCTACAACATGTGAGGTACGAGCAAAAATTTTTTGTAGCATCTGTCTATGAGAGACTAGGCTCAACCTGTGTGCAGCCCAGTACCTGGGCCAGAGATGGTAGGTAAATAGCAGAATCATCAAGTGAGTGAGTCCAACATCGCTAAGATCACCTACCAGTGTTTAATATTGGCTATCTATGGCACAAGCCACACTTCAAAGTGGTTGAACTCAGCGCTTTTGAACTCACATAGGAATCACACCTATTTGTGAACATGTAGCTTGGATGTCTGTCATCCATTCACAGGATGTGGCATCTGTAAACCCAGATGTGTGATTTATTCAAAGCCTTTCAAGGGGTACACATTCATTAGTTCGAAAGGCCTCCCGAGAATGGATGGTGGGTTATGTTGCCATGGTAGTGTGGAGCGCACATGAAACTGACTAACAACATTGTTGCAACCACTTGCAACTATGTTTTACAGTCCACATCTTGCCTCTATGACCCCAGCATAATCCCACCAGGTCCATGGCTGCACTCTGGTGATCATGAGTCATGGTCTCATGTTTTCACACTTCATTTTACACCTGCATTCACTGAATTTGACATCCTCTGGCATATGGCCACCAATTCACACTCTACTGTGTTGTCTCATGGTTCCATAGCCCAGTAACTCACCATTTCACACTTTTGGTGCATTGGGAATGAATATCTAAAATTGACTCAATTTATTGCATGGAGATGTTGAACAAAAAGTTTTTCGTGGGATGACTTTGTTTTTCGTGGGAGTTCAGCTTTGTTTTTCGTGGATCAGTGATTTGCGCGCTAAATAAAGTCGCTGATGAACTGATGTGTTTTTAGCGCAGAGGGCGTCAAAAGCCCTATTTTTGTATTGCAGAGGCCGAAAACACCGATATATTTCATGTGGGAATAAATGTGCATCTGGACCGCCATAATTCTCAACTGCTCAGATCCTTCACATCAGCCAGGCTGGAAATTTGGCACAGAGATTCCTATTGTCAACGGTCGAGCTGATCTCCTGGAATTTGGCAGTCTTTGTCAAGATGAGCCCTGGGTCAACCTGGCAGTGGTGTGACAGAGAAGAACCCGGCTGGGATGATAGTCGAATAACCTGGGTAGGAATGATTGCAACGTTCAACGAGGGGGTAGCACTGAACAAATCCTACAACAGAGAGGGAGCTTGGCTGTGGCTGATGAGGAGGGATGTTGCAAGACAATCTGGAGGCAGTATGGTAATCGCCAACACACTGAACTCAAGGGTCTCGAGGAGAGGATATGAGTAAGAGCTCATTTGTAGTCATGTTGAGAGAGCACTGCACCATTGTCAGGTCAAAGTAGACTCAATATTAGACAAGGTAGAATCTACTGTACATGTAGATTCTACGGGGTTTATATAGTATGGCTCCGGAGACTGTAACTGATCACCAGATGAAATACCATGGGGTGCCTTAGCCTCCAATTGTGGTAACGAGCGATCGAGATATGATTAATAGTTCAATCGTTGTTTTGAATCCATGGTTGGCAAATAGGGCATATTGAATAACCCCTGGTTGGTTATTCCAAGACCCAGATCAAGTGTGCTGTTGTGATTTTTTGGAAATGTAATATCCAATGTCTTCTAACCATTGGATATTTGTCAATTGGGTCGAGACCCAGTTATTTCAATAACCTGGAGGTGTCCGGGAGTTGTGACTTTGAGCAGTGCAAAAAGGATTGGAAAATACCAAATCATGACAGTCTTGTTGGGTGCACACTCCTGATGTTGAGGTATGAAATCCCCATTCCAATGGCTTACAGGAAAAACCAAGGTATATACGATAGGGTGCGTTCCTCCAGCTTTCATAGACTGTTGTCTAAGTATTGCCAAGACTTATGCTCTTAACACATATGATATTATGAGATTGATATGGAGCAGAAACAGCAATAACCCATAAACCAACCAACCACCACAATAAGTATACACATAATATACACACACTAGCATGAACCCGTGCTACGCTACGGATCACATCCAAATTGTCCGGACACCGTTTTGGAATAAACATTCCGATTTTCTGACACACGGGGGCTCCTCCCGAATACTCTGAAATCTGTCATGTAACATACATACAGCCCAGTCAATCTTCTCATTTTTTTACCTTACAACGGAGGTGTACTCGCACTGAAATAGAAATATATCTGCTGAATTGCTCATGTAATTACATGGAGGACAACATCCTCTTTACCGTTCTCCTCGCTCATAGACAATCAATTAATGTCTCAAAGCCTCAAGTGTAATCAGGACTCAGTCATCAGTCCACAGAAAATCAGAACAGCACCGTTCAATTTTAGAGCAGTAAGTAAATATAATACGGAGATACGTCTATGAAGATCAAAAACAGGCGCAGACACTCTCAGTTTTTTGTACTCAGTCCTAACGGCTACCACCGGGTGAGGAAGACGGGGCATCACCTTCTATGGTGCGTTTAGCCTTATTCTTTGCCTTCACCCAAGATGGGGTGGAGTCGAATTCCTTGCATTTTGAAGACGACGAAGCCACTGAAAAAAATTCAGTAAGAGCGCAAAGAGAAGAGATAAATTCTTGCCTTGCATTGATGGGGCCACAGCAGGTGTGTTCCCAAGCCATATGACATTGTCGAGATTGATCTTGAAGCACCGAGTATGAGGAGAGCCTTGGACCTCAGAATCCTCCACACCTGCCAGATACCCGGAAGTGGTGATGTACTTCTCAGGGAATGGGACGGGCTTAGGAACCTTGCTCCAGCGTGGAGAGTTGATGATTGTGCAAGATGCCGGGAATACCATCATCTGAGAGCCCTTGGCAATCTGCGTGTACTGCTCAATGTCGATGTTGAAGGTGGCACTGGGCTTTTGGATGTTGAATGGAAGGCCGGAAATCACCACATAAGGCGGGTACTCTGTCTCGATATGCGGGAAGCGCACATCTGGGTTTTCACCAGCAACATCACTGAGGACGTGCTCATGAAGAGGGATAAGCTATTGAACAGAAGAAGTCATTGACTGGGTATTTCGTTATAAGATTACACACCCATTGAATATCACCCACGAAATCATACAATTCTTTGTTGGCATTGCTGCCCAAGTCGTATGCATCATGAGGAAGACCGACCTTGAAGATATCAGCTGGCAACCAAGGCACTAACTGATTGAACTCACAAAAGCATTGATCACATAGAGACCCAGGTCATCGAACGGCAGGTCTGAGCCATTGAAGTAACGCACAGCACCACATATGCCGTTTGTTTTGTTGCCATCCCGACTCAAAAACATGCTGGCATCGAAGAACCACACTTTAGACCTGCCCACTTGGTGAGGATTGTCGAAGTAAGTCAAAGCAGTCAACGAAACCCCAGAAGGCATGGTGAAAAAAGAAAAGAGGGAGCGCGTAGATGTCTAGGTTATCCAACAGTATTTATATAGAGCTAAGCCTCTTCCAGCTGGATTCGTTTCAGGTTCGTCCATGTGCATTCCATATGGCTGGAATACGGTTGCTCGGAGTCCGGGCATCCTCCATATGGTACGGTTTCGAGATGGTTTCGAAATTCACATTTTATGTTTCTTGATGTGCATAACCGGGGAATAGAGCACGCAACCGGTCCATTCAAAGCCTGAAGGGAATTTGATGTCTTCAAAGGAGTCCAGGGTCGAAGAAAAGAGTGAGCCATCGCCGTCATCTCCAGAGGATCCCAAGAACGCGTTATGTGTTGCTGTTTGCAACAGAAGTTGATGCCGACTTTTGAGGCAAGTACCTGGAGAGAATGATTTATTGTGAGCTCTGGAGGAGTCTGCTGTTTGTAACTGCAACATATGTGATTGTTGTGGTTGTTAAACTTTCATTGGATGGTTTTTACTTACAGGTCTTAGGTCTCCCCCGTCCCCAGGACTCTTCAGACTTCGGGTGATTTGGGGCTAATTATAATTTTGTTCAAGTTGAATGCCATAAATAATATATGAAGGTCTAATCAATCAATACTTCAGGGTACACTACATTTTTTGTGCTCGGACCAAGTGCAGTGTCAGGTAGTAAAACCTTGATACGGTGTTCGGAAGTAGCTCTCGACAGAGCAACATAGAGCTGCCCATGCGAAAATACAGGAATGCGGAAATCAAGACCAACGTACTTGACAGATTGGCCTTGAGCTTTATTGATAGTCAAACCGAAAGCAAGACGAACTGGAAATTGATGCCGGCTGAATTTAAAAGAAAATTTGGTGATGTTGGTGGGCGTCAATGTGATGCGAGGAATGTGAGCCGTTTCGCCATTGTGATCTCCACCAACCAATCTAACCTCCACAACCCGGTCGGACATCCGCATGAGAACCATTCGAGTTCACCTCAGGCTACCCTTATATGACCCCCCTTAGGGTGTATTGTTACATGGTGATTCATATGCCTAAGAGGGGGTCATCCTGGGGGGTGGTTCCCACATATGGTGGGACATCCCACCATATATAGGAATTTATAGTGGGGGTTCCCACACTGTTGTTCAATACATATATGGGACATCCCACCTGTTTTGATGGGAGATCCCACCCGCCATAGGCGGGCCCGAAAATTTTCCTGGGGACATCCCACAGGCCCATTTTGCTACCAGGACCCCAGACACTGCCCCACCCAAAAAGGTGCAATTTCACGGCCATTTCTGCTCCGTTTGGCATGTTCTTTGGTGATTCGTGAAGCCCAAGGTCAGGGCTCCTAGCCTACATATAAACCATTCAAATCCATGCACCTTTTTTTTGCATTCAATTGTAGCTTTGTAGCACCAAAAACTACTTTTCACAGCGATCCAGGCACCAATTTGCCTTGTACTTGGTGATTCAGACAGGGCTGTATCAGGTCTCCTAGTCTATGTCCCAACCATGCCGATTAGAGTACCTTTTTTTCACATCAATTCGTAGCTGCATACCACCAAAAAGTGCTTTTTGTGCAGCTGTATGGGTACTGCTTCACCTTGCACTGGGTGATTCAAAGAGTCCTGTATCAGGGCTCCTAGCTTACATATAAATCACACAGATCGGAGCACATTATTATCCATCTATTTGATTTGTGCACTGCAATGCCCTTTTCCCCACCATACAGGCGCCAATTCAGCTTTGCACTCAGTGATTCAGAGAGGCAGCTCGTACCCTACATACAACCCATACTACATTTTATTTTGCACTCAATTGTGGCTCCGCCCTACTAAAAAGTGTTTTCATAGCTCTGTCGGTATCTTGTGGGATCTCCCACTGCACCAGAAACATTGGTGGGATGTCCCACCTCAACCAAAAAAATCGTGGGACATCCCACTATACAAGAAAACAAGGTGGGACGTCCCACATCAACCAAAAAAGCAAGGGGACCTCCCACTATACAGGAAAACAAGGTGGGACATCCCACATCAACCAAAAAAGCGGTGGGACCTCCCACTTTACAAGAAAAAGCAGTGGGACCTCCCACTATACAAGAAAACAAGGTGGGACCTCCCACTTTACAAGAAAACAAGGTGGGACCTCCCACTTTACAAGAAAACAATGTGGGACATCCCACGTCAACCAAAAAAGCAGTGGGACTTCCCACCTTACAAGAAAACAAGCAGGACATCCCACATCAACAAAAAAACGGTGGGACTTCCCACTTTACAAGAAAACAAGGAGGGATGTCCTACATCAACTTCAAAAGAACATGGTCATGACTTATACTTCTGTTTTCGTAAATATGCTGAGCTTTGCTGTTTAAATTCGGCATGATCTATATTCAATATCCAATGGCCTTCGCTGTTACAACGTGTTGCAAAAATGATAGTAAGTTGTCAAAATAAGCGCCCGGGTAAACAGTTGCAAACAACCCATATGGTCCCAAAAAGGAAGGTTTTCCTGTTAGCCTTCTCATCAGCAACATAACCTATATTCAATAGCAAAATGAACTTCCCAAGATATAAATGGCAACATGGCATGTTATTAAACTGCGCTTCAGGTCTCGTTCACAACCTGGTAAGCAAACTGTTAAGATAACAAAAATGAGTGGCTGGGTAAACAGGAGCAAACAACCGCTACGACCCCAGAATGGAAATTCTTTGGGACTCGGTTCTTCTACAAGCGATAGCTGTTATATTCCGCACTAATGCCCCATTATATCTCTCACTAGCCATTTCTCAGAGCTCATTCCAGCCTAATTGAATCCATAAATCATAATTGTATCATAAAACATAGTTACATAATCATAGATGCATAGACGATAATCAAAGGAATAGGTACATAAAACAGGCCATCATACGGGATAAGGATTGTAACAAAATAGCAAAAGACCGTACCAGTTTAACCAAATCACTGCGAATTGTAGAGGTTCCATTTCCTGATCTCCGACGCATAAATCCCGCGGTCGTTCTCGGTGGCGAGAATGGGGGTTGTCCCGGACGGCAGCGGATGATACTTGCCCGTCTCTGGGTGGTGTATAAATGTTGCGTTGTCCGCGCGGCTCAATGTCTTCACATTGTCGAAGCCTCTCGCGGAAAACTTCTCCCCCCCGTCCTTGCCTATAATGAAGCACAGGATGAAGCGCTTCTGGCCCTCAACCATTGCACTGAGGCCCGCAAAACGCTGGTCCTCGTCAACCCTCCGCTGGCGTTTTGACTCTGCCTCAGCAATGTCAGGGCCCTTTCGTTTAATCGCACGTCGGGCAGGCGTCACGCGCGCATCGATGGCTGCCGAGTGGGAGAAGTCGATGTGGGGTAGATCCTGGTCAGTCGCTTGCGAGCGTGCGGGAGGGGGGCGCGATGGTCGGGCTCTTTCGGGCCAGTGGACCGCGCAGGATAAGGTGCACCCACCTTGGAGCGGGCACCCTGCGCATGTTGGCGGGAAGACTCGGTGGCAACCGCGCCACGGCCGAGCTTGCTGTCGTGATGCTGGTCGGGCCGTCGGTTCGCACGGGGAGAAGGGGAGCAGCGAGGAGAACGGGAGCGGTAACGGCTGTCGCGGCCGCGGTGGTTGTCGTAGGCATTAACGTTGTTGCGAGACCGCTGGGGAGGACGGGGAGAAAGCGAGCGGCGTGAAGAGGAGGAGCGCCGACGGCTAAGTTTGCTGCCACGATAGCCGTCGCAGACTCGACGGTCGGCGTCGTGGGGAGAGGGCTGAGGACCCGGAGAGGGGGAGTGGCGTCGGCTGTGCTTGCTGTCACGATAGTCGTCAAGGTCGCGCTGCTTAATGTAGGCGTTGGCATGCTTCCGAGACGACTGCTGAGGACGGCCAGAGGAAGAGCTGCAATGGCGCCGCATTGCACTGTCCCCATCGGCGTCGCGGCCTCGGTCGTCGTGGGTGTTGGTGTCGTTCCGCGACTCGGAACGGGCAGGAGGGGAGCTGGAACGACGGCACTTGCGCTCCGTCTTTTCCGCCTTCTTCACCTTCTTCTCAGCCGCTCGCTTGGTCTTCTCGCGCTCCTTCTGCAGGGCCTTGTCGTACACCGGGCTATGCTTCACGCATTGCAGCGCGGCGCCACCCACGCTGACGACCAGAGGGATTTCGCGTTGGTGCTCGAGTGGCAAGGCCAACTCGTCTGACCGTCTGTGAGCGACGAATCTCGCCAATTCAAAGCCATATACGTACCTTCATCCCAAACGACAATCTCCATTGGGGGCGAGGGGTCCGCGTCCTCGTCCTCGTCCTCGCCATCACCATCGTCCCGCTTGTCCACGCGCGCGCTTTTCACGAGACCGGGCAAGAATTTTTTGAAGGTCTCCGTCTTGATCTTCTTCACGTCGAAGCGGGTGGAGCCGATTATGAAGTTATCATCTTCAAGGGAGGGGGGGTAATTGATGATGCGACACTTAGCATTAAAAGCCTCGTCGAGGAACTTGACGCCCCACTTCATCTTGTATTGCTGGGCGTCCCCATCGTCCGGGATCGCCCCGATCGCCTTCCGATGACGCTCTGTGGCGCATCGCGTTAATAACGTGGCCGGCATGAAAAGGCGGGCACACTTACGGAGCATACCACCCATGATTCTCGCGAATGTCCGTCGATGGGTGTCCTGTATTTTCTCCTTGTCGCACCCCGCGAGATTGCCAGTAAATTCAATCAAGGGTGGCTGGTCATGGGCTTCCAGCGCGCGCTTCCGATGATCCATCACCCTACGCGAAGTCTGCGTCAAACGGCCTCGACCGGAAGAAATGAAGGAATGCGCACCCGAATTCGTGTTCCATGTCCTTCATCTGCTGACCGAGAACCATCTTATGACGATCCCTGAACTCCTTGTAGTCATCGCCAACGCCGAAATAAAGGCTGGCCTGCCCATCTATGTCGACGATGGACCCGATCATATGGACCCCGTAGCTCTCGAGTAGCATTTTCCCCTGTCAAGAGTAGTCAGCCTGCGGCACAACGAGACGATGAAGACACCGTACAATGCCTAACACGGGTTCGAGTTCTTTCTGCAGCTTCCTTTTCAGCTTATTTTCTTTGCGGAAATTGATGACCGCTTGTGCTGCGACGCCCTTCCGCCATTCGGCGAGCCATGGAATGTTGGCAACGTCGAGGGTGTGTTTCCCCCATTTGGCGTTGGGTCCACACGCCGCCAAGAAAGCCGCCTTCACGACCGCGGTGTAGGCAGCCCCTTGCACTGAAACAGCACGTCAAAAACTGAAAAAACCCGGGACTAGTGCAAGACTTACGATGGCCCGGGTTCCCTTTGACCTGTGAGTACCACGACTGAAATACGTTCCAGGTGCTGGTCACCCGCGTGCTCTTCCGTTGGACTCCGAGGATCTGAAAGAACGTCTTGGCCGACTTGCCATTTTCCCTGGCCAGCTTCGCGACATCCGCCTTGAACTGGGTCTCCAATGCGAAGAGTTGTTCCCGGGTCTCCTCCGATACCGGTCGGGCTTTTTGGGATAGTCCTCGTCCTCGAAGTCGGAGTCGTCGGAGTCGGCGGAGTCGCGGGATGCGGAGCGCTTGTAACTGTCTTCGAGGTGCTCGCCGCCGTGGCTGTCTTCCTTTTCCCTTTGGGGACTTGGATGGGCCAGCAGCCGAGCCTGACTCTCTGTCACCTCGCGCTGCTTTCGCTTCCGTTTACTCTTCGGGTCGGCGGCGGGCTTCTTCGACTTGGGCTCTGAGCGTGACTTCTTATCTTTTTTGGTGGGCGTCATCTCCTCGTCGAGGCCATTCTGCGCGACCTCTGCCTCGAATTCCTCCTCGTCGTCGTCCTCGAGTGAAGGAGGCACCTGACGTCCCTTCACGAGCGCCTTCGATCTTTCCTTTTCTCGCTCCTCCTCCTGCCTTCCATAGTCGTCCTCACTGTCGTCAAAGTCCGACTCCAAGACAAGCGGCGCGACGACGCTGGCAAGGGAGAACAGCGAGTAAGGGAACGGCCTGGGTGGGTGTAAACTCTGGGTCCACATGCGGCACTGGCGTGCGTCGAGGACGCTCTGACGGTGAGGGCGCACGCGGTCGGCGGAGTGGCTGTGGGCCTGGTGATGTGATGGTCCGCAGATGGGGAGCGGGATGGGAGCCTCCTTCAGTGGACCGTCCATGCGAGAGAGTGAAGGAGTGAAGGGCAGATGAGCCCGGCTGCGCGTGCGAACCTGCGGGCAGCACGCAGCGCACGGGGAGTCGACCGAGTGAGGATGCTGGTCTTCGCGTTCCGCAGACTCTGCTGATCGTGAACGGGAACGGGGCTCTGCAGAGTGGCGGCGGCGAGCAGCAGGGGAGGAGGGGGAAGAGTAACCGTCAAACTGCCCTCTGTCGTCGTCTTCCTCTTCCTCTTCATCGTTCAGAACTTCGCTGTCGAGGTACCCCATCACGGTTAGATCTTTAAAATCGAACTCCTGGATGAGTGGTTCGAGGTCCTCGTCGTCAACCGCGTGGGGGTTCAGGCTCCTCCTCTGGGGGCTGCGGGTGGACTTCCACCGTGTTTTTCGTATGTCCGCCTCGGGTGCGACGCGCAGACAGATCGAACCGGTCCGCTCTTCCCCTGCTTTGCGACCACTGACAGCGCCAGTCTGGTACAAAGGCCGCGGCTTTGGACGTTCTATGACGACTTCTACCGTCCTTTCCCAAGGACGCAACGTTGGACCTTGTATGACGGCAGGGGCAGCATCGGGATGGCGGGGGGAGATTGGTTTGTCTGCCAAAACAGAGAGAAAAACCCGCCCTTAGCTTCCTCGACAAATTGACCATTAAAAAATTACATACGGTGTTAATTTCTGCAGTGTTAAGTCCCGCGACCTGGGCGGGAGCATCCCCGGTGTGATTTCTCTACAGCAAAAAGAAGAGTCATTAGTATTCATATCCCAAACCAGCAAGACATAACTTACAGTATCCTGCGCCGTCGTGAGGTCGGCTGCTATCTCTTTCTGTGAGAGCCAGTCAGCTTGAGAAAAAATTCCACGGGTGCATGACCCACAAAAGTGCGGGGGTCCCTCTTGGGTTTTCGCTGAAAATATGGGCCGTCAGTGGGGAAGTCGAGAATCAGAACAACAAAAATTAAATACCTCGCGCTTGGCTAAGGGTTTGGGTGGCTCTACGCCGGCAGCCTGGCGTCGAGTGACGGGCATTGGCAAGTGTTGGTTATTTTTTCTGAGAGGGAGGGAGCTTGGTGGCTCGACCGTGTAGGTAGGTGGTGATTAACAAAATATTTGAGACGCCTATTTGCAAGTCCGTAAAATCCCGGGTACTTGGGTGGCAGGTAGAGTCCACACCATTGTTCCAATGCACGCGGCGCGTGCTTTGAGGGTTGCTTTGAATAATGATGGTGGAGGCCCGTCTCAATTAGGCAAATGGTGGTCGC
The DNA here is from genome assembly GCA_029378395.1 of Mycena leptocephala. NCBI lineage: Eukaryota > Fungi > Basidiomycota > Agaricomycetes > Agaricales > Mycenaceae > Mycena > Mycena leptocephala. Next base: position 60,745 of record JARJLF010000555.1, on the reverse strand, counting down.
GCTTGTCTTAATGTAGCCACACAATGTCAGCGTCTCCACGGCTTATAAAGGCGAGAGCGACTTACACGAGGGATGTCCCTCCTTCAACCCCATCCATTCAAGTCCTCCAAGACAATTTTTTATTCTCTCGAGCTTGAGCCCGCGTCTAGCCACCTGTGTCCTCTCTCAATCATGTCCCTGTGCCTCCCGTTGTCAGCCACCTGTGAATGAAATACTCAGTGGCATGCCTTAGACCACCTGGCACTTCAAACGCACCCAAACTCTGGCCGCGCGCCTCTCTATCAAAAATCCCGCCGTCCCACGCAACCCTCCCGCAACGTCTCTCGTGTCCGTCCAAGCTGTCGTGTACCTGCGCAAGAGTTAGCAACACGTCTCGAAGCCGTTTGGACTTTAAACTGTCCGACCCCACTAACCATCAACGATCCCGACGTCCTGCCTCCCGCTCCCGCCTGGCCGCGCCGCCCTCAATTTTCGTCTTTTCATCTGATCTTCGGTACTCCCATGTACGCCCGTCATGCCCGCGCCTCGCTGTCAACGCGCTTTGGCTTGGGTCGCGCCTAACTGCCTGCTGCCCTAGCTAAATATCACTTGGTCAATTTCTCATACAAAAATTACTTCAAGATTTTTTATTTACTTGCTGGCGACGGATTCGCTATTCTATGTACTATATGCACCCTTTCCCTCCATCCCCTCCATCCCCGCTGTCCCCACCCCCCGCCAGTGGCCGCCAGCATCAAGAGCTGCTGGCGACATGGTGGTCAAGAGCAAGAGGGAAAGCTGTGCTGATGGCCTGGACCCGCTAACTTGCCGTGTCGAGTCTCGGAGAAACTCCCAGCAGCCCAGGGGGTTTCTCCGAAACTCGCCTCGCATCAAGTCTCACCGCCCCTTGCGCTCACCGTCCCACCTGACGGCGCCGCCCTCAATATTCGCAAAAAAAACAAATTACTTCAATTTTTACAAATTATCTACAACAAGTGACAGCGCTTCAATAATATATATATATTACTCCCCGTGCGTTGTCTGGAGCGTTTGCCGCCACCCCCGCCAGCGTCAAGAGCAGGCGGACATGATGGTCAGGAGCAAGATGCAAAGCTGTGCTCAAGTCCCGCAGCCATAGACTTGCCATGTCGAGTCTCGGAGAAACTCCCAGCGGCCCGGGAGGTTTCTCCGAAACTCGCCAGCTCACACTGGGTGACTGTGTGACTTACGTTACCTTTCACTCTTTCCTTCTGACCTCCATGTCGAAACGGTAAGTCGCATCTACAGTAGTATAGTACAACGAACGCATTAAATGAGGCTACAATGCCTATGAAAGTGTGAAAAGCGTCCCGAGGACATGTCAAATGAGATGAAAAGCCAAAAAAAAGGCAGAAAAAAAGACTTCGCTTGCATATCTGCGGTCGGGTGAATTTATGCACGACGCTGACCACGACGCCGCCCACAGAACCTGGTCCCAGTACATCGACGACAGCGCCGAGGTCGACCACGACCCCCTAAGTGAGTGCTGAAGCACAGATATGGCAGGCGCAAGATTGACTTCATTTGTAGTGCGCGAAGACGCCAGCGACGACGACGACAACTCATACGAGGCGCAGCTGCATCGACAGGACCGGGAGGATTTCGACATGGACGCCATCGATGCTGGCCATGAAGACCAACTGCACTCCGATGCCCGATATACGATCCCGACTCCGTTGCTGCAATCCGGCGTGGAGACTCCTTCTCGCAGCGACGACTTCTACGACAACATTCCTTCACGAGCACCGAGCCCAGTCCCCGCCTGGACTGCCCCTGCACAATCTGGTTCTCGCGCCTCAACGCCCATCTATATCCCACCACAAGATGATGTGTTGTGGGCACAGACCCTGCTATTCCTCCCTGAACGCGACCAGACGCCCCTCTTTTTGCCCGGCTCGCGCGATCCTACCCCATACGACTTTGAGTTCCGCAGCGAGACGCCACCTTCTTCCCCACCTTAGTCGGTCCCGTACGTTTGGCACTTTTCTTATTTGATTGCTACTAACAAAGACAACGGTCTACTAGATTCCGAGGAGGGAAGAGACTCCGCTATTTGGGGGCTTGCAACTGCCTCCTCCCCACCGAGATTTCAGTCCCGTTCCCTCATTAGTAAGTGCGATCTTTGGCATTGGATACAATATTGACCTAGTTCTCGTACAGACTTCACCCGCCCCATCTCGACCAACTTCCGCGGAGCCTCCCGCAAAGAAAAGACGTGTCGAGTCAGGCGCCGACGCCGAGGATTCGCCCCATAGGCGCCGCCTTCACCGATTTCTCGATGTGTCAGCAGAGGACTCCGACAAGGAGGAGGAGGAAGAGGAGGAGGATGAAGAAACGCTTTCTGACAAAGGTCAGTGCTCGTGCGAAGGCCGTTCTCCACTGACTTCCGCCTTTTTAGAATATCTGGACGACGAGCCAGTACACGATGACCCCCAGCACCGCCGCCCCGTGTTCCCTGAGGAAGACAAAACTGAAGATGACCTTCGTGCGTTGGCGGCGGCGTACAAGGACGCTGGATGCGAGTACAGCCGTGCCGCCTGAGAAGAGCACTCCATTGCTCCAGTGTGCCCTGTCCCAGCGTCCACTGCCTCCGCCCCGCCTGTTGTTGTGGAGGACACCTTCATCCCGGACACCTGGGTCATTCCCAAATATGGTCTCCACAAAGGACTGCTCGCATTGGTTCTGACGAAACAGATGTTCCTCGCCGCCCCAGTGTCCACATCCACTGCTGTAGGCCAGAGCTTAATGGGCCACCAGGAATACAACAAATGCATCGAGGTGACCCTGGCCAGTGATATGGTCCGCAAAAATTTCACACCGGTGCACCCCACTCCCGACCAACTTGCCGCATTCCTCAGCGATGACCACCCTGCCCTTGAAAAGCTCCGTTTCAAAGGGCTTGGCCCAGCTCTCGCCGAAGGTGATCGTGTGGTTGTCATAGCTGGTCCCCACCAAGGCGAGACAGGCTTCCTTGTCATGCTGCACGAGCTTCCGGTCACCCATCAACGGGTGAAATATGCCAAGGTCGTCAAAGTCTACAACGGTGTCGGCATCGTCAAGAAAGGAGACGCCGGTTTGTACGTCCGAGTAGTGGATCTCGAACGACATGGACTCGACATCCCCTGCGCCATCGTTGTGTAGGACCGAGTTCGCGTTGTGTCAGGCGTCCTCTATCGGGGAACAACTGGGTGTGTCATCGACAACAACCAAGGCTTCCTCACCGTCGCGGCTTCCAGCAATTCTGAGATCATCGGTGCGACAACCACCAGTGAGATCTCAGATCAACAGGTTTTCCAAAATTCCATCTGATACGTCAACTGAGACTTCTGGTGTGGCGATTTGGTGCACGTGAGATCAGGCAAGCACAAGGGTCGTGTCGGTCTCATCATTGCGACTTTCATTGGTGGGTCAATCGAGATCTTCGATGTGAGCATAAGTTCTCTGAATTTCTTTTCCCTTTACTAAAAAATTTTTAGGGTGATAAACCGAACCCGGAACAAACAGAGATCCCCAGCGTCGTCGTGAGTGTTATGTTTTTCCGTTTGCTTTCTCACTGACAGCAAAATAGTTCAAGGTACGCGCTGCCGACGTCGACTTTGCCACATTTGGCGAGCGCGAGTCTGGCCTCACAATCGAGCATGCGGGTATCAGCTTGTATACGCCGACCAGTCACATCGCTGCACTGAAACCCCCAATACACGACCAAGCCGCCGAACAAAAGGCTGCAGCCAAAGTCGAAGCTGCCAAACGCAGCCTCCCCTCTTTGTGTCGACAGCTTGGTCAGCTTGAAGCCAAAGGCGAGCGCACGGAGGCAGAAAACATCGATTGCGCAGTCCTTGTAGCACAGATCATGAGGCTGAACCAAATGGTGAGGGGTATGCCCTCGGATGCAGGACATGTCGACTTTGTCGACACGAAGATCATGAACACAGGTCATTGTTACGAAGGCATTCCCGTCCTGGTAGCCAGGAAAGGCATACACAAAGGCTTTCAGGGAACAGTCATTGGTGACCACGACAGTGAAGCTCGCGTTCGCCGGCTGGCAAAAAGCGCAGGAAAGGGGAGGACTTATGGCATGATGAGGACCAGGACAGCATCGTCGTCACCATCAAGAGCGACATGGCCCACTCGACGGTGGATGTCACTGTCGACAAATGCCTACATAAATAGTAAGTTTTTCGTTTGTTTCTCAAATATTCGCTCTAAGCCATTGACAGCACCTCCTTGCCGCTCACAAGGCCGTTTCTTGCCTCGCGACGTACTCATGGGCCACGTGCCCCGCACCAAAAGGGCTATCTTCAAGGGGCTTTTCCGGCGCCGAAAACTCCTCGCACGTGCGTACGCCTTCTCCGCCGCCATCCGCGAACTGCTGTGGGCAGCAATTCCTGAGACGCCTTTGGCTGGTGCGCTCCATTTTTTGTGTCTATATTTTTCGTAAATTGATTAATCAAAGGCGAGGATAACGGGGAGTGGATGTGCGTGCCAGGACTAAATGGCAAACCTTCGATGTCCAAGTCATCGGTATAACCGGTGTGAAAGAGAGGGTCTCAAACACGCTGCAGAAACTGGAGGGCAGATTTGGGCACATACTCGTGACTGCCGGATCGACCTGGCGCCAAGAAGGTGGAAGTCTGCGTGTGGGCAAATCGGGGACGAAGCACGCCGTCCAGTCCAGTGCATCAAACCGGCAGGAAGAACACAGCGGGCGGCTGATCACGGAGGTCGCAGAGCGTGTCGTGGTGATTGGGCCCGACATGGCGGGGGACGACGTTCATGGGGTGTTACGGGTTAACACAACCGACATACCGCATTACTACGAGGCCGGCGTCTCTGTGTTCTCGTGGAGTGCTTGGACGGGTCCTTTGACCCCAACTTTTTCAAAGGCTCCAGCCTGTGCCTCGCCAAAAACGTCGCTCTCACTTACCAAAATCAAGTATTTGCTGCGACCACTTTCCCCCCGTGAACATTTTACCACTTCACGCGAACTTAGAGATATATATGTATTTTATATCGTAAATAATGCACAAAACGTGTCAAACACATCCTACAAATGTCATTGCAATACAATTATCATATACAAAGCCTTTTACACGCGTGAGACGTGTCTAATCGCGTCTAATGACCAAAAAATGTAAGGAGCAAGGAGGAGGGACGGTGCCACCGCGTTTCATTGCAGCACGTGGTCGAGGTAGTTGGTTGGTCGGGAGTTGACTTGCCATGTCGACTCTCAGAGAAACAACCAGTTTCTCCGAGACTCGACACGGCAAGTCAACGGCTGTGGCACAGCAGCACAGCTTTCGCTCTTGCTCCCGACCACCATGTCCACCAGCTCTTGACGCTGGCGGGCACTGGCGGGCGCGCCTCGATGCCGGTGGCAATGCGCAGGACGGTTAATATAATTATACATAATATTAAAGCGCCGTTAGCAGTAATAGATAGTGTGTAAAAATTGAAATAAAATTGGTCTTTCTGAAAAATGAGGGTGGCGCTGTTGGGCGGGACAGCGAGCGCGATGGGGCGGTGAGACTTTGATGTGAGCTTGATGCGAGGCGAGTCTCGGAGAAACCTGCGGCGGCCCGGGCAGTTTCTCCGAAACTCGACACATCAAGTGGGTGTTGTTTGCCTTCGGCGCCTATTTCTCTTCTTGCTCTTAACCACCACCATGTGTATATAGAAATGTAGTAGTACGCAGTGTAAATACATTTTCGAGCACTATAGACAAAACGGATAGGGTGTAGACATAGTAAGCACAAACGCCACACCAGCGGTTGGTGAAGCCGACCCTGGACTGCCGCCGGCGGTGTGGATTTGTGTGGAGTAGAAATCTTACCTGTAGACATACATATTGGTACAATTTTTTGGAAGAGACAAGTAAAGTAATGTAAAGGACAATAGTGGCTTGAAAATACAAAGGACAGACAAAGCAACAAAGAAACGGAATTGTGTGAGTGGCGTGGAATTAAAGACCAGCGCAAAACTAACTTGGCTTGACTTGACGCAGAAACCAGCTTGAATTTACCCAGCAACCATGAACTCACCAGAAAGGAGCGCCGTGCGGTGGCGGAGGCGGCGTCCTCGTCCCCTTCATACGCGCTGCAACCAGGTCCCCCCGTACCCCATCAGCGAAAGAAAGTGCCGGAGCACATTTCCCGACTCCCCGACGTCCTGCTCTACGGCGGGAGAACACTCACACAGCCGCGTCTCCCCGCCCTCTTCGGCCAGTATGGACTGGTGGAGCATCGGGACAATCAGCCAGCCCCCCGATATCGGACGAAGATCTTGCTGCCGAGGAGGAGGCCAAGCCGGTCTGATGCACCCGACATTATGTATTTCGACCACACACCTCCGCTGCGTCCGACCAACACCGCCGCAAGCGGGCCTCGCAGTGGCAGCGATGGCAGGTCGAAGTTATCCCGCAGCTGCTCCCCCACTTCGCGTGGGTCCTCCAAGAATCCAAGTCCCTCCGCGAAATGGACGCACGCCACCCCACCCGAGGTCCCTGCGACTGCAGCACCAAGCTTCACAAAATCGCGATCGTCCGCTTTTCCTGTATGTGCCCATCTTGTCCTTTGTTGATTTGTACTGACGGTTTGCAGCCATAGAAGACGTCGAAATCGAACTCTGCAAATGCTGGCCAGCCGCTATCCAGCTTATGCAGATCGGCGCGTTTGGGTGCGCCCCAATCCTTCCCTCGCTGGCAGTCGATTTGCGGGTTTTGGAGTTCACGACCAACTTATTCCTCCAAATCTCCCCCAATAATACCGCTATGTCCATCACGCTGGAGCGCGTCCTGGCAGATATGGGCTTTCAGCTCGATCATCAGGTATTTATTCCTAACCCGCCTCCATTCCCCTCTGACATGTCCCCCAGCACTCCCGCGACGGGTTTCGGCAATTGCCTAATGTGGTACACCCACTTGGCAATCAATTGAAAGACAAGTACAGCTGTATTCTGGAATCCGTGCGCGAGGCTGTGGTTCGCAGGCAGAGGGGGAGCCGAGGAGATCACTCCTCTACACCAGCACCACCACCGCCGCGGGCGTCAGACGAGCAGTCTGGACGCGCGCAGCGTCGTCCTCCGGCACACCAACCCCTCCTTCCCCCAAGAGTCGTCGTGCTAGGGTGTGCACACCTTCACCTTCACCCTCACTTTCCCCCACGAGGCGCCGTGCTGCTTCTCCCTCGCCCTCTCGGACTCCAACCGGTGAACCGCTTCGTGGGCGGCGGCCTTCCCCCACGAGGCGTCGTGCACCTTCTCCCTCGCCCGAAGCGCTTCCTGGACGGCGGAAGCGCCACAGGGAATCGTCGCCAGAACCACAGATACCTTTTCCCGAACCCCCACCGCGAGTGCGCCCCAGCGAGTACCTCCGTCGACATGTCCTGCGTGTTTTGGGAATCTGCAGCATGATCCCTCGGAAATGTACGTGCACTACCCCGCATTTGGAGCCCCCCGGCGCTAACATGGTTATAAGTGCGGATGTGATGGTTTCTATCGACGCCTGCTTCACGCAGAAGAAAAAGAAGTCACCCAAGGATCCCCCCAAATACCACCCTGACACGCATTTCGTTCCAGAAGACCTGGCAGCAAAAACGGAGGCCTACGTCGACAGCGTGCGCAACACGTCAGATAAGAACGAGAAGCGCCGCAAACGTCAAGAACGGGAGGTCAAGGAGGAAGAAGAGGATGGGTACGACCACGAGCAGCTGCTGCTACCTCGCTCCGTGCTGGATGGATGCAAGGCGTCCTTCAAAGCAGCAGATGAGAAGCGCGAGAAAGCGAGCACGGAGTTTTTCGAAGACACCGCGTTGATGGCGCTCCTTTGTCGCCACGACCGCGTCCTCTGGGTCATGAACATGCATTCGGCGGGTGAGAAACAATTCGCCGTAATCCTTTTAATTGAAATGCTCTTCAAACATCTCCAGGCCGACGTCCGCGTCGGGATCCTGTACGATATCGCGTGCCTTTTGGAGCGCAGTTGCCTGAAGTGGGGGTTCCTCTCCCGCTTCATCGACAGGATCGCATTTGCGGTGTCTGTCTTTCATGCCTTCGGGCACGAGTGGGCATGCCAGCTGCTGTACCATCCCCACAAACGCACAGGATTCGGCTACAGCAACGGCGAGGGCTGTGAGCGCTTTTGGAACTCAATTCGCCACCTGATTGCCCATTTACGGATCTCGGGGGTATGTTTTCTACTTGCACACTGAATTGAGACATCTGCTAACGGCCGTTACGCGTAGTACCACAACCGTCTTTATACACTTGACGCTCAAATCCACCACACGGACGAGACCAGCCTTCTGCGGCTAGGCCAGTGGGTGGCGCGTCGTCGTGCCCACTGCGTCGGGAAGCGAGCGGAGGCCACCAAAGCATTGCGCGAATGCGGGAAAGCGAAGTCGCTGCTGCATGACCAATGGAAGCTGCAGGTTGCGGCGCAAACCAAGCCTTTGCCACGTACGCGGACACCTCGACTGGGAATTATGGGACTAACGTGTTTTTCTTTCAGGTCGCACAAAAACCCGTGGCCAAAAAGCAGTCAACGCGGTGATGCTGCTGCGTGCAGCACTGAAGACGCATCGAGCCCAGGTACAAGAACTGCGGCAGAAGTTCCTGGACGCCGTTGAGGACGAGGACCCGCTTGCAGCCATATACCAGATGGACTTGGATTCGGCTCAGGATGCTCTGCGCCAAGCCAAAATCAAGCTACGGCGGAAGGAGGAGGCGTTGGGGGTCGGCCAACACCAGGAGCTGGAGGCGCTGGCGAACAGCGTGTACATGCGCTGTCGCATGAACGCCCGCGCTCTCAAGCTTCGACTACGGCAGCGCCTCCGTGCAAGGAAGTTCGAGTTAGACCCAGTGGAGCGCACTTTACGACGGCTAGTTAATGGTGAGCTGCCAGCCGTGTAGAAAGCACCTGCACTGATAGAGCGCCCAGACTCCAAACTTCACGCCCACACCACGTCCGCTGTCAAACGCCGGGAACCGACGATCTCGAAACTGGCCAGCGAGTATAACAAACTTTGTGTGCAGATAGCGAAGATCATCGAGGACGGGCAAGCACCGCCAGGTTCAATAGCGCCGGTCGAAATCCCGCCGAAGGGGCTGTGGCAGCTCAATGTGGACGACGCCATCTTCCAGGACGTTGGCTTGGACGAGGACGACGACGCTATAGCCCCTACAGAGCCGCCGCTTTGGCTGTGTGACGAGCAGGTGCGCGCAGGTATTAAAGCAGTGTTGGCACTCGATCAGTGTGACGAAGAAGACGCTCGCTTACTCAGGGAGACGTGCTCTTTGAGGGTGTGGTTTGCGGAGGAATGGAAAATGGTTCAGCGTGCTCTTCTGGACACCGGTATGTCACTATATCTACCATTGTGTTGCACTGTCCGCTGACATATTTCCTAGATTGCGAGGTCGATAAATACCATCTCCAGCTTCGTGAAGACAAGCTAGTTCGCTTGTGCGCGACGTGGGACAAGCATCTCCCTGACTTCGGTGTGAGTACGGCGCCGCTACCACCCTGGGGACCCTCGGCCTTCCAACTGTCGAAGTGCAATGTCGACGCACATATGGCGGCGCGGGGAGAGGATCGGCATTATCGTGAAGAGAGCAGTGACGAGGAGGATGTGGGTGGCGAAGAGAGTGGCGGCGAGGACGACGACTTTGGAATGCTGGATGCCGTGGAACGAGCGGACATATATCGTAACGGTCCAGATGACCCGTAGTTACTTGTATTTTTTTGCTATTAATGAAACTTAGTATTATATTTACCCATCTATCTCAAGAGCCTTCAAGAGGTGAAGATGACGGGCGTGGCGGCGCGCCGCACCATGCAGTGAGTGCACAATCCTTTGGTTATGGCGTGCGCTAATCACATTTCCTTCTAGGTTCGACAATGTGCCACCGTCAAGACCCTTAAGGCAAGCGGGGAACAATAACGGTGGCTTGCAGCCACCAACCATGTCGCTTTGGGCGATTTCCAAAGCGGGGAAGTATATCGAGAACAATGTAGCCACCGGAGACTTTAAAGGCAAGCAACAAAAACGTGAACGCGTCCGTCCCCCTACTGACTTCATCATGCCCGCCGTTCGCACTGCCGTCACTTGCAAGGCCGCCCGCCGCGCCTCCTCGCCCATGGCGACGCAAACGTCTTCGAAACGGTTGCGCCGAGCTTCTTCGCCGCTTTTGCCCCAGTATTTATTCCCCCAATCGTCCGAGGAGGAGCTCCTTCGGCGCATTGAAGAGGAGCCGGACCGCGAGGTGGCAAATGAGCGGGTTTGCGAGCTGCAACGTCTCGCAGGTATGTCATCTTCGTTAAACCATTTGCTTCTCTGACCTCGGTTTCAGCTGGTTCACCGACAAACTACACCAAGGTGCAGAACTACAAGAACGAACGTAAGTCGTCATCGTCATCCTCATGCTATGGTATGGTTTGATCAACAACTGTTAGGAGACGACTACGAGGAGATGTTCGGGAAATTCATCCCCGACCGAGGATTCGTGCGCTGGGAGAAAATGGAGCGGGAAATGCGAGAGAATCTGGAAGATGTGTTTGACCAGGCCAGTGAGTTGTTCTTCGCTAATGTTTTTTTTTTTTGCGTTTATTGTCTAACTTATTATGTTCGTAGTGACCACCGCCGTTCACCTATCCCCCGACAGGCTGCGCCAGTTCTTGGTCGGCCGGGACAATTACGAGACCGTGTGCGGGATCCCCTTCAAGATTCACGATCCCCTGGGCCGCTGCGACCTGGAGAAGAAGTTGAAGGAGCTCACGGTCTACGGCCGCGTCAAACAGCGTTCTGAGGGGGATCCCGACCGCGAGGAGGAGATCACTAGCCGGCGGACTTGTACCATCACAGCCATCAACCCATTCTCTTTGAAAGATCCGCGTCGCCTGGAATGCGACACGTATTGTATGTTTTTTTATCTCGACTGGTCGCCTTTGCAGTGATATTGATTACCTGTTTTAGTGCGGGAACGTCGAGCTTGGTTCTTGGGCGACAACACGCCGCAGCTGCCAACATTGGGCGACGCAGAATTCGTTATCAGTCTTACGAACAAGGACAGAGATCATTGCCCTAACGCGAACTGCCTGGGAACATACATAGATCGTACGTTCTTTCTGTTCCAGTGGTGTCCTGCTTCTAATTCTCTTTTCAGATGAGGTCTGGCGCCTGGAAATTAAAGAGTATATGGCCGACGCTCGGGCTCGTGCGCGTGCACCAGCGCCGTCCTTTGCCATTCCGGCGCACCGATTTTATGGTCGTTATTAACTTAGTTTTGGTTGTTGTGTACTTTGTACTTTGCCCCCGTTTCTGTATTTTGGACTTGTATTGTACAAGGTTTTACAGGTTATTTAGGATGAATAAATTCAGGTTTCTGCTCGAAATTGAGTGATTATTTCCTTTTTGGGGCTGTAGCAGTTGTTTGTTCATGTTAAGACCGGGGGCTTATCTTTGACAGGTAAACGATGTTGTGCGACAAGTCCATATTAACCATGAGGGCGAATGTAATACCAAAGTAGGTGACTGGTTTATGCATTAAACTGTCACACTGACTTTCAATGCAGGGAATCTTGCGCCAGCTCATGCAAACACAACACACAAAAAAAAAAAGTTGGAGGAAGTTTTTTTGGGAGACCTCTGTGCGATACGCTGGGTCTTACCGTAGGCCCTATGGTCGCACTGGAGTTGACATGTGGGAGGGGCGGGTATGTGTAAGAAAATTTCCTTTTTGAGGCCGTAGCGGTTGTTTGTTTGTGTTTATGCTGGCGCCTATTTTGACAATTTTAACAGTGGGCACTGCGGCATTTTTGTTGGGGCTTTTTCTGGACAACGGGTGAGACAAGATGAAGTAAGATACAGTTAGTTAGTTCTTATACTTGTAGTGACTTAGAGGGTATTTGGGTCAAATATATAATTTACCTTCCTTTCGGGCTCCTATCAGTTGTTTGTGCCAGCACTTATTTTGTTTGCTTTTTGGATCTTAAACAAACTCGTAGCCATCTACAGGAATACTATGTTTGTTATGCACAAAAAAATAAAATAAAGCATAACCATGAGTAAAAAACACATGGGATGTCCCATGTTGAAGAAAAAGTGAGTGGGAAGTCCCACGTTGAGTAAAAAAGACATGGGACATCCCACGTTGAGTAAAAACTGAGTGGGATGTCCCACTTTGAGTAAAAACAGGGATGGGATGGCCCACATTAAGTAAAAAGTGAGTGGGATATCCCACTTTGAGTAAAAAGAGATGGGATGTCCCACGTTGAGTAAAAAGGGAGTGGGATGTCCCATGTTGAGTAAAAAACACATGGGATGTCCCATGTTGAAGAAAAAGTGAGTGGGAAGTCCCACGTTGAGTAAAAAAGGGAGTGGGAAGTCCCATGTTGAGTAAAAAGGGAGTGGGAAGTCCCACATTGAATAAAAAGGGAGTGGGAAGTCCCACATTGAGTAAAAAGGGAGTGGGAAGTCCCACATTGAGTAAAAAGGGAGTGGGACGTCCCACATTGAGTAAAAAGGGAGTGGGACGTCCCACATTGGGTAAAAAGGGAGTGGGACGTCCCACATTGGGTAAAAAGGGAGTGGGATGTCCCACATTGGGTAAAAAGGGAGTGGGAGGTCCCACGTTGAGTAAAAAGGGAGTGGGAGGTCCCACATTGGGTAAAAAGTGAGTGGGATGTCCCACATTGGGTAAAAAGCGAGTGGGATGTCCCACATTGAGTAAAAAGGGAGTGGGAAGTCCCACATTGAGAGAAAAATGCTTTTTGTACAAAGCTATGATGCAATGCAAAAAAAAAAGGTACTCAGATCCAGATGTTTATAGATAGGCACAGAATGGTATGGGGCTCTCTGAGGCACGAAGTGCAAGACCAATGAGTGGCTGGAAAGCTGTGAAAAGGGCATTCTGGCGCACAAATGAATGGAAAATAATGTGCTCCAATCTGCATGATTATATGTAAATTAGGAGCCCTGACACAGGCTGTCTGAATCGCCAAGTGCAAGGCCAATCAGTGCCTGGACAGCTGTGAAAGGTGCTTTTTGGTGCTATGAAGCTAGAAGTAAAAAAGTGCTGCAATTTGGGTGGTTTATGCAATAGGTATAGAGCCCTGCCATAAGGCGAAAGAGAGCTGCAAAAAGCACTTTTTGGTGGAACAAAGCTATGGTTTGATGCACGAAAAAGGTATTCGAATCTGGATGATTATATGTAGACCAGAGGCCCTGATATAGGGCTCTCTGAACCACCAAGTACAGGTGAATCAGTCCCCGGATGGCAGCGAAAAGTGCTTTTTGGGGTGCTACAAAGCTACAATTGAATGCAAAAAAAGGTGCATGGATTTGAATGGTTTATATGTAGGCTAGGAGCCCTGACCTTGGGCTTCACGAATCACCAGAACATGCCAAACGGAGCAGAAATGGCCGTGAAATTGCACCTTTTTGGGTGGGGCAGTGTCTGGGGTCCTGGTGGCAAAATGGGCCTGTGGGATGTCCCCAGGAAAATTTTCGGGCCCGCCTACGGCGGGTGGGATCTCCCATCAAAACAGGTGGGATGTCCCATATATGTATTGAACAACAGTGTGGGAACCCCCACTATAAATTCCTATATATGGTGGGATGTCCCACCATATGTGGGAACCACCCCCCAGGATGACCCCCTCTTAGGCATATGAATCACCATGTAACAATACACCCTAAGGGGGGTCATATAAGGGTAGCCTGAGGTGTCGAGTTCCATTGCAAAGACCTCGAGCAGGCGCAAGATTACGGAGAAGAATCAGAGGACAGCCGACTTTCACCGCAAGCTCTCCAGGTGGAAGCGACGCATTGTTGATGGAACGGAGAAATTCCACAGGTAAAGGAGCATCGTCATCATCCTCGCTGTCTGCACCCAGTTCCTTGATCATCTGGTCTGCACTGTAGTAAATGTGCTGCTCTCCAGCCATTCTTTCAAGGACATCCTCGTTGATTTCCGAAACGTCGGAATTGCAGGGTGCAAGGATTATGCGGTTTAAGAAATATTCAGGAGGAGGCAGTGGATTGGTGGAGATTCCCGGATACACAAAGTCCACCAACGAATCAGAACCGTGAATCTGCATCTGTGGGCAAAGCTCTATGTTACCTTCACTATCGATGTTTCGCCCATGGCCGACGTCAAGAAGCCAGGATGCGAACTCACGCTCTGACTGGCCTTCGGACTCGAGACACATATTCCTGTGAAGTAGCAGGAGCTCGACCTCATCCCAGAGGGCTGAACGCTGAATGGAAGCATTGACGACCTGCTCCCGAGAGCCCTTTGGAACGACAGGCAGTATTTGCTGGAAGTCACCACCAAAGACAACTGTGATTCCACCAAATGGATGCGGGTCATTGAGTAGATCACGAAGCGTCCGATCGACTGCCTCGATCGCCATCCGATCCTGCATTCCCGCCTCGTCCCAGAAGATGAGTCCCGTCTTATGCATAAGATCAGCACGCTGACTGTTTTTGGGGATATTACAGAATGACTGCGCATTGAGGCCATCCACCGGAATTTTGAAGGCGGAATGGGAAGTCCTGCTGCCCAGCATCAGAAGTGCTGCTATCCCAGATGATGCACTGCAAAGGGTGATGATTCCCTGGCTTCGGGCCTGGTGACATGCGGTCTTGTAGACGAACGTCTTGCCGGTTCCTCCTGGGCCATTCAAAAAGAAGATCTTGCCCTGTTTTTCGTCAACAGATTGCATAATCTTGTTGAAAGCCGCCCTCTGATCGTCGTTGAGAAAAGCAATGTTGTGCTTGGCTCGCTGATGCTCCTGATCTTTGTTGTAATCAAGCTGCTCGGCAATAAGAGGGTTGTCGACATGGGCGTCCCAATCGATGTGATACATTGGCATGGAGGGAAAATCGGTTAAGCTACGCCCCTGCTCATTCAATACTTTGTTCAGCAGGAAAAGACTGTAGTTGTATATGTCTTCTTCAGTTGGATTACGGCCCATGATCTCCAAGCGGCGTCGCAGATCATCACAGATGTTCGCACGGAATTCCTCCCACAAATGGCCAGGACAGGTTGGCTCACAAAAGAGAAGAAGTGTTGCAAAGAGATTGCGCAGCCTGCCCCCAGTCTGCATTTCACCAGCCTCTTGAAGACACTGTCTCCATTCACCGTCGTCTTCCAAAAGTCCACGTGCAAGGCAAGCCTCGAGGAAAGTGTTATGGAGGACACCGTTGTGCGTTCGGAGGTCTTGGAATGATCTCGGTCCCTTGACAACGGTCAACAGGGTGCGAAGGTAGAAGTGTTCGCCGCCGTTCGGTGGAACAAAGTACATTCAGCCCAAAGTGAATCCCTGCTTGCGAATAGACCAATACTTCTTTTCCTTCGAGTTTTGCCATGTAAAATGTTGTGGAAACTCTTGGTACATGTATTTCCTCGCTTCCCGTCCAAGTGCACCATTGTCCGCATTAGCCTCGAAAAACGCGGTGAGACAGGTATGTTCGCCTGCCGCCCGCTGAAGAACTTCTTGCGCATCCTCATTGGGATTGAAGGTGACTAAATGCTGTCCTGGTAGATGAACCTATGAACCATCAGTCAAGCAATTCCAGTAGATATCAATCTCTGCACCTGCAGATGCACGACATTTGGCACCTGGTCATGCATACCAAAATGGAATATACGCCACGCAGCCTCAGACGCCGAGATGTAGTGACCCTCAATCCACCTCTTGATTTTGTCTTTCCGATCCACCTCAATGCCTACCAGATCACCGCCCTTATGGATGTACTTGAAAGTGTATTTGAATGCACCAAGAGAAATGGTGCACTCAACATTGATGTGGCAATTATACTTGGCTGAGAGATATGGGTTGTATGGGACAATCCAGGAGTTATCAACCATGAACCCGTTGATATCATATGCGCGGCCATCGTTGGGACGATAATAATCTGGGTAGCCGTTGTCGTCCATGCTGGTGTGGTCCTGGAAGCGCTTGGGGAAACGCTTGGTGCATTTTCCGTTCTCCATGCAAGGTTCTCTCGTATTCACAGCTCCGCACAGTCCATGGACCATGCACGTCTTGATGGTCTCAAAAAGCATCGGCTGCGTCTCTGGATCGGGCCACCGTGCTCATACTGTACCAAGTTGTAGGGGAGCAACACCCCAAGGACCGTGACAGAGCCATTGCCTGTTTTTGAGGCAACCGGCAGCACCGTGACCGTTACCGTTGCATGAAGAGGCAACCACAACATAATTTTCCTCGTATTATCAAGGGGATTCCAGCAGAGTTAAAGGTGATTGAGTGTGGATAATATGTCCCACAAAACTACCAAGGGCTTCCCAGTCATTCCTGCCACTTCAACAGCTCTGGAAGAAAATTTCAGAATTTTATTTCATTTTGTCATGATTTTTTCAAGCAACCAACCTCATTGTGACCGTGACCATCCAGGAAAAAGGCAACGCAACGGGCGGCCCGTTACCGTGACCGTTGCTCCCCTACAACTTGGTACAGTATTGCGGAGTCGATATCCTCTGGGGTCAGCAACTTCTGACCAGGATCCAAGAAGATCAGTAGGTGAATATGAGGGAGACCTCGTTTCTGAAACTCGATTGTGTACACATATGCGACTGTCCTGCCAAAGATGCCATTTTTATAGATGTCGTTGATTATCGCCTGTTTCTTCAGCTGAAACACCCTTGACACCAACTCGGGCCTGTCATGTGCAGCCTGGCCCGGAAGCAACTCTCGTGTGATCTCAGGCCACTTTGGATTGGTGGTGCAGGTCAGGAAGATGTCGACCTTGCGATAATAGCGTGCAATAGCCATAGAGTCTTGGAAACGTTGGTCCATATGATGCGGACCTCCTATGTAACTTGAAGGAAGAACAGTGCGCTGTCTGAGCTCATTGAGATCAATGTTGTCATTGCCAGCATGAAGCGTGTCCTCGAGACTGCTATACAAAGACACCTGCAAATTGGCCTGGTTCATGCACAAGAACTGCAAACAATTCTGATCTTCTGATGCCCACATGTCTACCAGCGCTGCAACAGGCGTCCACCACACAACACAGTCGAGAATTCATTCTGGCGGACCTGTAATCTGTATGCGACATATCTGGTCTGTGATAGTCGCTTGGGGTTTTCACGCTCAGGCTCGTTCTGCTTCATATCTAGGTGCCAACCATTCTCCCTGTGCGGAAAAAGAAGGATGTAGTAGAGGGGGCTGTATGCTGGATGGAGATTACTGATGCACATGAGAGGGCCATCGCATTTGCGAAGAATGATATCCCTGGCTTGCATCTGAGACTGATCGCCGGGAAGGATTACAGCGACCTTATCAGCCGTCAGAAGATTGCCTCGTCTTCTGTGTGCTCCAGGGGCAACTCGAAGTCACACATCAGCCTCCTCCATGTCAGGGTACCTGCTAAGAATCTCGTGGGCATGAAGGAAAATCGGGGTGTATTGGTGGTTGGCAGTGATTATAGTCTGCAGAAGATCCATTGTGTCACGTCGCAGATTTGAGTTGTTTGGCATTCGGTAATCCAGCGCTGCATGCGGCTCATAGATGTAAAGCTGCGCATAAGAAGGTACACGCCCCGGAGTAGGGATGAGTGCCCCTGCTTTATGGCACAACTCTCCCAGCACCTTAAATATTGGCGGTCCCTGACCGCGATTCACGGACTGATCCTCCGTGACCCCCAGAGAAGTGAACGACAGCGCAATATTATACTGCCACATATTGTTTCGGTACTCCTTCCCCTGTGCACTATCGTCAAGCAGCAGCAGCCACAAAGCCTCAGGTGGCGGGTCAAAATTCCCGATCTCGACCTTCCCGTGATTGCAGCACATGCCGAACTGGGGAGAACATTGTGCAGACTTCGCTGTTTTCTCTGCTCGCCAGTGTAGGGCACCGCAATGCTGACATTGAACATCCATCTGACCGAGGTCATGTCGCGCATCCAGCTTGGTATATGGTTGCTGTGCAATTGGGATGTTCCCTGAAAGCAGATAAGTCGAAGCGGAAGGGGGGTCAGCAGTTTCGACGCACCTGCAGGATGACGATGCTGCCTCTGCTGTACTGGAGCCCGTGCTGCTGGAGCTCGAGGTGCTTGTGTTGGAGGAGGCGTGGAGAGACGTACAACTGCCCTCGCTGCACGGGCATTCTGTTGTCGCGCTTGCTGACCTGCAGAACACCGCGTGTTCGCAGGTGCGGGACGTGGAGGAGGGTCTACTACCAGAGGCGCACTGGCAGCCCTTGCAGCAGCCTCACATTCGCGGCGCGCACGCTGAGCCAGGGCACGTGCATTCAGAGCAGGAGCTTGAGAGACCAGTGGTGTACCTAGCCCTAGCGGTCTCTGCATCATAGTTAAACCCTGCAAAAGGAATAGAATACAGCTACTCACAGTCTGTGCCGCATGAGAGGAACCCGGTGTTGGTGACGGTGCACAATTCTCTGTGTGCCCAGGAATGTGCCGTCGCCGCTGACTCGGAGTCTCCTGCAATGCGGCCTGTCACCCGTGCTCTGCGTCTCGAATCACGGCACGTTCCTGCTCTAATGATGGTGCTGCCGAGGTGGTTTGGGTTAGAGGCAGCCACAGGACGTTGCTGACATCGCGCGGCGGATTCGCGCCGCTTGGACGTTGTAAGTGGTATTTGCAGGGGCTCTGGTACGGGGAGCGCAGGACAGCATTGTGAGCATGTCGGACTCCAGTTGTTCGCCGCTGAGCCAGCAAGGACGAAGACGTGGTTGGTGGAGGAGTCAGCCTGTCCAAGAGAAATTTCAAAGGTGTAGTGGGAAAGAAATAAGAGGACTTACATTAGAATACCCAGTGTCCCAAGAGTCCAGAGAATCAGTAAAATTATAGTAGAAGACCACATGGAAAAATCCACCAAGACAGAGTCGTAGATGGCTGAGTAAAAGGTTTCCTAAGTTGGCATCCTCAGCAGACAGACCTGCAGTAGCAAATGGTAGGAGGAACATAATTTTATTAGTAGGCTACATTTACAACACTTACTTCAGCATACTGAAGGATTCTACATAAAAGTACAAAGGTCTTGTTAAGGGGTTGTCTGAGATATTTCTGTCGGGTTTTTGTTGGCAGTCAAGGATGTCAAGGATGTCAAGGATGTTAAAGGATGTTAAAGGATGTCAAGGGATGTTTGGAAGGCCAAGTTGAGAGGAGAAAGAGGCCAGTGCTGAGCGGAAGAGGAGAGACAAACACGACAAACGAATGTCGCGCTGGCGGCGAGCAAGCAAGCGAGAGCACAGCCGCAGCTCTGACAGTTGGCTTCATAACCTCATTGGCCACTGCCTTACACACGTGACAGCCTTCTTTTGTATAAGTAGATAATACGAACTCCAATAAACTCAGTTTGACAATCCATCCCAGTAAGACTGTAGATTCAAACAATCAGAGAAAACAGGGACAGAGAAACTAGGTCTGCCCAAAGGGCCATAGCATTTCTCACAACAACTTGGACTTCTAACATGGATAAGGATTTACACAACATTACTGAACTGGTATGTGCGTTGTGAAATGATTTTGGGTGGTGTGCAACAACCATCACAAGCTGTGATAAGAGAAACTACTGGGAAGGGATATTACAGGGAGAAACCAACTACTATTAGGCATTTTCCACTAGAGAATAACATTTGGCCCATTCTGTACCATGTTTGAAATATTCATATGACAAATGAGTCTGTTTTTGACCCATCACCATGGTGTTAAGAGGCCTCCAAAATCCTGCTTGATGATAACGAGGGAGCCAGATCAGTAGGTTTCCATGAGAAGACACCCAGCCATTATTGGCCATAGCCCAGAAAGGTGAACCACCTGGGACTGTATTCTGAGAAAAGGGTTAGGCAAAAAATAAAAATGTGTGAAGTATTGAACATACAGGAATATTATTGCTCGGATGTATCACTGTGATCGGATCTGCTTTCCAGATCTGAACAGTGTTGTCTTCAGAGCTAGAGATGTGTTTCCCATCTGAGGAGAAGGCCACCGACTGAACCAAGCCTGTGTGGCCCTCAAGAGGCTCACCAACAGCAGTCCCACTCTGTGCATTCCAGATGCGCAGTGTCTTGTCATTAGAGCCAGAGACAATGTGTTTCCCATCTGGGGAGAAGGCCACCGAATGAACTGAGCCTGTGTGGCCCTCAAGAGGCTCACCAACAGCAGTGCCACTCTGTGCATCCCAGATGCGCAGTGCAAAGTTAGAAGAGCTAGAGACAATGTATTTCCCATCTGGGGAGAAGGCCACTGACCAAACCGAGCCTGTGTGGCCCTCAAGAGGCTCACCAACAGCAGTGCCACTCTGTGCATCCCAGATGCGCAGTGTCTTGTCAGAAGAGCCAGAGACAATGTGTTCCCCATCTGGGGAGAAGGCCACTGACCAAACCGAGCCTGTGTGGCCCTTAAGAGGCTCACCAACAGCAGTGCCACTCTGTGCATCCCAGATGCACAGTGTGTCGTCAGAAGAGCCAGAGACAATGTGTTTCCCATCTGGGGAGAAGGCCACTGACAGAACCGAGCCTGTGTGGCCCTCAAGAGGCTCACCAACAGCAGTGCCACTCTGTGCATCCCAGATGCACAGTGTGTTGTCTTCAGAGCCAGAGACAATGTGTTTCCCATCTGGGGAGAAGGCCACCAATGGAACCCAGTTTGTGTGGCCCTCAAGAGGCTCACCCACAGCAGTGCCACTCTGTGCATCCCAGATGCGCAGTGTGTGGTCAGAAGAGCCAGAGACAATGTGTTTCCCATCTGGGGAGAAGGCCACCGACAGAACCCAGCCTGTGTGGCCCTCAAGAGGCTCGCCAACAGCAGTGCCACTCTGTGCATCCCAGATACGCAGTGTCTTGTCATCAGAGCCAGAGACAATGTGTTTCCCATCTGGGGAGAAGGCCACCGACTGAACGGAGCCTGTGTGGCCCTCAAAAGGCTTCCCAACAGCAGTGCCACTCTGTGCATCCCAGATGCACAGTGTGTGGTCACAAGAGCCAGAGACAATGTGTTTCCCATCTGGGGAGAAGGTCACCGATTCAACCGAGCCTGTGTGGCCCTCAAGAGGCTCACCAACAGCAGTGCCACTCTGTGCATCCCAGATGTGCAGTGTCTTGTCATCAGAGCCAGAGACAATGTGTTTCCCATCTGGGGAGAAGGCCACTGACCAAATCAAGCCTGTGTGGCCCTCAAGAGGCTTACCAACAGCAGTGCCACTCTGTGCATCCCAGATGCGCAGTGTGTGGTCAGAAGAGCCAGAGACAATGTGTTTCCCATCTGGGGAGAAGGCCACCGACCAAACCGAGTCTGTGTGGCCCTCAAGAGGCTCACCAACAGCAGTGCCACTCTGTGCATCCCATATACGCAGTGTGTGGTCATCAGAGCCAGAGACAATGTGTTCCCCATCTGGGGAGAAGGCCACTGACAGAACCCAGTTTGTGTGGCCCTCAAAAGCTCACCAACAGCAGTGCCACTCTGTGCATTCCAGATGCGCAGTGTGTGGTCAGAAGAGCCGGAGACAATGTGTTTCCCATCTGGGGAGAAGGCCACCGACCAAACCGAGCCTGTGTGGCCCTCAAGAGGCTCACCAACAGCAGTGCCACTCTGTGCATCCCAGATGC
The DNA here is from genome assembly GCA_029378395.1 of Mycena leptocephala. NCBI lineage: Eukaryota > Fungi > Basidiomycota > Agaricomycetes > Agaricales > Mycenaceae > Mycena > Mycena leptocephala. The sequence goes on along the minus strand of JARJLF010000555.1, from coordinate 39,141 downwards.
GCAGTGTCTTGTCTTCAGAGCCAGAGACAATGTGTTTCCCATCTGGGGAGAAGGTCACCGACCGAACTGAGCCTGTGTGGCCCTCAAAAGGCTCACCAACAGCAGTGCCACTCTGTGCATCCCAGATGCGCAGTGTGTGGTCAGAAGAGCCAGAGACAATGTGTTTCCCATCTGGGAAGAAGGCCACTGACAGAACCAAAGCTGTGTGACCTGTAATTCTCATTAACATTGCTGGCCACCTGCTTCGCTGTCCTTTTTGCCATGACAGTAGTTGAGGAAATTGTTTGTGAAAACATTTCCTCACAGTTGACTCTATAGGGGCTAGTGGTAATGCTGATATATAGATATGAGGTGTGCTCTCTGTAATTGCTGGTTGAAAGACCCCAATGAACTTTCTTGCATCCTCAAGAAAGGGAAGGATGCTATGATCCTAACAGGCTATATTTTTAGTCTTGTATTGCAGATAATACACAGTTTCCTTACCTTTGCCCACATCATGAACCTTGACAAAGCTCCAAGAGTATTTGGTACCCAACCACAAAGGCTCATGACTTCAAGCCAAAACAAAAATTTCTGATACAGAAAGTCTTCTGCTCTGCTGACAGTCTCAGAGTTGAAAGTTGTTGCTACAAGATGGTCCACCCAGTAGTGACATGAATATTGCAGACAATGGGAGATATACTTTTTTGCTCGGACCTGAAGATCAGATATATCACTGTTCCTCTTGTGGGATGTTGGGAGATCACATATATTGAACCTCAGTTCATTATTCATGATGCAGATCAAATTGGATGCCAGAAGTTGCTGTTGTTGCTGTGTTCCACACAGAAGATCTGGCCGTTGCTCTTGGACTTTTACTGTCATGAACTCTCTAAATGACAGATGTATGAGCCGTACTTTGCCTTGGTCATCCTCTGGAATGCCAATCACTGCACTTAGAGGGGTCAATATGTTCTCAATTTCATCCCTTTGCATGTTAAGCAAATCTCCAAGAGCCTGGAGATCTAGTGGCTCCAGTAAATTAAACAATGTGCCAAGCACCTCCATGGAATGGTTATAATGCTCTTGATGAGTAGTGTCAGTCCCAGGTTTTGGAATAGCCTCATTGACAATTTGGAAGTACAAGTGGTTCAAATCATTGCCAAGGCCTGGCGCAAGATACTTCATAGATGTCACTGGATCAATTTTGGGTGATCTTTGCTGGATATATCGAACTGCAGTTGCAGCATAAATGAAGAGACCATCGGCCTGCTGTGTGATTGTATCCACATCTTGTGTCTGAGCCTTCCAAGCAACCTTTGGTTTCCATGTGCTTCCATCCAGGTTATGATGGATATAAAGATGGATGTCCTTACTGACAGTAGATTTGTCAATTTCATCCAGGACGACTCTGTGCATGATTGAAGATAAATCATCATGCCTGAGGTAGGATGGAACATCTGGACGACCTGTCAAAAAGAACCGGATGTGGCAAGGTATTTTATTGATGCTGTCTGAGAGCCATCCAAGAAAAATCTGTCCACGATCCTGTTTATGATGTCTGCAATCCTGTCTGCAATCCTGCTGGTGGTCTTTTTCACATTCATCCAGTGCATCCAGACAAATAATCCAAGGGGTTGTGCAAGATGGCATTTTGGCCAGTAGTCCAACAACAAGATGCTCAAACTGCTCTTCTGCTGCTGCATCAAGGATTTTTGGATCTTCATCCAACATTTCTGCAAGAAGATCCTTGAAGCTGGAGCTATAACATGCAAGCTGATATGCCAAGGTAACTGGAAGACTGGTGATCAATCTGCGCTCCTGGTAGTTCCGAGAGAAGAAAAAGGATGCTGCTAGACACTTCCGTTTTTCAAGTTCAATAGCAACTGTCTTGGCTATGGTTGATTTGCCAGAGCCTGCAGAGCCACTGAGCATAACAATCCTCTGAGATCCATCTGAGCAGCAAGCCAAGCAGGTCAAACAAGTGACCAGATTGTTAAGCAGGTCCTTCCGTGTCTCTGGCAGGCATTTGTCTGGGGTATTTTCAGCATTATAGTGAGCTGAGACATATTTGAGCCTTGAAATGATTTCTTCATTGGTGAACATGTTAGCTAACAGCTCTGAGAATACATATTGAGTACATACGCTGGGTCTTGGTCTCATCCACAGCTCCTTTGACCTCTTTGACTGATGTAAAGATACATTAGCTAATGGACCCGAGACAAATATTAAGTACATACACTCAGCCTTGGTTTCATCCACAGTTTCTTTGACCTGTTCAACTGATGCAAGTTTAGCATTTAGTAAATTTTCGAGGATGGAATCAAGTTACCTGTTTGACCAATCTGGTTAACTGGTAAAAAAATCAAGATGAATAACTGTTCAGATGATCGAGTAGAAAGGGCATACACACCTGTTTTGACCAAGTCTTTGACCAATCTTTCAATTGAAATGGATCCATAGAACTAAGGGAAAATATTAGAACACGCTGCCAAACAATAGAAATCCACACAGTAAATTCTTGGATGTTGCTTGCTATATCATCCCTCATGCTTTGAATTTGTTCCTTGTACTTCTTGCCCCTTATCATTTGTTTGAAACCATTCTTTCCCATCAATGATTCACATTTATCAACAAATGGTTTCAGCTTCCTGGAATCCGGAAACAAGGGATTAATCCTGAACTGGAGCTTCGAGTAGTGGAGCATACGATGCCAGCTCAGTCAGGCGCTTTTCGAGCTCACCATCACAGCCAGATGGGTCAACCTTGATCAACTCCTCCAGATGTGGTTTCAGCTTGGCTAGATCTTCCTTGTTGGATTGCATATCCTGATACATAGCTGTCAGATGATAAAGCTTGTCATATAGGACAAAGTCACGCACTTGAATCATTTCCGCCACTGCAAGGACACCGCCGAGTGCGGCCTCAGGCCCAGGGATGCCGATGCCGGTGACACTTTCTTTGGCAAGCCTAAGCACTGGAATAGCTTCGTTGCTGAGTCTGGTGAGCCCAGAAGCAAGTTTCTTTCGAGTTTCTGTGCTCTTGGAGGATGCAGAAGTCGACATGGTAAAGGGAGGAGCAAAGAGGCGACAACGTGTACAGCGCATGACAGTTCTGAAATTAGGTCTGACAGCAGCTGACTACAGTTGGACAGGAACAGTCTTCTCCTCCATCAGTGACGCATGAGCGACCGGATCCGAGGGAATGGCTTTTTGGTTCTCACAAAGGTTTGCGGCGATAGTTTATAATTTTTTGCCTTCGGAAGTGGCTTGAACGAGGTAAGTGGCATACCTCGAGCCAAAATCCGGACTTTCGGATCGGACATCTTTCGGCATATGCCACTTACTCTTGAATGCCGGTGATGCTGTGTTGTGCATCCTTCACCTCGTCCCAACTTCCAGCTGTAACATATTGAAGCTATGCTCGCAAAATTGCATGTCTATTGACTTGCCGAGCTGAACTAGAGTGGCAGCTTGCTCGGAGAGTAATCATCGCCGCCCTACGTCTGGACATTCGTCTGTTTTTGACGTGCATTTTCTGTGTACCGCCCACCCGATGGTCGAAGTCCGTCGCGTGCACCAAGACACGCCATCCCCCCCGCTGAAGTCCGCTACTTCTGAGTCTCCTGGTAGCCGCTATCAATAAATTGTACGCAGGGACCCCATCTGCACCACCGAACTCGTCGCACTCGCTGGCCGCATCTTTAATCGACCCAGTCTCCGTGAGGCGTATATTCAAGGTACTACGCGCCTCTATCGCGGTCGGCCACACCTACACCCCGCCCGGCGATGTCGGTGCCTTCGAAGGGCCCAATGTCCTATTGACCGCGATGGAGTTGGGGGTTGTCCACGACTTTTTCCAGGACAAGGGCGACGTACCAGGAGAGCATGCCTGCAGATGGGTTTTATGGGTTCAAGTGCATCTCATTGTCCTTTCCTTCTCATCCCTTCCGCTATCTCTGTCTTATTGTCCTTAATAAGAGCAATTTTAATTCGAATTCAATGAACGCAGCCACAATCCAAAAATTACATCTTCCCCCATCGAGCGCCCCCGGTGAATCACGCGCCATCGTGTCTCATCTCATCTTCTCCTCCGACTCGACGCTCGACAGACTCGCGCATGGACCGGCCCTCCTGGAACGACACCCTCACACCACATTCGCTTCCTGCGTCCCATGTCTCACATGCGGCATCGTCCCGCTCCGGTCCCAATATCTATAATGGCAGCGACTCGGATGACGAATATACCAACAACGCCGTGCGCGGTGTCCGCCGCGCCCGCACCGACGAGCTCGAGGGGCTGCTCGCAGACGCATAGTTCTCGCACTATCGGAGGAAGGGTGGCGGGACGACTACGCCGCAGCCGACGCCAACGCCATCTCGCTCCACTCGCACCTCGGCCCCCGGGGAGGCGCGCCCCGAGCACGCCCCGGCATATCAGCCTGTGGGGATTTAATCTGTTTGGGAACAGGCGCGGGCGGAGCGTGGCGCTCGAGGGCGGGACGACGTCTTGCACTCGACGGCTACCCCTGGCCCTATCGCTGATGACGCACCACCGAAGCGCTCGGCAAAGAAGCGGTGTGGGAGCCGCAGTGGGACTGCGCCCGGGTACGAGCACGGACGACCTCCTCGCACGCGCGATGCTCGAGTCCGCGTCCACGCAGCTCAAGGACATCAGCGCCACGGACGTCGCCAGGCGTGCGCGTTCGGGCTCCACCGCATCGCATCTCGAAGGGGAGTTGGAGATCGAGCAAGACCGCCGCGCGCGCAGGAAGGCGCGCAAGAAAATGCGCCATTTGGCGGCTGCGCTCGCTGAGCCGAATACACCCGAGTTCGAGGGGTTCCCCTGTTCAGGGTCTGGAAAGCTGCCGCCGCAGCCGACCTTCCACGCGCCGTCGTCGGGGTACAATGGGATCCCCTCTCCCTTCATGTAGACGGAGCAGCAGCAGTGGCCACCTGCCGACGCTTTGGCACACCTCGCCGCGCAAGACGACGAGGACGCAGCCGACCTCAATGGGCTCGCGTACGCGCTGCTGGCGCCGAGGGGTGTGGGGGGATCGCAGAGCAGGAGCAGGAGCAGTGGGAGGTCGTCGGATTCGAGGAGTGGCACGCTGTATCCACCGATAGGTGGTGCGTCTTTTCTTGCTTTCTTTCATTTCGTCCATTCTCGCTCCCCTTCGCGCTTGCGTTCTCGATTCTACCTACCCCACTTCTTGTGGATTCCTTCCCTCCTCCTCACTGGCCTCGCTGTCGTATCGTATTGATCATACCCCATCTTCCTCCGCTATGTATCGTTATCGTTATCGCACAAATTAAATAAAACTCACCCTTTGTCCTTGCACCTATATCGCCGGCGCCATCAAGGGAAGTGCTCGTCGAGCAACAGGATGTGCCGTTCACCCGTTTACGCCGATCGGATTTCTAAAGCAACGGCTACCAGAAGCTCGTTTGGAAAAGAAGATATTGCGAGTGTGGATTGAGCGCCAGCCATATAAGGAGGAGAGAAACTCCAAGTGGAGGTCATGGCAGTATAAAACGTTACCTTGCACAGCCTCTGTCAAACTCAGTCCAAACCACATCAATCTCAAAAAATCTGCCAACGGACAGAATGTTGGTACAATAATAATACATGTAGCAATAACGATGATACGAACCCGGCCACGCGTTCCATCTGCATCTCACACGCACGCAGCACGCGCGGAAAGTAAGAGAGAAGACACCCACGCGGGCCACGCCGCGGTCCAGTCGCCACGAAACCATCGCAGACGTAGTATGGATCCAGCTATGTAGCCACGCCCGCCGTGTGCGTGCGCGGGACACGCAAGTGAGAGAAACAAAGCGGAAATAAGAAAGAGGCAGGCATCACCCGAATCATCGGGGTCAAATCGGGGTAGCGCGAAAGAGATGCGACAATGAAGGCGAGGCGTCTAAACTGCGAGTCTGAGGAGGGAGCGGCGTGAAGGTCACCGCACCGCGGAATGAGCACGGCTCCACTCCACACCGAACGCGAATCCCTCCGAAAACGAGTGCCCGATTCCCCCGCGCACGATTCTGTTCCCGCAGCTCAAGCCGCAACTTCAAAGGAGCGCGGCCCTCCCTCCCAGTCTCGCGCGCTTAATATCTCACTCGCTTCCCACCCCACCCCCTCGCATTCCCGCCCTGAGTCCTCCGATTTAGAGAAAAGGATGGAGGAGAGTGAGTGCTGGACACGGATCGACTCCCTGCGTCCCTCCATCGAGTAAAGGAACGTGACAACGCGGGAGAAAGAACGAAAGAAGGACCGCGACGTAGACAACAAAAGCGCCAGTCCCGAGCACAAATACATCTGTACCTGCGCTTCCCGCCTCCTCATAGCACTGCTGCACAAGCACCCAAGCAAAACCGCAAAAAAGACGCCAGATGGCGGAAGTATTGAATGACGCGAAACGCACCAGAATCCCAGAATACCCACCCAAAAAGCAAAAGCGGTGGGAGCGATCCCGGAGGCATGAATCTGCGGCGTGTAAGCGTTGTGCATTGTCTTTTCGTGGGATAAGGAAGGGAATAATGGTAGGAAGGCAAAGACACACCCGTAAACGGCACGAGGGGGTGTTTTTAGTGCGCTGACCATGCAATTGCGCAAATGGCTCTGTAAAGTACGAGAATGTACCATGTAGTCGATGCCCATTCGGCGACTTCGAAGAGGGCAAACCGGCGCTCGAGGTCTGCGAGATAGAAGAGTACCAGGAAGCCGAAGGACGGCCGAGCAGGAGGGAACACGTCAAGTGCTTCGAGGGCAGGGGGCAGCAGGGCGGGAGGTGGCGGCGCAAACGGGGCGGGCGGGCAGCGGGGTTGAGAGAGACATTGAAAGCGGAGGGAGGCGAAGGGCTGAGTAGGAGAGGCCGGGACAAGTTCAGCCTTGCTTTGAGGGAGAGAGGCAGCGAGAGGGGGCGCGGACATCCGGCGGCGGCACAGACGGGCGGCCGATTAGCGGGCCCCGGGGTCGCTGGTGGGCATGATGCTAAGAGGGATGGTCGTCGTCGAGGATCAAAGCTATTTCCTTTCTTAGCCACAACCTGCCACAACAGTACGCTTATTGGACCCGTACAACATCCGGAAGCTAATACCGAGAGTTGGGCCACATTCTGATCTTTATTTTCGTCCAACCTGGTCTGGTCGGTGTTTGTTTTGGGCTCGTTGCTCGGTTTTAAACATACTATTCGCCGATCCGTATCGAACCACCCCATTTTAATGGCACCGCACAATCCGCACCGGAAGACCTTCATCGCTCTTGGGACTCCTCTCCTCCGACATCCTACAGTATTAGCAGTTCTTGTATTGCTTTCAAACCATTTCTGGCCTTTTATTATTCGCTTCAAGTCTCGGAGAGAAGCTCGTTTTATCAAGAGTTCTTTCTGTACGCAATTTTCTCTATCAACGCATTCCCAGACTGTGGCCTATCTCGAAACTTATGCTCCATGCGCAAAGTTCGGACTCTGATCCTCCCATAACACAGTGAGAGGAACGCCTTAGTAGCTGAATGATAGACCGCCTAAGAACTCTATAAAGGTCGCAAGTTTTGACTGAGGAGGTGTTGGTTCGATGGTCTTGAAACATTCGTTTTCTTCCACCAGTGGCTGCTCGTCCCCGTCCATCTTCGCGTCCCACAATCTCTTGGATCATCTTTCGTGGATATGACTTCAACCGATGCTTCGAGGAACTGGAGGTTTGAATTACTGGAGGCATGGCCTTACTGCTGCGACCTTTTTTTATGGAACTTTTTTGTTCACTTGATTTCAACCGCGGTCCGTGGTCCACTGTCCAACATCGACGTCCAAACCCTCAATAGTCAATGCTTGAAGTCCAGCTATGTGTTTGAAGATGCATAACAACTGTAGTTATATTTACCCGATCCTTGGCTCATTCTTTTCGGGATACCGGTCTAGTAGTTGGATGAGAAGACAAAGCACGTCGAGCCTTCGTGGAGCAGTACTTTAGCGGTGGATTATCCTGATAACGTACATGTCCAAGCGACCATTTAAGGGCAGTTGTGGGTTCGATTCTCACTCGAGGCATAGCACTCCAAGATCCTTGTTTTTCTCTTTTCTTCTTTTATTCCATTGAATATCTTTCTCGTCAAAAAAAAAAATTCAACTCTCAACTCAACCTAAATTCTTCTTGAACAAGTGATCCCTGCCTTAGATTCAGAGATGCACAGAATTCAACAATCCATCCAAGTATTCAATAACTGACAGGCTCCAACCTCGCCCATTATTCCTACTGTGAAAAAAAATACTACGTAGTAGTTAGGGCACTGAATGCATAGAACTTCAAGCCTCTGTGGATCAAGGTAGAACGCCCCAAATTGATGACACGTATTCAATGTGGGTTCGAATCCCAGTGCAGGTATACAGTGGGGAGATCTTTTTTTCTTCTCCTTCCCAAAGCTTCCCAAAGCTCGAAGGTCTGGGACGGACTCAGAGGTATAGGTATGTCATTTTAGCCCTCATGAGAAATATCAGCTTCGGCATACTCATAGAGGAAATTTGCGTGCTAATTATGCGAAAGTAGGCTAAGGGTTAGCCCATATTCTCACTTGAACACGGTTCTACCTGCATCTAATTCCCTTATATTTCTGGTGGGATCTGTTCGAGTCCTTCTCCCCCAAGAAAGCTCGCCAAAAGGTCTGTATCTCATTTCGGAGTTTATGGAGCGCATGGAGATATATGAGATGAGAAAACCCTTCAGTGGGCGAGGGATGTTGGATGCAGAAAGCTCAAGCCAGTTTTTCAGGTACAAATTACTTGAGATCGACGGATCGATTGTAGTTGCCATGATTTACCTTCCCCAAGGTTTCAACTTTGATTGTTATGATATTAGAGTACAAATGTAGTTTGTGTATGGAAAAGACTCGATAACAAAGTTGCGGCAGAACCAGCTATGACAAGTAGCCTCGTATGTTTTTTCTTCAACCCCATGCGGTTCAATATCCACTTGACAAGGTTGGTATTCCTGAATTGAACGGAGCTTGACCAATGCCGCCAATTGTATTTTTCAGCCCAATGTACACCAGTGTGAATGTTGGAATTATGTTCTAGTGGAAAAGTACTTCAGATGGACTGCAAGAGAGAATTAAGTGGACCGACAGTTAGTTGCTGCGCAATGCCAAGCCCGATGGAATAAAGCCGGGCATTCTCTAGCGAGAAGGAAATAACCATGAATATTGCCATGACGCAATAGATTGCTCCGGATTCGAGTCTGTAACAGCGCGTTCAGCATACATAATTTTTTTAATTTCAATTCATGCATACATGATTGCTATGCTCGTGTTATAACGACTGCGGAGTGCGTCGAGACCAACATGTGATGCTGCACGCCGAATCCACAATATCCGACCAGCTGGCAAAACCTTTTAGTGTTGGATATCGCAATCAGGATAATTGACTTGCCGGTGAGAGCTGTGAAAACCAGATTTGTTGCAGCGCCAAGGGCAAACGTGATTCGTATTTCTGTAGAGCCAGTACAGACTGTAGTCTGTGATACACACCCAAGACCGCAACAGCTACCAAGAAGAATAAGTGCCATCCACGCAGGTCAGTGCAAGTCTCCCAGCTCACCGAAGGTGGACAGCATGAGTAGTACAGGAGGGATAAGTATTTTCTTTTTAAACCCCCATATTACGTAGCAGCGATACAACTAGGATCGTATCAAAACTGTCCACAGTACTACTTGATTGAAGCCACTCAACGAAAAAATACTACGTAGTAGTTAGGGCACTGAATGCATAGAAGTTCAAGCCTCTGTGGATCAAGGTAGATCGCCCCAAATTGATGACATGTATTCAATGTGGGTTCGAATCCTAGCATACAGTGGGAAGATCTGTTTTTTCTTCTCCTTCCCTAAGATCGAAGGTCTGGGACGGACTCAGAGGTGTAAATCTATCATTTTACATAGCCTTCATGAGCCTCGGAATACTGATGAAGTTCGACTTGAACCACCCCAGGCACCTACGTTTGGGTTGCCGTAAGGGCCTGTCAGGTAGGTTAAGTGGTGTAGCAGAACTTACCTAAGAGGGGTACGTCTTCGTGAAGGTTTGTGCTTCTTTTAGTCATCGGATCAATTATTCTAAATTAGGCAGAATCTCGTGACCTTCTTTCCTTCCTTCCTCTTCCTCCACCCAGCTACAAACACTCTGTATGCACTAACCATCTTACTGAACATGTTGGCCTGGACACCCACTTCAAGAACCCTCCGTGCCTGATTGGACCGACTTGGAGCTACTGTCACCTTCGCCACCACCTTCGCCAGTGCTTGGGACACAGCTCCTAATGTGCCTGTTAAGATAGGGCTATGGAATTGTCTGCTGCCTCGGGTGGAAACCTCTTGGGCCCTGTACATGGGCATAAACTTGGCACACAGCACAATTTTTTGCACCTTCGGCACCTTCGGCACCTTCATCGCAACCTTCGCCAGTGCTCGGGACGCAGCTCCTACCGTGCCTGTTAAGATAGGGCTATGGAATTGTCTGCTGCCTCGGGTGGAAACCTCTTGGGACCCGTACATGGGCATAAACTTGGCACACAGCGCAATTTTTTGCACCTTCGGCACCTTCGTTGCAACCTTCGCCAGCGCTCGGGATGCAGCTCCTACCGTGCCTGTTAAGATAGGGCTATGGAATTGTCTGCTGCCTCGGTGGAAACCTCTTGGGCCCCATACATGGGCATAAACTTGGCAAACTACACAATTTTTTGCACCTTCGGCACCTTCGCCACAACCTTCGCCGCCTCAGGATCCCACTAAAAGTGCTGCTCAACTGCTTGATGATGTATAAACTCATTCCCTGCTTCAGTTGAGCATGCACAGGGCAAACAGTTTAATTTCCTGCACCTTCGCCACCCTTCAGCACCTCTGCCACAACCTTCGCCGCCTCGGGGTCCCACTAAAAGCACTGCCCAATGGTGATGATGCATAAATGTGTTCACTGCCTCAGTCGGGAACCTCTTGGCTCCAATACATGAGCATACACACCGCAAAAACCGTGTGTTTTTCTGCACCTTCAGCACCTTTGCCGCCTTGGGATCCCACTAAAAGTATTGCTCAACAGCTTGATGTCAAACAAGCTGCCTTACAGGACACTTGTGTATGCCAATGACACCATCACTGCCTCTGCACGGCGACCTTCTGTGACACCTTTGGTAATCCTTGGTGACACCTTCTGTGGCCTTCGTGGCCCAGTCACCTTGTTATTTAAAGCTGTAATTTCTTTCGCTGAATGTATTTCTTGTGTTTCCATTATCCACTGTTGCCCATCCAATGAGTTTGAATGACCAATTCTCATTCATAGGTTGATTTAAGAGAATTTGGAGGTCTATTCAAGAGAATCCGATCTATTCAATGAATGGAAGATAGTACAGTCGACGGAGCATGCATGCAAGCCCATGAGAATGATGCCTTCTCGAAGTTGGATGCCTCCTGCATTCTGTTCGCGTAGTTGAACACAATTCATGCAATATATCTGCCAATAACTTGTTGAAGGCCAAGTACCAAATGGAGGAGGGCCACGCAGGGTGCAAGAAGGTGGTCGGAGGTCGGATTGAGATTTGTGCCGGTGGTCTGGATGCACAGAAGCTTGCTTGAATGAGTTGACCCCTATAATTATATGGTCAATAGAACTTTGGGCAAGACAATAAACACGCACTAGAGGCTTCTAATGTACTCCAGAATGTTTTCTTGACTTGCTGAGACTTGCTGAGCATGGGAGAGATGCTTTCTATGGCAGCACATAATAAAAATGGTGGTTGAGGTCAAATCATTAATGAGAACTTAGCTGTCTTTCAGCTCATTTCGTGCATTGGTTTCCCACTATCACAGAAAATTCTAAACTAAAATCAGAGGCCTTCGGGCAATACAGAAATGTAATTTCCGGCATTGAAGCACACAAATCTGTGCAGGAGTCCTCGTAAGAAAAAAAGACGATGATGGTTGACGGTTATAATGCTTCCTATTGGCTGATGAGATGAGGTAATCCGAGGCGGTGGCATCTGTCAATTACGTGTACAACATTGGAGGAGGTGGCGAAGGTTGTTGCAGAGGTGGTGAAGGTTGTCACGGAGGTGGTGAAGGTTGTCGCAGAGGTGGCAAAGGTTGTTGCAGAGGTGGCAAAGGCCATCACGGAGGCAGTGAAGGTCATTGCAGAGGTGGTGAAGGTCGCTGCAGAGGTGGTGAAGGTCATCAGCAGAGGCTAAGAAGGTTGTTACATATGGACCAATTTTTTCAAAAACAATAAAAGTTGAACCCCCGAAACGGCATTTGGCAACCGAAACTTTCCTTCCAGACCGACTTTGGGGGCGGGTGGCTGTGCGAGAGATGTCGTAAAATCGGCGGCCGGCTTTAATCGGTCTAAAATAGTTGGGCGCATCAGTGGCGGTACAGTCTCGGAATAAGCCTTTCGAGTACGGTCACATGATGGGGTAAACTTTATGCGTCACTATCTTCATTCGAAAATTAGCTCTGCCGTCGTGTTTCATTTGTGTTCTCTGGTAATTTCAAGTGATCTCTTATCATCTTTTCCATTATAGGGGCATTCATTGATTGATGACCTTTTTATGTACTTCCGTGACCTTCGCGCATCCACGAAAGCCTCTGTGTGGATTGTTTTTGCTGAATACTGCTTCTCCCACATCTCTGGAATGTCACCGTACTCCTACAACTCGTTGAAGCCCTCAACACCTGGCATAACATCAATTTGATTTGATTCTCAGAACCCTTCACGCATCCGCGAAGGCCTTCGTATTTATTTTTTCTTGGACTCTCGCATCGCGCTACTGTATATCATGCTTTGGTATCCTTGTATCATCATCCAATGTCTTGGTAACCCCGCACCATTGCTATATCCCTACTGTACATATTTCTTGCTGTACTATACACCCTTCTTGTACTGTATATATCATTTACTTTTGTATATTTGCCCCCAACAACCTAATTGATGTTGTGTTCTTGTCTGTATATGCCCTGCATGCCCCCCCAGTACTTCCGGCGATATGATGATACCACTGAAGGTGACGAAGGCCAGCGTAGGCGTTTCCTGATTGGGTCAATTGGGAAGCACGTGGTGGACAAATGAAGATGGCGAAGGCTACCGTGGGTAAAGGTAGGTGTTTCCGAAAGGGAATAGTTGCTGTTGACTAATAGAAGCCGAAGACCTTCGTCTTCGGCACCCCTCTTAGGTAGGTTTTACTACGTCATTTAACCTACCTAACAGGCCCTTTACGTAACCCAAACGTAGGTGCCTTAGGTCACTTGAACCCGCATGCATGCAGCATGTCCATATATTGGTCTGAATCCGAAATGCCTCAAGGCACGCATTTCTAGGCTCCGTAAATATATGTATATATATGTTTAGCTAAACTGTACCAATATCAAATAGGATAGCCACCAAAGCCCACAGGATAGATCCTCCATGAATCCGCTCGAGGTCAAACCGTGGGAATGTTTCCGGGAACGACCGCCGGTCTGTTCAACTTCCTTTCCGATGCACCCATTCTCGGCAAAACGGGGATTTGGTGATTACTATAGCTCAAATTTATCTGATTAATTTTCAAACAGGGCTCCATGGCGGTCATCTCACTCTAGAATGCATATAATTTCTGCCTTGAATGATGCTTGCAGTCGACCACGATCTGTGAGTGGTTCGTTAGTCATGTATTTCTGTATCGGCCTGGCTGAATCCTTTTCATGCGGTAAACCGGCAGGCTAAATCTTTCAAAAGATTTGCGCAAAGCACATCAACAGCTGTCTGCATGTGTGCTATTCCTGAGACTTAACTCCCAGCTTAACCGTTTCGACTCGGAGGAGATTCGCAAAAATCATGAAAGAAAACTGCATTTTTCATGATAAATATTAATGCTGCGCGAACCCAGAAATACCCCGAGGTGACACTGTATCTCATTATTTCAACTTCAAGTCGTAATCGACAGTGTCAATTCATTTATGATTGATCCCCTCAATTGACTCCTTGGGTAGGAAATACAAGCGCTTAGCTGTGGGATTGACGTAGATGGGAAGTAGAAATACTCTCCTGCGGCAAGTCGGCTTCATCTCAGATGCGCTGCAAAATAGGCAGTTCAAAACTCCGGTATAAATAGCGCGTAAATTCAAGTTAACAAGTCACTGAGCCGTCTAGAGCATAAGAATATACTGGCTTCCGAGCCCATCTGAGATCTACATTGAGCACTTGCTCCTTCAAATCTTCCATGCTTTTCTGGAGAACGGTTGAGCGACATCTGCAGGAATTCCAGGTCGTTTCTGCCATCTGTCCGCACATCAAACAACCCCGCAGCCCAGAGCTTCGGCGATCCGATGACTACCTGTCGCCAAGAGGAGCAAACCTGCGAAAGGCAGATGGTCTGGTGGACTGGATGGTCCGGACCAAAAGGAGGGCTGCGACGATCCACGACTGCGCTGATCGCAGTAGACTGAGCTGCGAGGGCAAAAATTACTCTGTCGGAATTTTCCCTACTGGCACAATCATAAACCACAGCCGCGCAAGGATACGTCGCTCCTAGCGCGCGCGGTCGGTCCAGCTCGTTGATCTGAGCTGTGAAGCGTCGAATATTGGCCTCGGTCGCAACAATTCGAGCCTTGACATCCACGTCTGATGGATTTTCGCGGAATGCGTCCATGTGGGTCTCGAGGAACGTCGCGCAACCAAGACGAAGAAATAGGAGTCTGAAGAGTCGCCGTTTTCGTCCTGTGCCCTGGCACCGTTGCTTCTTGAACTTGAAATCTGGGCTCTAAAGTTCCCTCTTTTCTTCTGAGGCATTGCCGCCCTTATTCTCATTGCTTGGTCTCCATTCCTCCGAACGTATTCCATCCGATGTTAACAGGATTGAAGAGCACCGCTGTTCGTAATTATTTCGACTTTTCGTTTTTGCAATGACTTCCGTGCTTTCCGCTCCGCCGTCCATTGGAACTCCATCCCGCGACTGCCACGTATTCTTGTTGCTCAGCAATTTCTGCCGCTCGGAAGGCGGGCCTCCTTTCAGTCCATCCATCCTTGGTTCAGTCTGAAAGCCTGCCCATCCACTGGATCCCGATGCCCTCATATTATCCTTTGAACCAAACACAATCACGCCCGCAGTCCTTTTTTCCCATTGACGAGATGTGGGTTCGATTCCGATTCCCACCGTGGGCATGAGACGGTTGTGCTGTGTTTTTTCCTCCTTCGTGCTTTATTCTTATCTCTTGATAGACCAACCTCAATCTTCTGAATCCTCAGCCAATCGCGCCTCCATGGCCATGGATCAGTGGTAACATCGCCTCGTTCGATACATTTGTATTTTGTGTTCGCCAATCAAACCATGACCTGCTCACCCGGCTTCCCCTAACCACGAATACAATACCCAGATCTGGAATATGGCCACTGCATATTTTCCCTACCATCTACTGTTTCAACGCAGAATGGACAAGCCATTGATCACATCTCCGTGTATAAGCGGCAGATCCTCATAATTGTGCTGTCCCGAATTTCCCCCTTGCTTCTATGACCAGTGTATTCCTTACTTGCACGTTAATAATTAATATTGGATTACCGTTGGTTAATGCTAACAAACAGTTCACGTTTCATTGCTCTAGCTTTTTGTTCAGACCCCATTGTTCGTATAATCCCACCCACTCCCCTGGAAATTTTTTTTGTTGTCTTTTTCGTCAGGCGTATCTGGGGTTTTGATATATCGCGGGCCTCTAATTAGAGGAAAAACCCGATGTATCAAACACTCTAATTAGAAGGCTCGCGATATATCGTGTTAGAGGCCTACCTCTTTTTAGTAGGCTTGCTACGCACGCGCTTTCCCATCACACGGCGGCGTTGGACCGACATTTGGCCGTCGGAGCGCTGTCGGGTGGCTGTACAACCCCCGCCCTGCCGTTTTAGGTACTTTCCATATGTACCTCCCGTAGGATGGTGATTGGCAGTGTATGTAGTATAAATGTAATAAAAGTGCTGCTCAGTTGCGTAGGACGTTTAGAGCCCACGTTAGTGCATAATGAGCCACGCAACGTTGCACTAATTAGCAGGTGATGCACGTTGTTTGTTCCTGTTGTTCATTCCCTTCTTTCTCCTCTGCCAGCACCCTTGTCACCACCGCTGGGCTCTCTTTGGCCCATGGCTTTTGAGACTCCACTGGGTCTCTATACCATGTAATCCCATCGCTCATATGGTTCCATAACATCCCAATACGCCCACAACACACTGCATTTCGTTTGCACTCCCAGCCCCTCCACAGCCTCCCCGTGCGCTCCCGCCGCCCGTACCCGCCCATCGGTACCTCCCCTCGCTCGCCCCAATGCACGCGCACGTCCAACCCAGTTTTGAGGTCCCTGGCTGTCCTGGCACACTTGCTGCACCGTTTTTCGGTCCCAGGCCCTTTCCCGCCTCTCCGCACACTCCTGCCGCATGTATCCGCCCATTGGTACCTCCCCTCGCACGTCTCAATGCACGCGCACGCCCACCCCAGTTTTTAGGTCCCTGGCTGTCCTGGTGCGCTCGCTGCACCTGTTTTGGTTTGCCCGCCCCTTTCCCGCTTCCCCATGCACTCCGACTGCCTGTACCTGCCCATCGGTACCTCCCCTTGCTCGTTCCAATGCGCCCGCACGTCCACCCCAGTTTTGCGGTTCCTGGCTGTCCTGGCGCGCCCGCTGCATTTGTTTTGGTTTGCCCACCCCTTTCCTGCTTCCCCGCACGCTCCCGCTGCCCATACCTGCCCATCGGTACCTCCCCTCGCTTGCCCCAATGCGCCCACGCGCCCACCCCAGTTTTGCGGTCCCTGGCTATCCTGCAGCGCCTGCTGCACCGTTTTTCGTTCCCAGGTCCCCCACGCTTCCCCGCACGTTCCTGCTGCCTGCATCCGCCGATCGGTGCCTCCCTGCGGTCGACCCAATACGCCCGCACATCCACCCCATTTTTAAGGTCCCTGGCAGTCCTGGCACACCCGCTGCACCGTTTTTGATTCCCCGCCCCTCCCCACCTCCCCACGCGCTCGCGCCGCCCGTAGCCGCTCATCGGCACCTCTCCACGCTAGACCCTATGCATACACATATTTTCCCCCATTTTCAGTGTCATAGCTGCACTGGGGCGCGTGCTTCACCGCTTGTTGGCACGGTACTTTTTTGCCTGTCATACAACTCAGTTTTGTAGCTCGAGCACAGAGTAGTCAAGTAGAATTTGTATACCTACAGTGTCTTGTAACCCAATACAATTGATCCATATATGTCTTACACTTTCTGAGTTGATGCAGTGAGCGCAATCCGACTGCTTACCCACTTCTCGGTTTTTCGATGTTTTAGGCAAGGGTCACTCAACGAGATGCTGCATTGCTCTCATAGCAGATTAAATGAACCTAGATGTACCTTCTGAAACATTTTCACCTGTGTGGAAAGAAAATTTAACATTTCAACGTTCGTCCATGAAACCGACTCCAATCTTGGCTATTACCGTACTGAGCTCAGCCCTGTAAACGAACACTTTTTCATATTTTTTTGAATAATACCTTCCTGTCCACAAAAATATACATTTCCGAACGGTTAGACTCTCTGACCTTTCCTACGACATCCAACCAAGGGAGACCGTATTTTTGGGTCCAGGCGGAGCAGATTTAGGTTGTAACTGTCATTTTGGTACCCTCTTTTTGCAAGTTTTTTTGCATCAGATTGTTTAATTGGGTTCCCTGACCTCTGATATGGTGTCCAAACATGCACAGAACCTTCCCTTCGTCTTGAAATCAACTAATTTCAGCTAATTTTCTATTTGGTCGTTGTACTTGCCCATAAGGGTTATGCAGTCGTACTATATGTATAGTAGTCTGTGGTTAGTGAAAGTATTTGACTTTGGGACAACTAGGGAGACTAATCTATAAGAACCAGAGAGCAGACGTGCAGTTCTGTCTGTAGCTGTGTTTTGAGTAGCCTCTTTTTGGAACTTTCTTTGTACTAACTTACTTATTTGTAATTCTAAGATCTTTCGTGGTTCCGATTTTTTCCAAAGTGCCCCAGAGTTCCAAACGACGACGAACTTTCTCAAAGGTTTCTCGGCCCGAAGCGGTAGGTCACTCGGTCACAGGTGTGACATTCTCTCTTCTTTCGCTTCCCAACGGACGACTTGGCTCATTGGCGTCGCCACGCCTTCCGATGATCATTTTTTGAACCGGAAACCACACTGTGTATCCTAAGCTGACTTTTGGTTGCTTTAACACCTCCTCTCTGCCTCTCCACATGGTTTTGTTGGCGAAGTGCCGGTACGCGCCATGGCCCCATTTACAGCGGTTTAAAACTTTAACATTCGCGCAAGGAACCCACCATCCATCTAACGAAGGATAGGCTTCATTTTGGGTGATTTTCATGATGTGCCCACGAGCCCACCACGCGACAATTTCGTGTACGCCACCAGACGGGAAATTCCGATATAGGGTGCGCCTGCGGAGGAGAGCAGACCAAGGGGAACTGGGGGCACTATTGATGGGTAGAATGGTGTGTTAACCGTGCTAACCTCGAGGAACCCGTTTCTGATTCCCTGCCTCTTTCCCTCTGTGTTCCTTCCAGTCGCGTTCGCATTGCCCATTGCCGTTTCAGGCTCAAGCTTGACGTCCCTCGTTACTTCGTACTTTCCATCCAATGCTCATGCACAGCTTACCAGCCGTTCTGCCTGATTCCACTTGGCCGGACACTCGTTTAATTGGTGAGTCTTTGCATGCTCCCAATCTTGGAGTATCTCATGAATTCTAATATGTACATAGTTCGATCTCAGCCACATGCAAGCTTCATCGCGCGGTACAACAAGCGCGAGAGATCGTCCTGTCCTTCACCTTGGCTTTGGCCCTGGGAGCGCCGTCATTGCGCTCGAAGGTTGGAGAGCAACGGTGCCATACTTTCCCATTTCCTCGACACACCCGCATGGCCTCTGCATGCTCCAGTGGTCCAGGGGTATGTACCACCGGGGTGTCGAGAGTGATCTAGCGTAAGGTGAGTTTTTGGTGCTCTAATGTGCACACTGCGGCGGTGGTTTCTGCTGCGACGAGCAGGGGCGCAGACAGGAGGCTCATGCACTATCCGCATCTGTCCCGTTCAAGCGCTGATGTAGGGGTCAGTGTCGGTTTTAGGTCGCTGTGTAGGCGAGGCGGACGATGGGATGGCCTGCTGGTATGCCCGCATGTTCGAGATTATCGCGACGAACAGCCTCCGTGTTTGGTGCGCGCCGGCTGCAGCACATGAGCACGCAGTATTGTACTCGATCAGAAGCAATGTGAGCCGCTGCTCCTGTTCCGACTGTATTACCTACCTCACTTTAGTTGTTGCGGGCGGATTTTGTGGCGGATCGAGGCATATCGGGCCTGGTGTCCATTAGGCTATGTGACAGCGAAATGCGACAAAAAATGTGTTTATCATGTCCTTACATATCCGTTCCACTAGCTGCTCTGCACCCTGTAAACTAGTCCATGGCTGCATGAATGAGAATTTTTTCGGGATTTTTTTCGAAGGTTTTGGAGCTCATCATTGTAGACGATGTCGAAAGCAATTGATGGCTGTGTCCCAAATGCGGATATTACGATCACGGCGACCACGACAGTGAGCTCACTGTGTGTAATAGGCTGGGCATTGTCGAACTGAAAAAGGGAAGTGCTCTAACGTGATGTATCGCGATCCTTCTAATTAGAGTGTTTTATACATCGGGTTTTTCCTCTAATTAGAAGCCGCGATATATCACTCCCCCAGGATCTGGACCGAAATGAGCCCATTGCTCGATGTCACGCGCCCCAGAAACAAAATAATCATAATGATAGACATCTTCTGTAATTGCTCAAATTTATTTGGATTTTTTGAGTACCATTTGACATTGCTGTGGAAGAGGTTAAGTTGATGGGTAAACATCATATTTATGTCACGTTGTCTTGAGCCATGTGCTGAAACCCTAATTCAAGGATGTTGTGGGCAATTCCTGAGAGGCAAATCAGCGCAGATATGCACTAATAGTGAGTCTGCACCGAAAGAAAATGAGAAAAATGCTTTGTGCTGTCAAAACGGCGAGAATACAAGGAAATTCAAACTCCGATGATTATGTAACAAGATTTTTACTCTGATCGGACCCCCGCACTTACTAACAGACTTCAACAAACGGAGGTACGACGTCGAATATTGTTGAAGCGTCTGTCTAGGAGAGACTAGCTGGAGACAACCAAATGCAGGGAACCATCGGTTAGGAAAGAGTGGCGCTCTCTTTCGCGGGAACAACGGAAACATTGGATTACTGCAGTCAAGGTTAGGCCCTCCGTATTCATTTGCCCATGGTATCGACTGATGGAACAATTAGTGTCTTGCCAATTCACCCAATGACCATGCATTGGTTCCAAGCGTAAATCCACCTGACATCGCTCCTTACAATACTTCGGGCTCGCTGTTCAACAGTATGCCCACTAACATCCATTAATTTCACTTCTCTCATGGATCCGCACAAAGACATTGTTTACGCACACATGGGTAAGATACATTTTCGAGATGCTCTCAAGTTAATCGTAACACCGCTACTAGATCTAAACCACCATGTAAGTATTTCTCGGTCATGACTTAGTCCGTCATTCACCTCCTTCGCTAGATACATTGGACTGGGCTATTCTTCCCTTGGCATTGCTGGTATCTTCACATATTTGAGGAGGCACTGCGCAATCGCTGTGGGTATCGGGGAGCTCTTCCATACTGGGATTGGATGAAAGGTTCGGTTTTGGCGTCTACAATCAACCCCTAGCTACATAAGCTAATCCACTCACAGATGCAGCCAATTTCTATGAATCCGCATTCTTCAAGGAGTCTGACCCGAAGAGTGGACTTCGACTCAGTTCCGCGTTCTCGACAGCACATTCTCTGCGTCCTCCTCATTCTGGCCGTTGTACCCCTTTCCGCACATGCTTCGCCAGAAATTCAACCTCTTCCCCCAGTTTGAGCAGGTGTTCCCAGTACCAGGCTTGGTGTATGATTACACCCACCCTGCAAATGCCAGTTTTATCAAACTGGTGGTTGAGAGTTTGATCGACGGCTTTGTGGAGGACTTCAAAGGTTTTCAGACGCGAATGGAAGGAGTGGAGGTGAGCTTCGCACATTCTTCAGCCAGCACTTGGTACCGATAAATGATTGTAGGGTCCTCATATAAATGTCCATTTTATAGTCAGCGGGTAGGTGGTTCCCACAATTATCACTGGGCGAAAGAAAATGATAGGGATACAGGTGGGTCATGCTCGAGTGATGCGCCTGCTGGTTGCATTTCTGGACCTACTTTCGCTGCCAATGGTTCTGTAACTTCTCCGATTATTCGACCATTGCTTATTGCATCACCTCTCTTAGATCCGCTCTTCTGGTTGCACCATGCGGTCAGCTCTGATTATAATATCAGTCCAGCCTTTGTCTGAGCTAATATAATTGGGCCGTGCAGATGGTCAACTGCATTTGGTTCAAATGGCAAAAGAAACACAAACTCAACACATATGCCTTCGAAGGTGGTTCCATTCAACAATTTGAAAACACAACCATCTTCAGTCAATATTTGAATGGGGGTCCTCCTTACTTGACGGTATGTATGCACACTGGAGTTGGACATTTTATTCATTTCTTCTCGAAGATGGATTCCGAAATTCCCACTGATGGTCTTTCCTTAACCTCTACTGTAGCTGATATGATCGGCACAACCAGAGGGCCCCTGTGCTACAGTTACGACTGTGAGATTCCAACTATGTGCCAATCAATCGTTCAAATACAAAGTGTAGCAAATGTCCTTTAGAGCCGACAACATCCGATCCCTGCGGCACTGTCCTGTGCCTCAGTTCTGGTTAATTCACTGTCTAACTAGGTAGGTATGTAGTCCCTTTATACAGTTTAGAAATGAGATGATAAATAAAGATTAGGTGATTCTTGGAAAGAGACCCAGTCCTCGAGCATGCCTTATGTCATCCATCAATCCTCCCTTGATGCCTATTGGTCCCTTGTCGTGATGTATGCCAAAGTGAGGCCTCACAACCGATCTGGTTGGAAATATAGTGTTCCTTGAGAACGGAATAATCCCTTGTTCTGCTGGTTCCTCAATTAGGTCTTCTTTGTCTAGTTCTCCTCAGAGAGTGCCCTCATAGTCCCAGAGTTCCTCTGTCCTTCATAGGAACTTAATTCACCTAGTTGAACTGGCAGTTCAACTAATTTGATGATACCTCGGCTTTTTCTGATCCTGGATAGCGATCCAAGACTCAGTTGCCTTTCCAAGGTTCGGCTGTCTTTCCGAGGCTCGGATGTCTTCCGAGAGCTGTCAAGCTGATCTGGGCTCTCAATTGTAGCTATTTGTAAATTGCAGCATTGTCTTCAGAACACGTGACTAGGCACGTCTGCAGTCCAGTCAACACAACACCAAACTGATGTCTCCTTGGAGGCAGGCCCAGAACCATGTCTAGCTCTTCCATAATGACTTGTTAAATCCATCCTATCCCTCTGAATCCTAGTTGAGTTAACAGTGCTTCCGGTATGACTTTGGGTACTGATTGGTTTTATCCAACTGAGGTTCCACAGAGACTCATACTTCAACACTTTCCAGTGTTGTTGTAATGTTCCCTTCAGCAGTCAGTCTAACTATGTGACTGGTAGCTAACCACTCGAGGCTCATGATAGCTTGTGTATATAGAAGAGTGCGCATGTGTGTTAATCATGAAATACAGGAAATTGGTAAATTCCCTGTGTAGACAGATACACAGCTTATCATCAGAGCCTAGTGAGGTGAAGAAGTGAGGCGAGGCAGAGGGGAGGCAACATGGAGGGGAGGTGAGGCAGAGGGAAAGTGCGAGGCGGAGGGGAAGCACAAGGCAGAGGGGAAGCACGAGACAGAGGGGATGCGATACAGAAGGGCGTGAGTGGGCAGAGATGTGATACAGAAGGGCACCAGTGGGCGGAGATGCAATACAGAAGGGTGTGCATACGAGGCAGAGATGTGATACAGAAGGGTGCGCATGCAGGCAGAAATGCTGAATGCAATAGTGTCATGATTTGCTCCTTTTCACACCCCTCAAATTCATTCCAATAACCCAGCGACTACACAGACACCCACCGGGTTATACCTCGGGATGCTCCTACCACCTCCTCCTTCTCTCGCCCTGTCTCTCCGCCCCCGACGTTCTGCTCAAACCCCTTGATCGCCTTCGTCCCTGATCGGGTTATTTCAACCTGACCATTTGCAACCACGATTGTATTTCAACCCGATTGCATTTCAACAGCGATCGTATTTCAACGATGCGACCATTATTTCCAATGGACCCCTTGGTGACCGGTAGTCATTACTACGCTTTACAGTATATAACCCTAGGATAGGTAATTAGGCTCTTTACACTATTCTAGTCTATTCTCCAGAGCTCAATCTACCGTGTT
Source organism: Mycena leptocephala (assembly GCA_029378395.1). Classification (NCBI taxonomy): domain Eukaryota; kingdom Fungi; phylum Basidiomycota; class Agaricomycetes; order Agaricales; family Mycenaceae; genus Mycena; species Mycena leptocephala. The sequence continues at coordinate 15,745 of JARJLF010000555.1, read as the reverse complement.
TGCCTATCTTCTTGTATCGCCCAGCCGCCCACGTCACAGTAACCCCTGCAGTGAGGCCCTGTGCTGACAAAAGAATAGTGTCTACCTACCGATGACTCGACTGGACAATACGATGAACAACACTGAATTTACCATGCTGGACCCCGGGGTCTTCGGGGTTCAGCCCGAGGACCAGCGCTCGGTGCTCCTATACCAGCAGGCCCTCAAATCTCACAATGAGGCCCGCACACTCCACGAGACCCTCATGGGGCTCCAGGCCCAGCTAGGGGACGCGCGGGCCCAGCTGTTGCAGGCCGGAGACGAATGGCTCGAGCAGAACAAGCTGCTGAGGGAAGCCATGGGGCGCTGCGTGACGCTGCCAGCGACCGTCGCCCCTCCCTTGGGGCGGCTGGAGAGGTTAAGGTCAACACCAAAAACCCCGGGTTGCTGCCCCGCGGACGTTCAGCGGGGATTCCGAACAGGTGGACCAGTTCTTGGCGGATTGTTGGCTGAACTTTAACGGCAACACCGCCTACGCCATGGACAGCACGAAAATTACCTTCGCGCTCTCCTACATGAAGGATGGCTCTGCCTCGCAGTGGGCCAACAACGTTGTGTTGGCCATGCAGACCCAGGATGCGACCGGATCACACTCCACCTGGGCGGACTTCCGCCTCGCAGTCCTTGAAGCTTTCAAGGGTGGTGTGCCAGTCGAGATCGCTCAAGCGAAGATGGAGAAACTCCGGCAGGGCAAGAGCATGGCCACGGAATATTTCACCGTGCTTGATTCTCTCAACAAGACGGCGGCGTACAATGAAGTCACCCTCATCCATTTGCTCAAGCGCGGCATCGATGACAAGGTGGTCAGGGCAGTCTACAGCCAGTCAGACCTGCCCGTGGACTACAAAGGGTGGAAGAAACAGGTTATCAAGCACGATGGGCTGAACCGGGCATTCCGGGTTATGGAAGGCAGTCTACGGGATGGGGGGAACACGATTGCCGCCCCAAAGATGCATTCCTCCTACTTCCCTTCGACCGCTACCGGGAACGCGTGCAAGACCGAGTGGAAGGGGCAGGGGAACAACCCGGTTACCCATTTTGGGAATAACCCGGTTAGTGCTACGACGTCCACCCCACAACAGTTGCCGCTCTGGTCCCTATGGACACAGACCGCGCGGACAACAAAGGGAAAGAGCCCTCGTCGCGTCCTACCTGCTACAATTGCAAGCAGGAAGGACACTTGGCCCGACACTGCCCGCGCCGTCTCGTCCAGGACCCTCAGTTCCGGGCTATGTATGCAGAGGCGTTGAAGGAAGAGCAAGACCAGGAGGATTTTCCCGCCGGTCGCAAGTGAAGTCTGCGCACTTACGACCTATACCCAGCTCCAGTGTACCAGTTGCATCTCCCAATTCGTTTAAAGTATTATGCACTATGGAACCTGAGCTGACCGATGCAGACGATTCCGACGACGGGGAATCAACCACGACATGGAGTAGAGAGGCCAGTCCCTCTCTACGCTCCAATAGGCGTAAGCTGAGAGGACAATGAAGGGAGAAAGCGGAATGGCGCAGACTCCCCGTTGGAAGTGCAGAACAGATGTTAGCCCGGATTAACGAACGCCCCGCCGAGGCAGGGGATGTAGTCCGCCGGTGGACTCACCCCCACAGACAGGCCGAGGTCACCGACGAACTGTTAGAGGTACTAATGACAACGTACCCTCCAGACGCACTCAACGTGCTAGATGCGTTGAGGGAACCCCATCCTACATCCGTGCTATGAACGAGAGCTCGATGCTGATCCCGGTCACCCTCGAAGGCTGAACAACCTACAGGGTTGTTCCGTCACCGGGTTGATCAACAGCGGTGCTACTGGCAGGTTCATCAACGAAAGCGTAGTGGAAGAACCGGGAATGGAGAGAGAGGCTCTCCCCATCCCGGTCCCAGTATACAATGCCGATGGGACGTTGAATAAAGGCGGGCTAATCACACACGTCGTGCGCCTTCGACTTACGGTTCAAGATCATACGGAGGTCTTTCCCCTCGCCATTACGGACACAGGGAAAAGCGGCGTGATCATTGGATACAACTGGCTCCGGAAACACAACCCGGAGATCGATTGGGAGAAGGGAGAGCTGAAATTCTCCCGGTGCCCCCTGCCTGCAAACGCGCTAGGTTGCAGGAGGAATGGGATGAGGAAGACCAAGAAGAGCTTCAAGAGGGAGGCCGGGTATTTATAACCCGGATCTACTCGGAATCCGCACTACCGCAGCGAGACTCGGCCCACATCAGGGCCATGGGCAGTGTGGCCACCAAGCTGGCGGCTGCCGCGAACGAAGCCAAGGGGGAGCAGACTTTGGAAGACAGTGTGCCAGAACACTACTTGCGGGATTTCCGCGGAGTGTTCGAGAAGGACAAGTTCGACAAACTCCCCGAGCGGAAGAAGTGGGACCACGCTATCGAGTTGAAACCGGGTTCTGAACCGGTGAAGGGACACAATATCCCGCTGAACCCGGCGGAACAGCGAGAGCTAGACGCGTTTATTAAAGAACACTTGGAGACCGGTCGTATCAGACCCTCCAAATCACCCTGGGCCTCACCGTTCTTCTTTGTGAAGAAAAAGGACGGGAAGTTACGCCCCGTTCAAGATTATCGCAAGTTGAACGAACTTACGGTCAAGAACCGTTACCCGATTCCGTTGATCTCGGAGATCATGCACATGCTCCGAAAGGCAACCTGGTTCACTAAATTGGACGTCCGATGGGGCTACAACAACATTCGGATCAAAGAAGGGGACGAAGAAAAGGCCGCCTTCATGACCAACCGAGGGCTATGGGAACCACTGGTGATGTTCTTCGGTCTCACTAACTCGCCCGCGACCTTCCAATTGATGATGAACGAAATCTTCGAGAGGCAGATCGCCAAAGGCCGGGTTATTGTGGACCTGGACGACATTCTCATTTACTCGGATAACCTGGAGGATCACCGAGCGATGGTGCGCGAGGTGCTACAGGTGTTGAAAGATAACGACCTGTCCCTCAAGCACGAGAAGTGCGAATTTGAACAACGGGAGGTGGAATACCTCGGGGTGATCATTGGGGATGGGAAGATTCAGATGGACCCCGTGAAGGTGGCCGGAGTGCGAGAGTGGGCCACTCCCAAGACCGTCAAGGACGTTCAGAGCTTCCTGGGATTCCTCAACTTCTACCGCCGATTCATAAAGGGATTTGGCGACCACGCGAAACCCTTGACATGATTAACCCGGAAAGACACGCGGTGGCGATGGGGAACGGAGGAGAACGCGGCATTCTGACGGCTAATCGATGCGGTGACCTCTGAACCCGTTCTTCACTTCCCTACTGACGATGGGGAGTGGAGGGTGGAAGCGGATTCTTCCGACTTCGCCACAGGGGCTTGCTTAACGCAATGCCAAGCCGGGGTGTGGGTACCCATCGCGTTCCTATCGAAAGGACTAAACAACACGGAGCGCAACTACGACATACACGACAAGGAGATGCTGGCGGTGATGCGCGCCTTATACGAGTGGCGACACTTCCTGCAGGGAAGTCAGCGGAGGTTCGAGATCTGGACGGATCATAAGAACCTGGAATACTTCACCACCACCAAGAAGTTGAATCGACGGCAAGCCAGGTGGTCGCTGGAGTTGAGTGAGTACGATTTCACTCTAGTGCACAAACCTGGGAAGCAACACACCAAGACGGACGCGCTGTCTCGAAGAGGAGGACACGAGCGTGGGCAGCACAACAATTCAAACATGGTGCTTCTGCCAGAGACACTCTTTGCGAATAACCCGGTTAGTGGGGCGGAGTTCTTGCGGGCTATGCCCGCAGTACTCGACGACACGCCGGGGGACAGATTCATGGAAGAGATCAAACAGAAGAAAGATCTGTGGGAAGCCGGCGCGAAGGAGGCGCTCGGGAAGGACGATAGTGGATGGGAAGAACACGACGGGTTCTTGACGAAGGACGGATTGATATATATGCCCCCGGATGAGGCGCTGCGACACCGGGTTCTTAAGGCCCACCACAATGATTACCTCGCTGGACATCCTGGCCAATACCGGACGGCGGAGCTGGTCACGTGCAACTACTATTGGCCTACCATGCTGAAAGAGACCAAGAAGTACGTTGCGGCCTGCCCCACTTGCCAATGCACTAAGATCTTCCCCACGAAGCCTAGGGGACCGCTACACCCAAATGCCGCTCCTGAACAGCCTTGGCAGTTCATCTCAATCGACTTGATTGTTAAGCTGCCGGAAAGCAATGGGTTCGACTCCATAGCGGTAATTGTGGACCACCTCAGTAAAGCCATTCGGGTTCTTCCCTGCACGGAACACATCAGTGGTGAGGGGATCGCTCGACTCTACCGGGACCACATCTGGAAAGACTACGGACTGCCAGAAGTGGTCATTAGTGACCGGGGCCAGATCTTCGTGGGTCACTTCATGCGAGACCTGCTGAAGCTCTTGGGTGTGAAATCGAACGCATCGACGGCCTATCACCCACAGACGGACGGCCAGACGGAACGGGTGAGCCAAGAGATAGAGCAATATCTGCGAGTGTTCACCAATTTCATGCAAGACGACTGGGCAGACTGGCTCTCCTTGGCGGAGTTCAGCTATAACGACAAGGTTCACACCACCACGGGGTTCAGCCCGTTCTACACCATGTTGGGGTTCCATCCACGGAAGGGTACAGAGCCCTGGCTCGAGGTGCCAACTGAAGCGGCTGACAACTTCGCAAAGCGAATGCAGCTTGTATGAGAGGAAGCCGCCGCGTCTATGCGCACAGCACAGGAGACGATGAAACGGTTCTACGACCATAAACGAGGCGAAGATCCCGGTTATAAACCCGGAGACGAGGTGTATTTGTCAGGAAAGAACCTGACAACCCATCAACCGATGAAGAAATTGGACGACAAGCGGCATGGGCCTTTCAAGGTGGTACGAAAGGTCGGATCTCTCTCCTACGAGCTCAAATTGCCGGACACCTGGAAAGTGCACCCTGTCTTCAACACGGTTTTCCTGAAGCCATGGGTACCTCCAGTGGCGGAACACCAGAAGGCGGTTCCTCCGCCCCCACCAGATGTCGTTGACGGAGTGGACTTGTACGAGGTTGGAGAAGTGCTCAACATCAAAGTGCACAACCGGAGTCTGCGGTACTATATCTGCTGGGAAGGCTACCCGAAGGAGGAGTACACTTGGGAACCCCGGCATCACTTGACGGGTGCCGAGGATGCTCTAACGGAGTATTACAAGAAGAACCCGTGGGCCCCCTGAGAGATCCCGAACGGAAAAGGGGGCTGGAAAATGGAGAACCCGCCCCCCAGGCGAAAGAAGAAGAAACCTTGATGCCTCGAGACGATGCATCCCTAGGGGGGGGGGTAATGTCATGACTTGCTCCTTTTCACACCCCTCAAATTCATTCCAATAATCCGGCGACTACACAGACACCCACCGGGTTATACCTCGGGATGCTCCTACCACCTCCTCCTTCTCTCGCCCTGTCTCTCCGCCCCGACGTTCTGCTCAAACCCCTTGATCGCCTTCGTCCCTGATCGGGTTATTTCAACCTGACCATTTGCAACCACGATCGTATTTCAACCCGATCACATTTCAACAGCGATCGTATTTCAACGATGCGACCATTATTCCCAACGGACCCCTTGGTGACCGGTAGTCATTACTACGCTTTACAGTATATAACCCTAGGATAGGTAATTAGGCTCTTTACACTATTCTAGTCTATTCTCCAGAGCTCAATCTACTGTGTTTGCCTATCTTCTTGTATCGCCCAGCCGTGCACGTCGCAGTAACCCCTGCAGTGAGGCCCTGTGCTGACAAATAGTGTGAAGCACAGCAGCAGAATTGCGAGACAGAGAGGAGCATGTGGGGAGCGGTGTAGGTGTAGTGGGATAACAGAAACATGCCAGACCACACCTTTACCAACACTTACATTCCAATATAAGTTACGCTTGTCTATATTTCCTTTATCCTTGTATGCAGAGTTGTACCTGTTATCCTATTCTTGCTAGAGCAGAGTTCCTGTAAAGCACTCGCTTTCTTATCCTATATTTGCTGTCGCGGAATTTTCTGTAAAGTATTTGTCTTCCTATCCTGTATTTGTTGCAGTGGAGTTTTCTGTAAAACACTTGTCTTCCTATCCTGCGGCAGAGTTCCTTGTAACCAACCACAAATGTGGTGTTCTTCTTTTTTTTTGGAGCATTTGGTGTAATGAATCTCAGTCTGCAGAAGCATTCTAAGTCCATCTGCTTGTGGTACTGGTTATTGGCCAGTCGTTGCTGTGGAAGTTTGCTCAGGAGGAAATGCCGTTATGCACATATTTAAACCAGTGTGGGACTCCGGCCAAAAAATAATTATCCTATTCCATCTCTATCAATCATGGGCTGCATACCCACTAAAACCCCCTCATGCGTCCAGTCATCGGCCTCTTGCATAAGTAGACCACTCCAGGTGTTCAAGACTAGCTGTTTATTGAATGCGAGTGGTCCGAATTTCACTTTATCTGTAAGGAGCCGGTCACGTGTTAAGGCCATATTAATTGCATTCAACCATTGGTTATGGATCCCTGAAAGACTCTGTACTCTACCTGGGTTTTCAATTACCTGATGGTGGCGCATATTCCATATCAGATGCCAGGAAGTGGAGACTAGAATAGCAAACAGTCGTCCTTTCTCTGGAAGGACAACCCCCTTCTCAGACATAAATTTCACTAGGTTACAGCCTAAAACCGAACCCCAGCTCAGTGTTGGCCATTGTAGGTATTTCTTGGACCAAAGTTGTTGTGTGAGGTTCCAAATTAATTTTTGACCTGGTGCATCACATTCCAGGGCAATGTGTCACAGTCAAGGCCTCTCGTCCACTGCTCGGTAAGAAGAACAGGGATTGGGGAGTGAGGGTATAACCAAGAGGGTTTTAGAATAAAAGACTAAAGAGTTACAACGAATATACTACTCTACTTATACTGTTTAACGAGTTGTGTGAACTACAAGATATAAATATGTACAATAGTCCATAGTTGTGTGTATGAACTACGCCTGTCAATCATCTGTCATAATTAATTAACTTAACGTGGTTTCCCATTTGTTCCAATGCTGTGTACGCATGTCTTCTTCTATTTCACGTTTCCCTCGCGATGATGACGTCATTTCATCGTCATAAATATTTCCGTCCAACTGGCATTCTCCCTGTCATGATTTGCTCTTTTCCACATTCCACAAATTCATTCCAATAACCCGGCGACTACACAGACACCCACCGGGTTATACCTCGGGATGCTCCTACTACCTCCCCCTTCCCTTGTCCTGTCTCTCCTCCTTCGACGTTCTGCTCAAACCCCTTGATCGCCCTCATCCGATCGGGTTATTTCAACCTGATCATTTGCAACCACGATCGTATTTCAACCCGATCGCATTTCAATAGCGATTGTATTTCAACGATGCGACCATTATTTCCAACGGACCCTTGGTGACCGGTAGTCGTTACTACGCCTTGCAGTATATAACCCTAGGATAGGTAGTTAGGCTCTTTACACTATTCTAGTCTATTCTCCAGAGCTCAATCTACCGTGTTTTGCCTATCTTCTTGTATCGCCCAGCCGCCCACGTCGCAGTAACCCCTGCAGTGAGGCCCTGTGCTGACAAAAGAATAGTGTCTACCTACCGATGACTCGACTGGACGATACAATGAACAACACTGAATTTACCATGCCGGACCCCGGGGTCTTCGAGGTCCAGCCCGAGGACCAGCACTCGGCGCTCCTATACCAGCGGGCCCTCAAGTCTCACAACAAGGCCCGCACACTCTGCGAGACCCTTGTGGGGTTCCAGGCCCAGCTAGGGGACGCTCGGGCCCAGCTGTTGCAAGCTGGGGATGAACGGCTCGAGCAGAACAAACTGCTGAGGGAGGCCATGGGTGCACTGTGCGACGCTACCAGTGACCGTCGTCCCTCCCTTGGGGCGGCTGGGGAGGTTAAGGTCAACACCAAACAACCCCGGGTTGCTGCCCCGCGCATGTTCAACGGGGATTCCGAGCAGGTGGACCAGTTCTTGGCGGATTGTTGGCTGAACTTTAACGGCAACACCGCCTACTCCACAGACAGCAAGAAAATTACCTTTGCGCTCTCCTACATGAAGGATGGCTCTGCCTCGCAGTGGGCCAACAACATTGTGTTGGCCATGCAGACCCAGGATGCGACCGGATCGTACTCCACCTGGGCGGACTTCTGCCTCGCAGTCCTTGAAGCTTTCAAGGGCGGTGCGCAAGTCGAGATCGCTCAAGCGAAGATGGAGAAACTCCGGCAGGGCAAGAGCACAGCCACGGAATATTTCACCGTGCTTGATTCTCTCAACAAGACGGCGGCGTACGATGAAGTCACCTCATCCGTTTGCTCAAGCATGGCATCGATGACAAGGTGGTCAGGGCGGTCTATAGTCAGTCAGACCTGCCTGTGGACTACAAAGGGTGGAAGAAACAGGTTATCAAGCACGATGGGCTGAACCAGGCATTCCGGGTTATGGAAGGCAGCCTACGGGATGGGGGGAACGCGATTGCCGCCCCAAAGATGCATTCCTCCTACTTCCCTTCGACCGCTACCGGGAACGCGCGCAAGACCGAGTGGAAAGGGCAGGTGAACAACCCAGTTACCCATTTTGGGAATAACCCGGTTAGTACTACGACGTCCACCACCACAGCGGTTGCCGCCCCGGTCCCTATGGACATAGACCGCACGGACAGCAAAGGGAAAGGGCCCTCGTCACGTCCTACCTGCTACAATTGCAAGCAGGAAGGACACTTGGCCTGACACTGCCCACGCCGTCTCGTCCAGGACCCTCAGTTCCGGGCTATGGATACAGAGGCGTTGAAAGAAGAGCAAGACCAGGAGGATTTTCCCGCCGGTTGCGAGTGAAGTCTGGGCACTTACGACCTATACCCAGCTCCAGTGTACCAGTTGCATCTCCCAATTCATTTGAAGTATTATGCACTATGGAACCTGAGCCGACCGATGCAGACGATTCCGACGACGGGGAATCAACCATGACATGGAGTAGAGAGGCCAGTCCCTCTCTACGCTCCAATAGGCGTAAGCCAAGAGGAGAACGAAGGGAGAAAGCGGAATGGCGCAGACTCCCTGTTGGAAGTGCGGAACGGACGTTAGCCCGGATTAATGAATGCCCCACCGAGGCAGGGGATGTAGTCCGTCGGTGGACTCACCCCCACAGACAGGCCGAGGTTACCGACGAACTGTTGGAGGTGCTAATGACAACGTACCCTCCAGATGCACTCGACGTGCTAGATGCGTTGAGAGAATCCCCATCCTACATCCGTGCTATGAATGGGAGCTCGATGCTGATCCCGGTCACCCTCGAAGGGCTGAACAACCTACAGGGTTGTTCCGTCACCGGGTTGATCAACAGCGGTGCTACTGGCAGGTTCATCAACGAAAGCGTAGTGGAAGAACGGGGAATGGAGAGAGAGGCTCTCCCCATCCCGGTCCCAGTATACAATGCCGATGGGACGTTGAACAAAGGCGGGCTAATCACACATGTTGTGCGCCTTCGACTTACGGTTCAAGATCACACAGAGGTCTTTCCCCTCGCCATCACGGACACAGGGAAAAGCGACGTGATCATTGGATACAACTGGCTCCGGAAACACAACCCGGAGATCGATTGGCAGAAGGGAGAGCTGAAATTCTCCCGGTGCCCCCCTGCCTGCAAATGCGCTAGGTTGCAGGAGGAATGGGACGAGGAAGACCAGGAAGAGATTCAAGAGGGAAACCGGGAATTTATAACCCGGATCTACTCGGAATCCACGCTACCGCAGCGAGACTCAGCCCACATCAGGGCCATGGGCAGCGTGGCCACCAAGCTGGCGGCCGCCACGAACGAAGCCAAGGGGGAGCAGACTTTGGAAGACAGTGTGCCAGAACACTACTTGCGGGATTTCCGCGGAGTGTTTGAGAAGGACAAGTTCGACAAACTCCCCGAACGGAAGAAGTGGGACCACGCTATCGAGTTGAAACCGGGTTCTGAACCGGTGAAGGGACGCAATATCCTGCTGAACCTGGCGGAACAGCGCGAGCTAGACGCATTTATTAAAGAACACTTGGAGACCGGTCGTATCAGACCCTCCAAATCGCCCTGGGCCTCACCGTTCTTCTTCGTGAAGAAAAAGGACGGGAAGCTACGCTCCGTTCAAGACTATCGAAAGTTGAACAAACTTACGATCAAGAACCGCTACCCGATTCCGTTGATCTCGGAGATCATGCACATGCTCCGAAAGGCAACCTGGTTCACTAAATTGGATGTTTGATGGGGCTACAACAACATTCGGATCAAAGAAGGGGACGAAGAAAAGGCCGCCTTCATGACCAACCGAGGGCTAGAGGTGGAATACCTCGGAGTGATCATTGGGGATGGGAAGATTCAGATGGACCCCGTGAAGGTGGCCGGGGTGCGAGAGTGGGCCATTCCCAAGACCGTCAAGGATGTTCAGAGCTTCCTGGGCTTCCTCAACCTCTACCGCCGATTCATAAAGGGATTTGGCGACCACGCGAAACCGTTGACGCGATTAACCCGGAAAGACATGCGATGGCGATGGGGAATGGAGGAGAACACAGCATTCCGACGGTTAATCGACGCGGTGACCTCTGAACCCGTTCTTCACTTCCCTACTGACAATGGGGAGTGGAGGGTGGAAGCGGATTCTTCCGACTTCGCCACAGGGGCTTGCTTAACGCAATGCCAAGCCGGGGTGTGGGTACCCATCGCGTTCCTATCGAAAGGACTAAACAACACGGAGCGCAACTACGACATACACGACAAGGAGATGCTGGCGGTGATGCGCGCCTTATACGAGTGGCGACACTTCCTGCAGGGAAGTCAGCGGAGGTTCGAGATCTGGACGGATCATAAGAACCTGGAATACTTCACCACCACCAAGAAGTTGAATCGACGGCAAGCCAGGTGGTCGCTGGAGTTGAGTGAGTACGATTTCACTCTAGTGCACAAACCTGGGAAGCAACACACCAAGACGGACGCGCTGTCTCGAAGAGGAGGACACGAGCGTGGGCAGCACAACAATTCAAACATGGTGCTTCTGCCAGAGACACTCTTTGCGAATAACCCGGTTAGTGGGGCGGAGTTCTTGCGGGCTATGCCCGCAGTACTCGACGACACGCCGGGGGACAGATTCATGGAAGAGATCAAACAGAAGAAAGATCTGTGGGAAGCCGGCGCAAAGGAGGCGCTCGGGAAGGATAATAGTGGGTGGGAAGAACACGACGGGTTCTTGACAAAGGACAGATTGATATATGTGCCCCCGGATGAGGCACTGTGACACCTGATTCTTAAGGCCCACCACGATGATTATCTCGCTGGACATCCCGGTCAATCCCGGACAGCGGAGCTGGTTACGTGCAACTACTATTGGCCTGCTGTGCTGAAGGAGACCAAGAAGTACGTTGCGGCCTGCCCTACTTGTCAACGCACCAAGATCTTCCCCACGAAGCCTAGGGGACCGCTACACCCGAATGCCATTCCTGAACGGCCTTGGCAGTTCGTCTCAATTGACTTGATTGTTAAACTGCCGGAGAGCAATGGGTTCGACTCCATAGCGGTAATTGTGGACCGTCTCAGTAAAGCCATTCGGGTTCTTCCCTGTACGGAACACATCAGTGGCGAGGGGATCGCTCGACTTTACCGGGACCACGTCTGGAAAGACTACGGACTGCCAGAAGTGGTCATCAGTGACTGGGGCCAAATCTTTGTGGGTCACTTCATGCGAGACCTGCTGAAGCTCTTGGGCGTGAAATCGAACGTGTCGACGGACAGACAGACGGCCAGACGGAACGGGTTAACCAAGAGATAGAGCAATATTTGCGGGTGTTCACCAATTTCATGCAAGACAACTGGGCAGACTGGCTCTCCTTGGCAGAGTTCAGCTATAACAATAAGGTTCACACCACCATGGGGTTCAGCCCGTTCTACACCATGTTGGGGTTCCATCCACGGAAGGGTACAGAGCCCCCGGCTCGAGGTGCCAACTGAAGCGGCCGACAACTTCGCGAAGTGAATGCAGCTTGTACGAGAAGAAGCCACCGCGTCTATGCGTGTAGTGCAAGAGACGATGAAACGGTTCTACGACCGTAAACGAAGCGAAGATCCCGGTTATAAACCCGGGGACGAGGTGGATCTGTCAGGAAAGAATCTGACAATCCATCAACCGATGAAGAAATTGGACGACAAGCAACATGGGCCTTTCAAGGAAGTGCGAAAGGTCGGATCTCTCTCGTACGAGCTCAAATTACCAGACACCTGGAAAGTGCACCCTGTCTTCAACACGGTTTTCTTGAAACCGTGGGTACCTCCAGTAGCGGAACACCAGAAGGCGGTTCCTCTGCCCCCACAGATGTCGTTGACAGTGTGGACTTGTACGAGGTTGGAGAAGTGCTCAACATCAAAGTGCACAACCGGAGCCTGCGGTACTATGTCCACTGGAAAGGCTACCTGAAGGAGGAGTACACTTGGGAACCCCAGCATCACTTGACGGGTGCCGAGGATGCTCTAACGGAGTATTACAAGAAGAACCCGTGGGCCCTCGAGAGATCCCAAACGGAAAAGGGGGCTGGAAAATGGAGAACCCGCCCCCCAGGCGAAAGAAGAAGAAACCTTGATGCCTCGAGACGATGCATCCCTAGGGGGGGGGGGGGGGGGGTAATGTCATGATTTGCTCTTTTCCACATTCCACAAATTCATTCCAATAACCCGGCGACTACACGGACACCCACCGGGTTATACCTCGGGATGCTCCTACTACCTCCCCCTTCCCTCGTCCTGTCTCTCCTCCTTCAACATTCTGCTCAAACCCCTTGATCGGGAGGCAAAACACACGCCTGGAACTTTGGTCACGCGTGATGTCACACACGCCACCCCCTGAATACCCGTCCGAAAGCTGGGGGAACGGTGTTCCCCCCAGACCCCCCTCCTTTGGCCTGACGGCCGCTTTGCCAGGTGTGCATCATTCTGCTGGTGCTGCCTTTTCGCTGCCGCTGGCATTTTCCGCTGCCGCGGGGCCTCTTTTGCTGCCGCTAGCATTTTCCGCTGCCGCGGGGCCATTTCCGCTGCCGCTGTTCGTAAGTAAATTTATTGCTGGTGGGAACAGAGTTCCCCCCAGACCCCCCTCCTCTTGCCTGACGGCATATATGAGCGATTTACTTCACTATAAGTGTCTGTACTTGGGTTTTGTAGGTTAATCTCGATGTACGTTCTGGCACTGGGTTCTTCAAATTGTATGTACTATTCTCTCTCTCATGCTGATCCTTTGGCGCGAGGCAAGTGGCTACAATTCACTTCAGTTACAGTTGGTAGCTAGTAGTACATGCACAATAATCACCGAATGACATGTTATTACAATTATAAATATGTTTACTAACTAATGATTGCCCGTTGCTCGTACAAGCATCTACTCTATTGCATGCAAATAAGACTGTAGTGGGTATTTACCAAATACCATGGGACTCGTGTCACCTCTGCTTGTTTTGTTGTTCAAATGGTGCTAGCACCTGATTGGCAGGAGCGACATGCGGGGATTGGGATTCAGGTGGAATCGTTGGGTCATTCGCAAGGCGCGAGGCCAGACTAGAACCGTCGAAAAAGTGCTGGATTTCTGCCTGAGGAACACCGAAATCCAAGAGTGCATGAAGTTGATTAGCGAGTTCCTCCTCGGCAACCTCCGCGGCCCGCATTAGTGAGTGGAGCGAGGCTCTGACGGGTATTGGCGAGGGCGGGGTAATTATTTCAGGCGATGGGAGGAGGATGTGGAGGGGAGTGTTGGGCTGAGGCAGATGAATAATAGAATCCTCCTCGGGATCGGGCCGAGACTGGGCGGATGTGAATGGGAATGGGAGCGACACATCGGCGGGCAAATCTGAGATGATTGCACTGCTATCCAGCGCCAGGTCAAAGTCGCATGCTGAGCTCAAGGACATTAGGTTGGCGTCGGGCATTGGAGAATCCGTGTCGACATCGGTAGGTGATCCCGAACTCGGTGGTGTCGGCGGCATTGGAGAGTCGTTATCAATGTGGGATGCAGCATTGGGTAGTGGGGTGAATATTGGAATTGTGAGGTTTCCCGTTCGTTCGGCTTGGAAACTCTCATCGCCAGCGTGTGATACCGTCAGGAAAGTGCCAAAGCCTTCCAGTTCCGAATATATCGTGGGATCGACGGGCTCCTCCGGCTCGGGGGTTTCCTCGGCATCATCATGGTCAACCTCCGCCATTATCTTTTCCTCAAACGCCGCTGTCCATGGACCAACCGCATTCTTTCCATAGAGGCCAGGAGGATTTTCGAGCACAGTATCAAGCCATATTTTTGCAGCTTGCATCAACTGTTCGGACGTGGCGTTTGGTGGGATTGGGTCCGTTAAAGGTACGTGAGCGGTAGGAGTCGGAACCAGAGCCGAGGGTTTGGAGGTTGGGATGGCGGCAGCTGCATGCGACCGCGGAAGGATTGGAGCATTATTTTTTGGGGCTGCTGTGCGCATGTTGTTATAATACAGTTTTCGCTCGCGTTTCTCGGCCCATCTTTCGAAAAACTCGGGAAGAACTTTGGTGATCATTGTGAGAATCCAGTAGTCAATGCGTGGGAGTCGTCCGGAATGCATGTAAGGAGCGAAGTAGACACCTTTCAGTCGCCCGTTAAAAGATTCTAGTGGGTTAGTGGTCCGTGCGACCTCAGACACGGGGATCCCCATTCGCACCGCCGCTTCCTCGACACCGGCAAGAGACCAGGACTTCCAGAAGTCACGAACCTTGAGGTACCGCTGGAGGTAGGTCAAGAAAGCAAGTGCTCCTTTGCTCTGGTCCTTAGCACCGCGAGCCTTTGCGAGTGTCCGGAAGTGAAGAACCTGTGCGTTATACTCAGCTATCACCTCGTCATAATCCGTGATCTCCTTCAACAGGCGCATCAGAAATTTAGCCAGATGCTTCCGCGTGGCTTGTCGTTCGGGTCCTTTAGGAATGACACGGAGGTATTTGTTGAGGCCGTTGCACCATGCCTGCCAAATGTGGAACAGACAGAGGAGGAGGAGGATGAGGACCCAGTTTTCACGCAGACCATGTCGTTCTCGGGGATCGTTATCGGTGCCGGCAACGAATGGCTCGAACTCTTCACCCGCATCATTTGTTCCCATTCCCTGCTTCCACAGCCCCAGTTGTTCCTCGAGCAGACTTTTGTCGTAATCTGCGTGGACTGCTTTGGTTTGCATCTTCGCTGTAAACATCAAGAGTGCGACAGGGAGGCCTTTGTTCTCGTCGTCCAAAACCATGAGAATTGCCAAGAGGGCGCGGCCATTGCAAACGCCAAAGGTCAAATCCATCAGCATCTGCCAGCGGTGACCAAACTTCCACGCAAGTAATTTCTGTTCCGGAGTCATAAGAATGATGCTGAAACGCTCAGTTGTCCCGGGAATGTAGGGAGAATAGGCGATACAAGCAGCGGAAAGGCGGGGATCAGGTGGGTGAGGTGCATCTGCATTGAACCACCGGTGTAGATTGTCCTGAGCAGCAGTGCGCTGTGCAATCCCAGACTCGCGAGCAATTGTGCAGTATAGAGATGTTGATTCGTAGTCGTTGAGAACATAATGGTGGAAAGCATCGCCGACAGTTACTCCCCAGTGCTCGTGAGAAAAAGTGCGACAGTGTTGGCAAAGCTGGGCGAGAGGGATGTT